>VBSM01001562.1:31456962-31544874 GCA_008086735.1 Cheirogaleus medius
CATTGATTCTGTAGATCACCTTAGGTAATATTGACATTTTAACAATATTGATTAGTGTAAAATCTTAGTGTGTAATCTTCCTTTTCCTCACAATATCTAAATGGGGTTTTCATAACTCAAGTACTCAGAAACATTTAAATTGAAAGGGCCCTTTGCATCAGAGTTTAGACTATTCAACTTCCCTGATAAGCCTAATCACCCAATGTGGCATATTAACACGTCGAATAATCAGTTTTGCCTGTTTGTTTCAGTAGGGTTTACCTAGAGAATGCCAACTATATTATTTTGTAATGTGTGAAAAATGGTCCTTTTAGCTTTTTTTCTGTTGGCCCCATATAAATTAGCACCAAACCAGTCTGGTTAATCTCCACACTGCATCTATTTGTCTTCAATTATGGATGGTAACAGTATAAAAAAAAATATTTGATAAATTATTTTCAAGTACACTAAATAAAGGATAGTATAAAACTCATTTTCTTAGATTTTATAATAAATAGACCCTTCCTAGTAAATGATCTCTATCCTCACACTGTTGAAGTCACATTAGTTCAGCTGAATGAAGGTCCCTGAGGCAAAAACAATAAATGGCCACTTTCTCATTCAACTACATGAAGTTGACCTTCAATAAAATATGATACCTGAGATTGCTGGTTATTTCTGATAAAGCTAAAAAGTAGTGACAATTTTTTTTCCTTAGGATGCATACATAAGAAATATTTGTGATTTGTTAAAAAAATACAATCAAATAGAATAAAATATTAATCTACATAACTACTGGTAAACTGCTTTAAGGAAAAATCATCAAATATTCACTTTATTCATTCATTATATTCCTTTTCTTTCCAGGAGAATCATAATTATTTTTATGTAT
The DNA here is from genome assembly GCA_008086735.1 of Cheirogaleus medius. NCBI lineage: Eukaryota > Metazoa > Chordata > Mammalia > Primates > Cheirogaleidae > Cheirogaleus > Cheirogaleus medius. The sequence continues at coordinate 31,457,834 of VBSM01001562.1, forward strand.
CCTTTTTAGAACACAGGATTAACGTTTCAATTTTACTTGAGCACAGAAGGATTTGTGTATATATTATACAACTAGTAATCATTATTTTAACTTCATCTTTTCTAAGCTTATTTGTCCAGGGTTCTTGGTTGCACTAATATCTGGCTTAATTATCAGGCTACTGCAAGCAAAAAACAAAAGGGTATTTAGTGAAAAGATGTGGGAAGTTCAGAGAATCCACTGGAAGGTTACAGAACCAGTTTTGGAAGTGAGCAAAAACAAAGGCAGCTCTGGAGGCCTAGGAAACAAAACACATAAACAGAACAGTCTCCTGCTAGGAACAGGTGGCTGGCATGGGAAAAATGGTGTTTGGGAATAATGTACTCCAAACATTTTTCGGTCATCATTCATGATATTCTTGATGCATTCAAAATTGTATTTAATTTAAGGAGAATTAAATTCTTGTGAAATTTAAGTGCTAAATTATTCCATAAATTGAAACAATCTTGTACCCTTGACATTGTATATACAACATATCAATTTACCTCAAAATAACTAATTAGTGTGTGTATGGGTGTATATACTTATGTGTTTTATCCTAAATTTTATTAATCCACTATGAAAGTTGTTTCATCTTGACCAATATTCACATTTCCTGTCATTTTCTCTTGACATGCTTGAAAATAATTATTTTCCTTCTATTCTTCTCTGCAGTCTTCTTTGTCTATAAGCTAATAAACAACCAATAACCAAATTGGATTAAAATGTTGTGAGTCACTGCAAATAAAGATAATTTCTTATAAATGCTTGGCAAACAGAGAGAGAACATTAGGCTGATTGGACTGCATTCAATATGAAATAGAGTTCTAAATTGTTTGAATTGAGGTTCTACTGCCAGTAATCCTGGTGGAGCTTTACTGCACCAGTCTCTCCAGTAATAACAACTATTTTACTGAAAAGCATTATACAAAAAAATCTGAATCACACAGTATCTTGCATCATGTCTTAAATAGTAGATACTCATACATATCTTTCAGATAAATTAATACTATTTAGAAGCAAGCATGATTCATTAGATACTTTCCCCATCAACTATAGTATCTAATACCTGAATAGTAGAACAAGAGACAGAGCTTTAGCATGTTCTATAATTTGAGTGACAGCTTTTATCTATGTATTACAACTTGTCTTTCTATACACAGCTTGGCTCCTGTTAACTAAAGTTGGACATTAGTTAACTAGATTATTAATGTCTTTATATCACATTCTAATAGCACAGTCACCTTCTCTACTTAATAAAGTACTTGAACTGTATAAACAACCACTCTGTTTGCATATTCTAACCCAGCAGGAACTAAAGCCAAAGCTCTAAGCTTGCAATTATCTCGTTATATCTGTAAATATGGAAATGAATAAATTTAAGGAAAAACCAGGTACCTGTGAGTTTGTGCTTTGTTATTTCTTTCCAGAGTGTAATACAAATGGAATTTGATGAGCAAGAGAGAAAAGTTCGGTGTACTTCTACCTTCTTCTTTGTAAGATTCTTATTCTTGTGTTTCATTCGTTTGATATTGAGTAGAATATTCCACATACCTCACTGCCTCATCTGACTCATTTGTCCCCAGCCTACACAGGACAAGAATCAGAATGGAAGATACATGACCTTGAACCACCCCATCCTATTTGCTTACCTTAATACTCCATCCTCCCTACCAGTCTGTACAATGAAGTCAAGTTCCACTCCTGTTCCCATTTTGCTTCCAAACCCTACTTATGATCCTTTGGCTGGTGGGACTCAGAGACACAGCCCTAACTTTCCCTTCAGCCTATTTATTTCTAATTCCCAAGTCTAGCTACTATTCTGTCAGTACAAGTGAGAGCTTGTGTCAGGAAACATGAAAAGAAATAATAATAATAATTGTGGTCAAATAGTTAAAAAATTATTCTCTGTTAAAAAATTATTTCCCCATAAAAACTGGCACACTCTGCTGTCATTAAAATTGTGTTAATAAAAAGTCACATAGAAAGATGTTTTTAAAAATATAATGTTGAAAAATAGATTAAAATGTGATTTCATGTTTGTGAAAAATGTGCCAAATGAGTGTAATGTTAAAAGTTTGGAAAATTATATAATATGCTCAGTTAATTATCTCTAAGCAGTAGGATTAGGGCTCATTTTTCTTTTACAAAGATCATTTTTTGTTTCTTATTTTTAGTAAATAGTTACTATTGTTCTCATTTATTTTATAAGAAGAATAACTGAGACAAATTCACTGTTCTTAATCTTTTTTTTAAGTAAAATCATGTCCATACAGCCAGAGGTGAAACTGAGATTTAGAGTTTTTGGAAAAAAATGCTAAAACATCCTACTTCACGCAATTAACATCTGCTCCACACTGGTTCAAGTAATTAGAAGTATATTTCCAATAATTAGGTTTAATTCTAGTCAGGCTTTGGATTACCCATTTTGTATGCATGCATATTCAGGATTTGATTATACATAATATATAATATTTACATTTTATATATGCAATTACATATATCTAATAAATTTATGCTAGAAATCATATATTATTTATATATACTATATATATACAGTTGTATCTGTGTGTGTATATGCTCCAACATTTTCAACAAATATTGACAATTAAATCTTCTTATAAAAATAATACTGTTGGTCAGAAAATCAATTAGCTTATTTCCTTATTTATAATTTTAAACATCCCTGCCAGTCCTATGTAAAAGTAAGCAAGCATTCTTAGTTCATTGATTTCCCTCAAAGTAAAGCAACCACTATTTTCTCATGGCTTAGAGGAATAAGGTAATTCATGGGGAATTCCATTTAATCAGCTAGTAAATGGCACTTACTCTGAATTTGAAAATAGTACTGATTCTGAATTAGATGCTAGGGAATTAAGTAGTGACTAATTAAGTACATTTTACTGTACTGTACTCAAATTACCAGGATTGATATGTTTTAAGTAGTACACTAAGTAAACACCAATACTTCTCCTCAACAGATCTCTACTGCAAATAACTCTCTAATAGGTATTCTATAAAATCATAGCCAGCCCTCCACAACAACAGGAGATGACTTCCCCAGCAATGGCCCTTAATAACATTTCTACAGTGCCTGCAAAATAGAACTGATTGCTATTTCTGGCCTCAGTTATCCAGTGAACAAAAAAGAACAAGAGAAATAAGAAAGAAATATTTTTCCCCATTAATACTTTTAATATATAGTTATGAACTGAATGTTAGTAGCAATATGAATGTTAAAAAGCTGCTTCTGGTAAGAGCTCAGAAGGAAATAAGAAAAATGTCATTGGCAACTGGAAAGATAATCTTTGTTATATAGTCAGAGAAAACATGGCTTAATTATGTCCTACAGCTGTGTAGGGAGCAGGACTTGTAAATGACGAACTTGGATATTTTGCTGAGGAGAATTCAAAGCAAAGTGTTGAGGGTATGGCCCGGTTTCTTCGTCTGTATTATAGTAAAATGCAAGAAGAACAAGATAAATTGAGAAATAAAATGTTAACGATAAAAGAACCAGCATTTTATTATTTGGGAAATTCTTAACCTAACCATATTGCAAAAGACACCAAAACTAAACTGATTTGTTAGGAAAGTGTGCTATGGAAAGAAGGCAAAACATGTGGCTAGATAATTTACTGAAGAGGTTAGGTATGTGATTTATAGATCCGCTCAACCATCTCAGCAGAAGCCAGGAAAAGAAAGGGGATAATCCAAGAAATATCTGTGGAGTGCCCTCTTGTATAATTGCGTGAATCCCCATGACATATGCAGGAGACCCACAGGTTTTTGAAAAGATTGTATCAGCACAAACACTGCCAGTTGGACTGACAAGGACAGAGAGAGGACAAAATGAAGAAAGAAACTTATCAGACTTCCAAAATTTTACAGGAAGGAAACAGACTGATATTGCTACTTGGCTGCAAATATGTTCTATCCTTCAAGAAAAGGAAGAATTACCCAGATGAATGAGCCGCAGGAACAGAGATCTACAGAGATATGGGTGCAAAGGCCTATAGAGCTATAGCAGTAAGGCAAAGGCTGGAGACATGGGCACCGAGGCAGAGGCCTACTAAACCATCAACAGTTCAGAGGTGAAGGCTTACTGAACTGCTTCTGGGGCAGAAGCTATAGAGCTATCTCAAGTACAGAGGCCTATGGAGCTGCCATGGACCTAGACAATGAAGTCATGAGCCTAGAAGGCAGTCCTTCAAGCCATAGGGGATTGTATCTAGGCCTTGAAATCTAACTGAATTAGGTCTTCTGGGTTTTGAACTTGCCTGGGACTGATGATCCTTTTATTCTTTCTATTTTTCTCACTTTTAAAATGGAAATGTTTGAAACTATTAGAATATTCCTATCCCATCATTGTATCTTCAAAGACGATAACTTATTTTTTAGTTTCACAGATCCATGGATGAACAGGAATTTTGTCCCAGAAGAGAATGCACCCAGTATCTCACCCATACCTGATTTCAATGGTGACATTTGGGATTTTTGAGCTGATGATATTTAAATGAAATTTTGGACACAGAGTTGGCATTTTAATAGGCTGAATTTTTGGGAGATGCTGGAATGGAGTGAACGCATTTTGTTCATGGGACAGATGTAAATTTTTAGGGTTCGGAGGGTGGACCGTAGTGGACTCAATGGTGGCCCCCAAAAGATATGTCCACATGCTTATCTCCAGAACCTGTGAATAGTTCCTCATTTGGAAAAAGAGTCTTTGAAGATGTAATTAAATCAAGGATCTTAAGATAAAGTGATGCACAGAGGAGAGACACAGAAGAGAAAGCAATATGACACAGAGACAGAGATTAGAGAGATATGGCAACAAGCCAAAAACACCCTGAAGCCACCAGAAGTTCAAAAACACAATGAATGGATTCACCTCTATAGCCTTCATAGGAAATGCAGCTTTGGCAACACCTGATTCCAGACTCTGGTGTCCAGACTGTACTTATAACAATAAATATCTATTTGAAGACACTGAGTGGTCATTTTTTACAGCAGCCCTAGGAAACCAATACAGTTACTGTGTTCCTTGACTAGAGGCTGGGAGAGAACGAGCACCATCTTCTTGGCCATGTGTTCCTATAGTTAGAGCTTCTATCCTGCTGAGTTGGGAGTTGGGGGAGGTGAGCAGATTGTGGCAAAAGCATTACATGCTCTTATCTTTCTTATGGTGATTTGAGATTTGTAGATTTTCTTGAGGAAATGCTTCTTTACTTGCTGTATGCCTTTAGAACAATTTACAGATACTTTAAATGGCTGTTTTTTCTCATAATTTTCACCAGTTATGGTTGTTTTATTGAGAACTTGGTTCACAGAGCGCCTCCTCACCAGGTGTTCCAGAAATGGATCTTTCCAAGTTTGGCTTTTATCTTAGCCTAACTCAGATTAAAACAACACAAGTATGTGAAATAAAGTTCAGTTAAAATAATCATGTCTTTTCAGCATATGATAACAAAGATATTAGATATTTTTGAAAAAACTAAATGCCCTGCTAGTCTATTTAGTTGAAAATATATAATTTTCCCTTACAAACTCATCTACCAAGAAGATAAAAATGCAATGTACTTAAAATGAAGCAATCTTCAGTAGCCTTATCAAGTTTTTCCCTCCAATGTTATATTAAAAAATGAGATCTTCTTTTCCAAATACTCTTACAAGCAAAAGCTCTCTTATTATTTCAGTAGATGCAAAACTGCTTTTCAGAAAGGAAAAAAAAAAACCAGCTAGGTCTGCTTTTTTATAGTCCTCATAAGCATGTAAGTTGGATAATACTCCATCAGTGCTAAAATATGTCAGGCTTTGAAATTTTTACAACCGCAACTCAAAAGATAAAAAGTCTACATTTCCATCTGCTTGATTTTATCTAAATAATGCACATGTCTTTTCAATCAACCACCCAGAAGTCTTGTACTTTAGATACTCTCAGGAATGTTAATATTTTATTGTCTTTTGCCAGGTCCTGCACAGAGTACTACAGAAATGATTGATATTCCAGAGAACTATACTAAGAGATTTTTAACTATTCATTCATCCAGTTTCTCAAACCAGAATTCTCCTTTCAAATCAATGCAGATCTTGAAAAATTACAAATATGAAATATATTTTACTTACAAATATATTAGATTCTCTAATATTATATTTTCTCTGCTTTTACTAGCAGCAATGATTAAACACAAGCTGCAATAAATTTCTTTGTATTTTTGGTAATATCCATTAGAAGAAATTATACATAAAATGTCTCCTTTTCATTGTTATAACAACTTCATCTTTATGTCAGTTTTGGTAGATACCCAAAAAATAGGTGGTTCATCAGTTTTCAAATTAATACTTTTTAATATTTACTTACATCATAGAACTGTTAAAATTTATTAATAGTTGAAAATCATTTTGAATTTGAAGAGTGTCAAAACAAGTTAATCATTATTAATTTATGTGGAGAAATGTAAGACACTATGAAAGAAAATTGAACTCTTTCCAAGACCAGGTGCATTTGAAAAATGTTAATGCATAAATGCTGATAAAGGCTGCATTATTCTAATAAAAGAATTATACTTCTTCCAGTAAAATAATTTCTTACTAAAAAAAATAAATTACAGTAACTAGCAGATATTTATTTGTTCAAAACAGAACTCAATGTACAAAGTTTGGGCATTCTTATGTTTTGGGGGCTCACAGAAAGGAACAGTTTACACAAAATAATAGTTATTAAATTATCTGGGTTTTTTAGAAGAAGCATTAAACCTACTACTAATTATAAATAATAATAGAAATTCCAAGACCAATCTATACTAGTTAGGGAGTACTAAAGGTAAGACATTTCTGTGTGTCCTATAGGTAACTGTCTGGTATTCTTCTGAGGAGTTTCTGAGAAACTTCTTCACCTTCCAAATAGGTTTTTTTTTTTTTTCATTAATGATCTGTGAAAATTTACCTCTTATTTCCTTGGTATCTGATATTGTTAAAATGTGAAAATTTCTGAGAGATGAAAAAGTTTCAGCCTTGTATCTCATTTGCATCACCCTATAAAATTTAGCTGATATGCAAGGATAATCTGAACTGGATGGAAGCCTGAGCCACTTTTGCTCTTTAAGGGATCCCAATATGCTAAAAAACATGATATAAAAAATATAGTTAAATTTATGATATATTTTAAATATTTACAAATAGAAAATTAGCCCTTTAAGCACATATACAACCACAAATGCAATTATCTGTGCCTATCATCATTTGGAAAGAGTGTCAATAGTCTAAATTTGAGCACCTTATAGAGCTGAGGCTGGAACTAAATGACTTTCCAAGTCCATCTGTGAGAGACCTTCCTGGGCTGAGTAGGGCGAGCATGGAATTTATTAGGTCTCTGGGTTACAAAAACAAACACACAAAATGAAGTAAAAATTTTGAAGTTGGCACAAGAAAACAAATCTTAATCTATTTTACAGATTTGATCATTGGCAAAAGAAATATTTTATTATTACTCATCAGTGCGTCTTGTTTTTAATTTTCATGAACAAATCATTAAAAAGAATCATTTATTAAAGTTTATGTACTTATTTGTATCTTGCTACCTTTTTTTCTATGAAAAACCACTGCCATAAATTTATAGGACATTCCATACATAGAAGTAATGTAGACTTAAGTGTATACAAACTAATTGGAATATTGCATTAATCTGATTACTTTATGAATGGCATAATGTTGAAGTTCAAAAAATGTCTACAAGAACCAGGAGGAGGGCCGGGCGCGGTGGCTCACGCCTGTAATCCTAGCACTCTGGGAGGCCGAGGCGGGTGGATAGCTCAAGGTCAGGAGTTCGAAACCAGCCTGACCAAGAGCGAGACCCCATCTCTAAAAAAAAATAAATAAATAAATAAATAAATAAAAAATAAAAAAGAACCAGGAGGGAAGAAAAAAGAGCAAAGCACATTTATGACACAATCCACATAGAATAACTATTTGCTGGCTTCAGTTTTCAGATGTGAAAGTTTACTGCCTTCATGGCGCTGTCTGTTTTGAAAAGTGTTCCCAATCAAGTACATTTTTTAGAGTTTTTAACCAATAATTAGCCATTAATTATTATACATACATACATATATATGGATATATGTTTGTGTATGTGTTTATATATAATATATGCACACATGTAAACCAGTTATAAAATTAGAAAATAATTTTCAGTTAATTTTTACATATAATACATACTTTCAAATTATGCTTATGTAATAATTACCCATACAGAATCTGTTCTGTAGCATATGCATAGGCAGGCTTAATTCAGGGGGATCAAGTTGCCAAGGCCAGGTATAGATTCAAAGAAAGAATTTAATTGAATAAAATGATATCTTAGGCAAATTATTCTGTTTTATGCTAAATGTGTCTGTTTTGTGGAGGTTTTTCAGAATTAATATGCTTTATCTATGTAATAAATTCTAGTAGTACTCCATCTTACAAACACAAGAAAGAATTAAGTAAATAAGTTATTTCATGTTTTTATTTTGATATAATTTCTTTTTTGTAAAATTTGATTTATTGTTTCTCAAAAGCAACAAAACAAAAAAATAAATTTTTTAAATCAAAAATGCAAGACAAAATTAATTCTTGCTCCTTAGAATTCTATTCTGAAACTAATATTTTAGATAAATGTTGAAGAGCTTTGAGCTCATGGCTAATGACTGAGAATGTTATCGAAATGGTAATATAGAAAGAAATTTAAGTGTATGCATAAGTGTATCATACATTATCAATATTGTTTTCATGAATGCATATATATGTATATTTTCTTTATTATTAAATTACTAAAGTTCAAGATTCTTTTTTTCCTTTATTAATCAAAAATTCTCAAACATGTGCTTTTTAAAATCCTTATTATAACCAAGCACTGATAAACAAATATTGACAATGTATCTGGATGTTAACTCAAATTTTGAGTCAGTCTTATAATTATCAAGGAAAAAGTGAAGGTTTTATTTATGGAAAAAAAGGCAGTTATCAGGCATAAATGTATTACATTACATGTAGATCATCAGAAAATACTACTGTACTATATCCATATGTAGAGAGATGTCATTTTGTTAAACTCACATGAATGCTTACCTAATTATTTACTTACAGACTACACCTATAGATTGGTTTTGAATTAATTCCAATATGTTTTCTGAGCAATATAAATGGATCTGAAATAATATTTTAATTATTTTTAGTAAGAGTTAGTATTATCATTTTCTCAGGAACTGAATGGATATTAAATAGAGGCTGATTGGTATAAGTTTCACCTGTGCATTCATTACATAGCTCTAATAAATTGTAGCAATAAAAGTTAGTGAGAGATAGAAGAGACATATAACTAGGAAATCATACAACTAGGACTTTTATTTTTAATATACAAATGGTCATCAGCTGTATCTCCCTATCTGAACACAAATAATTACCACACTTAGAAATATGATTAAGAGAGTAAGTAATTCAATTTGTAAGTAATTCAATTCAATCTTTCTTGAGTGTCTTCTTACCTGTGGAGCAGCAATATTCTGGGAGTGGTAGTACAAAATACATGAGATAACATCTCCAGAAAAAAGCCCCACACTGTGTGGCAGTGATGGTTGCTATGAAAAGAGCCATAAAAGATGTTACACATTTCCCCTTCTTCTCAGTCATAATCGTTTCTGTGGTGTATGAAATCGAAAGCTCCACTAGTTCTTCAAAAAAAATTATCAGGATCATTTTATGGGTCTATGTCATTACAGTCATCTGTACATACATCAAATTGCTTTCCCATTGTCATGCATTAGACAATAAGCTCCTAGAAGTTAGAGATGTTCTCAGTACATAGTACAGTGGTCCACGTGCACATGGTAAGTTCTTAGTAAATATCCACTAGAAGATATACCCACTGAAAGAAAACCTCCTTGGATACAGGGTCAGGTAAAGTGGGAAAGACTTCTCAATTATAGTTTACACTAAAGGTAACTCATTCTGAGAAATGCTAATGACAATATCTGTCCTTGCTGATCAGCAAAACTTATTTCTTGTAGTAACATTTAAATTTGCTTGCTGCAAATAGAGATAGAGATAGAGATAGTAGAGCACTGAATAAGTTTATTAGTTAGAATAAGCAAGTTGTTATATTTTTGGTTTAAATAACATTCAACAAGTGGGAAAATTTATGTCTGATTATTAAATTTGCAATTATTGTGACGTATACTAAAGCCCAATGATTTTTACTTATTATATTTCCTTTTTATAAATATATATCTATTACCTAATAAACTAAGACATATGACATTAAAAATATCTTCATATTGACATGAAAATTCTGATGAGGATATACCTGGTTACCTAATTTGAATTATGTATTTTAAAGTTTTCATAAGCAGAAACTTTATCTCAGAGGAAGTGCATTCTCTGTCAATTAATTACAGTGGTGTTATAACTTAATTAGAGGTAAAAGTCTAAAAACAAAATAATCCAATAATTGCGTATTGCAAAAAATTCTTTTTTTGGCAATGCTTACATAATGTCTTTCAAACTTAATTTTGCATTCAGAGTTGTGTATAGTAATGTTTATGTGCATAAAAATTTGAGAATCATGGAACTACTGGAGTAAAGGGAAAAAAAGTAAAAACCTCTAAGCAGGTACAAGAGTTTTCAAATGGGGGGGATGGGCAATATATGTAACCTTAACATTTTTACCCCCATAATATGCTGAAATAAAAAAAAAAGAGTTTTCAAACCATCTTACCTTTAAGATAAATCTATAGTGGATAATGGAAGGGGAATATGTAAATGATTAGAAAGGGTTCCTACTGGCCTGACTTTAACATCCAACCTCTATATAACATGCAGGTGCCACAGCTTTAAAAACTCTCACATTTCCAGAGTAAGTAGGGGATGGATCCACAATTCTAAAAGTTTGGGCTTTCTTTAATGATTTATTCTATTATTTTGTCTTAAAATTATTCTTCTGCCATCTTAGTGAATGTTAATATATTTTTTGGAGATGCGCGCTCTTTGCTGTTCCTTGAACACATCAGGTGTTCTTCACCTCATGAACTCTGTTTTTTCCTCCTCCTCTTAAAATGTCCTTACCCATTAATCCACATGGTTCAGTTTTTATTCTTTAGCTCAAATATTACTATTGGGGACATCACCCAATATCAGCCCATATATAATAATCCTCTTCTAGCACTACCTATCACATTCCTTATTTTATTTTCTCATAGCACTTATCACTATCTGGCATTTACTTATTTATAGATTTTTTTAATCCATACCGGAATTTATGCTCCATGGATTCACAATCAGCTGCTTATTTGCTGCTCATTCTCAGACATTAGAAGAGTGCCAGGACCATAGATTTTCTTTAAATAATTATAGAATAAATGGATTAATTAAAAATTTAATATAGATAAAATAAGACAGAGTAATGTAGTCAGTAGTGAGTGTATATGTTATGAACTCTACTCTTATCCATTCTCGTCTGTATTTGTGTGCACATATATGATCCTTGTTTCACACTTCATTTCATAGCCTGAAAACATTTGACTCATCCTTCAAATTCTATGGTATTAGTCCATTCAGAATCAAAGAACCATACCAGCGCTATATAAACAGGAAAACAGAGAAAAAACAATGAATCTAAAAAATTATTTGGAAAGATTAATAAAACTGATAAGCCTCTAACCAGGAGAGTAAAGAAAAATGACAGAAAATGTACAAATTATCAATATCAGATATGAAAGAGAAGTCATGACTACTGAAATCATAAATATTAAAAGCATAATAAAGAAATACTACAAATGCTACAAATGACTCTATAACCACATATTTGATAACTCAGATGAAAGTTACCAAATTTTTGGAAAATAAAAACTAATTTTTATTTACATAAATTTATATATATTCAATAATTATAACATTTTATGAAATCCATGTTATATGGAACTGACTGTTAAAAGTGCAGTCTACCAGTGTGGGATGAATCAATCTTGTTTCAAATTGGATCCAACCTTCAAGTTTATGTTAGGTTTATAGACATGAAAATGACAGAAATAGGAAGCAGAAACCATTTCCAGAAGTATAATAATGCCTAAAATAATTTCTCATACAGATCAGCCTAAGTGACTTGAATTTTACCCATAGAGATACATTTTGTGAGTATGTTAAGCATTTGCATTTCCAGGAAATACAACTATGCTGTGATTGATACTTGGAGAAATAACACATTAGCCAGTACAAGTCAGTAGCACTGCAGTGTAGATTAGATTAGCTGATTGTTTGTTAAAGAGGAATGAGACAAAGAAGGGACAAATTTGGACAAGATGCACTGAATAGAATAACACAAAAGCATAAATATATATAGTCATTCAAGTTAAATTCTCCCAATGGACAGTATTGCCTCCAGTCTCCCATGTTAGGCCCCCATAAACACCTCCTTCTGTATTTTCTATCACTTCTTAAATGTACTGTTCTCTTCAATTCACAGAACAATTTAGAAATCCTTTAAAGAAGTGTGCCCTCACACCACCTGTATTTGCATATGATGTCCTGAAATAGCCTTTTTCCACTTCTTTATCAAGCCAAATCTACCCCATTCTGGTATCTCTTGATACTTTCTAGGTTAATTTCCCCTTCGGTACCCTATTTATCATGTGGAATACAAATTAACTAATAGTAAACTACCTATTGGATTGAGAACCCTTGTGTTTAGGGACTATCTTTTGTTTTGTTTTCATCTTAAGACCTGACCACCTAGCGAAGGATCTGAATAAAGAAGGAGTCCATAAATGTTTTTTTGAAGAAAGAATGATACCTTGAGAGGATAGGACAAGAAGATGTGGAAATGTGCTATTCCAAATTTCCCCAAATAGAGGAAAAAGTTTGCAATTGAAAAGACAATTAAGTCCACTATTAGAGCCTGCTGACAACCAGTAAGACTAGTATATATCACTAAATAAAGGCACACAGCTTCATAAACAATACAACTCTAAACTCTGAGTTTAATACTGATTAGAATGCTGGAAAAGTGAACAGAAGAGAAAAACAGATCAGAAGAGATAGCATAGTTTCCACTATCTAGAGCCATAAAGACTTTCAGGAGAGGAAAAGTAGTTCAGGGGAAATTTGAAGAGTTAAGACAGAGTCTTCATTCTTCATCGAGTTAAAGGCAGGATCCAAGTGTTTTGGGGCATCTACAATGTAGTAATTCATTCAGTACACAGCCAGAAAAAGGAATGAGGTGGCTGAGGAATTAAAGTTCAGAAAGAAAGAAAATAGTATTTACTTATTTATTTATTTTTAATTGACAAATGATAATTGTGCATAAAGACATAAACGGATAAAGAAAATATGGTACATAAACACAATGGAATACTATATAGACTTAAAAACCTGGAAGACATTAGGAGTATTATCTTTATACAAATCTTAGAAGCACATTCTGTGGACTAAGGATTTCATAAGTCTTGGTATAACTTTCATAAAATATCTGTTTTGGAATGAAGAATGATGTCATACTCGTCAGTGAAACTGATTACGAATGTGAGATTGGCCTGAACTGATTGACAACATGAAAAGAATTAGAGCATTCCCCCAAAACACACAGGCATAGACTGTAGAGGGAAGCCTAGGCTAATTCACTATTAAGAGATATCCAGAAATATGAATTATTAGCATCATTTTCTAATGTCTTGTGATATTTTATGTGTCCTTCAAAGGAACAAAAAAATAGGATATTTAAGAAAGCGTGCCCCTTTCTGTAAAACAGGAAGCAGGAGCAAAATTAACATGCGAACCATCAATTGAATAATCACGAGCTTCATAAATTTGGAAAGGAAAGTTTTTTTCCTGCAGGCTGGGAAGCATAGCCTTGGGCAGAAACCAAGAGCACGCACTTCCAGGAAGGGGAAAGGGAACAGGAATTTATGCTGAGCATAGTGGCCAAATATACTTATTTAATAAGCTATAGGAGGAGTGATGAATATTTATGAAAGGAGGAACCTGCGCATGTGCAATTGAGCTTCATGCCTCTTTATGAGTCACACGTTCAAAAAACTGTGGCATTAGCATGCTCTACGGGTGGAGTTTTTGGTCTTCTGATGTCAAAAGGTGAAGCAGGGGACAGGAAGGCCCTCTGTGCGCAGCCTCCGTAGACTTCCCAGAACCACTCCGTGGTCCCATGGTAGTGGTTTCTTATCAGGAAGGAACGTGGTTGGTTGTTGTAGGGAAACCAGAAAAGAGAGGGTTAGTCACTAGGATGGTTGAACTTAGCAGTGCTGCAAGTCTTTCCAAATGACTGATTTCCATTTAACTCTTAGGAAAGAAAGTCTAATAGTGGTTAGCAAGGGAGGGGACATAAGTTAGAGGTATGTCCAACCTCCCATCCTGTCATGGCCAGGCATAGATTTTAAGGTTTCTCTGGGGTTCCCTTGGCCAAAAGAGGTTCCATTCAGTCAGTTGGGGGTCTTAGGATTTTATTTTTATTTCTTAAAATCATATACTTTCTTTAGTAATGCTGGAGAAAAGAAGGAAGGAACAAAGAGCCAACCTGGGAGTGAGAATTAGTTCTAGAGACTGAAACAACCAGAAGTGTATCATGAATAATGAATGAATAAATGAAAGAATGAAAAATGAGCATGCCCTAAATGTCATCCAGTTGCCAGAATTCCCATTAGGCATTTTCACAAGTGTAATCTTAATTACGCCTCTCAAAAAGTGTATGGATTAAGAATGATTTTCTCTGTTTTGTAGATAAGATCATTCAAACTCGAAGAATGACTCAGCTAAAATCACCTATTCAGAAAGCTACAGATCTGTGTCTGAAAGCCAAGTCTTCCAAATCAAGTGTCATTCTGTTTCCTTCATTCCTTTCTGCCTCTGTTCTTTTATTGTGCTCTACCTAAAGACAAATTCATCCTAGGGGGACATGAGAGCTCTGAAATGATCGAAGAAAAGTAACAAAGAATAATTTCACTGGTATCTTAATTTATCTGGGAGCAAAATCCCAATTAAAAATTTCGTCAGAACTCTTCTTGGAATTATTTGGTTTCTGTATTGTTTAGAATAAACTTGCTGCATTGTTTCTCATTTGAAACAATTACCTTTCAATTGTCAAATAATAAAATTGTCAACATTTGATGAAGCATATAATTTATAGCTTGCTTTCGATTAATTGTTATGAATACAGTTCTCTAGGACAGTCAATACATATGCTTTAGACAGAAAAATTATGATATGGAAATATAAATTATTTATAATTTGTTAATTAGGAGTTCTGTAAATCTATTAGACACTTAAAATATGGAAAAATAATCATTTTGTACTGAGTAAAAAAAAGTGAGGCAGCATTCAGCATTGCTCATATATAGCTCTTTTCCTTCAGTATATAGAAATAGGCCCAGAAGCAAATATATTAAAGATACTCATAAAATAGATGATATAAATGATGATGGCCTTAGAATACTGACTGCAAAGAAAAATCTTTTATATTAATATCTTAACACAGAACATTGAGATTATAAAACACTCTCTGAAGTGAAAGAAATAATCAAATCAATATCATTTGTAGGAAAGGATTCTGTATGAAAATAAAAACTGAGAGTTCAAGTCAGGCATGGTGTACAAAAGCGAGACCCCTTCTCTACTAAAAAGAAAAAATTAGCTAGGTACAGTGGCACTTGCCTGTAGTCCCAGCTACTCAGGAAGCTGAGGCAGGCAAAGGATTACTTGAGCCCTGGAGTTCGAGACTGCAGTGAACTATGATGATGCCACTGCATTCTAGCTGGGGCTACAGAATGAGACTCTGTCCCCCCACCAAAAAAAAACAAAAACCTAAAAGTTCAAAAGTTAGATCATAATAGTAAGGCAAAATAACATTTAAAAATTTAAAATATGTTTTAAGGAAAACAAATATATATACACACATACACTATAGTGCTTTATATCATTTTAGTAAGGCTATGTTTACTCTGATCCTTTTACATATAAATAAATTAATCAAAACCAAAGCATAAAAATTTGGGGTTCTATACAAATAATCAGCTGAGTTTTCTAAGCTATACTGCCAAGAATTTTCACACAGATTTCCATGAATTTTCAATGTTTGCTTATGAATCAAAACAAACCAGGTTTTATCTATTGCTTTTCTATTATATAAATGCTATAATTTAAATAAAATGGCAATAGAGCTAGTTAACAGTGGTAATTAGAAATAGTTAAACAAATTAATTAGGTAATTAAAACTAGTTAAATAAATAATATATGTGCAAACAAAAAAATAACAGTATATTAACAATTTCCTTTTTGTCCTCTCATTTATTTTAATTCTTTTTTAATCCTTTAATGAATATTTAATTTTTAGGTGATATTTTTATGTGTTCTTAAGAAATGAAATATAAGACATTTTAAAAGAAGAAAATAAGAACAGAGTAAGTACACAGACATTACATATATTTAATAAAAACAACATTGGCATGTTTCTTTCTGTCCTACAAGCCAGTAGAGTATTTTTCTGTCTCTTTTCCAGTGGTACTTATCTGAGCTGCCTGTAGCATAGAGGACATAGCTCTATTCTTTCATGTAGCAGTAAAATGAATACAGCCAAATAGGAAATTCTCTTGGGCTAGCACTCTTCTCTTATCAAGCCCACATTATACTGACTCTTGCTGTCAGTCAAATGTGATGACATCAATGTAAGTATCCTCTCAATGAAAGTGTTTGAACATGGATTATTTAGGATTTTACTTACTAGCTACAGCAGGTTTTTAGACTTGTAGGGATTCATTTCTACCTCTCCTAAAATGTCCTTCTCCGTTTTTCCTACAGGCTTGTTTGTGTAGGCCAGCTGTGTATCAGTCAGGTATCATACAGCCTCCTCATGTTTCAAATGTCATCATTTTAACCATTTCAAAGTACTTCGCATGTTTTCATAAGGTAACATCTTTCTCAGAAAATCATTTCAAAGCATAGAGGTAATTTGAATTCATTAAATCGAAGTTGGATTCTAAATAAGTTGCAGTTTTAGTGATGGAAATGGAAAAGTTATGTTGAACTCACTGCCTTTTTCTGGTAACAACTTTTTGCATTCTGAAGCAGTCTTATTTCTAAAAATGAATCATATATCCTGTGTGAATTTTTGTCACAACCTACACATAACCTTATAAAACTCAAATGTAAGCGGTTCATCATTTTCTAGTTGCCTGATGGCCTCTTCAATGATCACCAAACATTTTGAGGGAACAGTATATAGATTTCTGTTTTACTGTAATCCTTTTGTCCATTTTTACTCTCAATATACTCTAAATTAGAGAAGGATTTTTTTCTTGTTCTACATTTTGAAATTATGATTTTATGGAAGGCCATCATTTAATATCTTTTCATTGATAGCCATCTTGTAGGCACATGCCTAAGGAGGCTCTTTCCTTCTAAATATATGAGGTAAAAATTATGATTATGTGATTCTTAATGTTTTGAGGATACTAAAAGTGACCGAAAATCTTCATTATGAAAGTCTCAATATGGGAGTCAAGCAAATCATACCCCTTTTTATCCATGTGCTGTAGAAGGTAAGATCTTTTCATTTTCTTTGGTAAGAAGTTTACTGACTGAATGGAATTTGCCATTTATAATTGCATTGTCTACTGAATATGGAGATACAGGAGCAAAGTCTATTTTGTATTTGGACAAAATGTCAATTGTTTATTTTATGCTTTCTAAAGTTTCATTAAAATCTTCATAGAAATTAAGAACATCATTTGAAATTTTATTTTTCAAATCAAAGTACCTCAGAGGTAAGAGAAACACTTTGTTGTTACTGTGATCCCATATACATCACTTGACCCACTGTAGAAAAAATGATCCTTGCTAAGATCTGATAGAATCAGATCTACAGTGTAGGAAGCCAACACATCTGTTGTCAAAATCCCCAATTCATTCTCTCATGTGATATTTTACTTGCAACTTTTTTTTTGGCTGCAAAAAGCTTTCTTTCCTTTGGTCCAAGGTTTGGGAGAGGACTCCAGGTTGGTTAAAAAGCTGCCTAGTGGCTGGAGGGAGAGGCTCAGGCAGAAGCCCTGATACTTCAAGAGAAGCTCCTCAGACTTCTCTGGGCTTGGTAGGCTCTTAGTCGTGCTTGAGAGTGAGGCTTTCAAAGAGATACTTGCCCAGCCCAGTCAGGGGGCAGCCTGCCAGCCTGCGGAGGTTGGTCAGGTGTTCGCTCATCTTCTCAACAAGTTTCACTTCCTCATCCAGGAAGTGGCTCTCCAGGAAGTCACTGAGATGGGGGTCTGTGTGGGCAGAACACAGGGCATGAAGATCCAAAAGAGCCTGGTTCAGGCTCTTCTCCAGGGCCCTGGTGGTTTCCCTTGCCTTGCATCTAGGCTTGTACCCCACTCATCTTGAGATGGCTTCTGCACGCCCTGCAAGAGAACGCCACCGCCACGATGTTTTTGCATATTCAAGAGATTCTCCATGCCCTCGCGCTTCTCCTCAGCTGATTGGCCCATGCCTTCCACAGCTACATAGTGGTGAGGGAAATAGTAGCCCAGAGAGAGGTAGGTGTAGGAGGCCCGCACACACAAATTGACCAGGCAGTTGATGGCTGCCACTCCCTCTAGGTGGTGTAATTCTGATGAATCTGGGAGCTCATGGTTGGTCACAGTAAGGAGCTAACCACACACAAAAAAATTGGTGTTAATGACTCCAGAAGCAGGAGATGGCAGAGAAGATGGTCCTGGAGATTGCAAGTGCAGAAGAGATCAGAGAGCAGTTGGAGGCTGGAAAAGGGAGTCCCCAGGTCTGTTCCATCCAAACACTGTTGAAAATAAGACCTACCCATAAAATAAGCCCTAGCAGGATTTCTAAGCATTTGCACAATATAAGCCCTACCCCGAAAATAAGACCTAGTGATGCACGTGGCTACACAGTATCTGCACAACTCATGCATTTCATCGCTGAGTGGTAAAGAAGATGAGCAGCCCTTCTCATCTGCCCCATGAGAGCTCTATTGCTTGACATGAGAGATTGGGGCCAATAGTTCTAAAGGAAATAGAGTCGCAAGAAATTCAGGATGGAATTCAGGGTTTGGAGAGTTATGATGATGTTCCAGAAGAAGACGACTTAACTATATTTGAATAAATGTAGATTGTTGTACCGTACTTGAAAAAAATAACACATCCCCTGAAAATAAGCCCTAGGGTGTCTTCTTGAGGAAATATAAATATAAGACTCAGTCTTATTTTCGGGGAAACACGGTAGAGACAGATCCACCAGGCCACCGAATGCGCTGCCTAGTTGCAACTTCTGAATCTGTTAATGTAAATTTACACAGTTTCATACAGACATCAAGGGATATAATAGGATAAGGCATGTTCATTTTGGTATGACCAAGGTACTTCTGTAGCCACTGTTTTCAACTGACCATTGATATTTTGAGGGATACAAAAAAACTTTTGATTGACTTAGAAGTACTTAACCTGTCTCATGTCAGTCTTGTGTTTTCTCATCTCCTCCACCTTTCCCAATCCCAAATTATTTTTGCATAATTTGCAAAATGATCTATTTTATTTATTTCCTTAATGCAGTTGTATACATCTTTCCATCTTCCATAAAAATAACAAAGTTGGTAAGCCTTCCCTTTTTTGGAGATAACTGGGTAATAGTAGTGTTGGTATTATAATTGTTCTTAATTTTATTATCTGAATTATTGGAAAATATGGTCCAAATAATGTTAAAATTAAACTATCATGAGAGACTGAGTATAAAACAGATAAGGGACAGACCATACAAAGACAATAGAACTCTAACTCAAATGCTCTGCAGCCATCAGCTCAGATTGGTCAAGACTTGGCCAATAACTGCTAACTTTCCTAATTTTTCCCCTTTCCTCCATCTCATGACCAATCAGGGAAAGCCAAATATGTTTCCTAAATCAATTACATAGTATGCCTCACTGCTAGTTAGCCCACTTCCAACTTCCTTGTGCCAGGAATAACTGCTAATCAAGTTGTACCTAAAGTCTTCCCTTTTGTCTACTATAAAACTTTCTAGCTCTTCTGTCTGCCTTAGAGTTTCTGCCAAATGTAAGTGATAATGGCTGATTCCCTTGCTATAGCAAGCTTTGAATAAATAGCCTCTGTCTGTTCTCATTTGAGCTGCCTTCATTTTTTCTACATGCAGTGTCTCAATACAAAGCACAACAGTTAATCCACAGGCAAAGTCAACAACAGATTGTTAATGCTCGTGATTACAATGCACTAAAGCTTCACACTTAAATTGTGTCACTTGGTGTGATCCATCAAAGCATGATCTATTGTGAACTGCCGCCAATCATAGCTGTCAACATCGGTGGTCAGAGGTAAAAACAGCAGCAACAACTATGAAAGACATACTGTATGCTGTATTCATTTGACACTAGAAAGTTTTCTTTCAGTCTCATTTTTTGAGCTGCCTTTTCATTTTGGCACCTTCCTTCAACCTTCCTCACTGAAAGATGTAAAAACTGAAATTTTTGCATCCTGGGGAAATGTTAAAAATAAGACAATCAAACATGAAAATTGGTCACCTATTTTTTGGTTTTTCATATTATCATCCAACCAGGAATACAAACTAGAAAAATCCACCAGCCTTCCTAGGTTCCTGTTTCTCTCATCCTCCCAACCAATCCTGAGAGGTGGGCTCTGTTTTTCAGAGGCACCCTCACCATAAGCTAATGTAGTGTGAACATTGGGGCCTCTTGCATGCGTGGATCCCTTCCAAAGCTCTGAGAGAGGTCCTGCCAATGTGCTTATATGTTCATATGTTTTTCTAAATTTTTGAAGTAAGAACCACCATCAGTTGAGATGACTGTCTCTACAGTGACTGCCCCTCCATCACACTTCCCTTTGTGTTGGATAGTGCTAGGGTGACCACAAGGCATGTTTGGAATCCAGCTACAGGGCAATTGAATTGGAAATACTCCAGTTTTGGTTTATTAGAACATATTGATGTGGTTTTCAGCCACTTCTATAAATGGTTACACAATTTCTAGCATTCCTGCTGTAGGAATGGCTTCCAGAAGTACTTCTACCACTCACTGTGCTGGCCCACTCAGCACCACAGCAGGAAGTTGAATGGCCAAAAATTTATGGCTATATGAACGTGTCCTCTTCCATCTGTCACTGAAACTATAAGAATGAAGGAGAAATATGGTTTAATATGTGCAGACCTAGGAACTAATATGTGGAAAATTCTTTCAATTATTGAACATATATAATTTTAAAAAGAATATTTGGTTTTCATAAGTGCTTAATCAAATAAAAGTTATTTTTGGTTAGAAATATGATTTATAATTCAGCATGTATAATTATAAACCTGCCATGCTCTTTTTCATACTTTTGGTGATGAAAAATGCTTGAAATGAAATTTATCAGAATTCCTGTGTTTCCAAGACATGACCTGCAGCAGTACTATAAACAGCACACGTAACTGTGTGGAAAGCTGTGTTTTTACATTCAAACTATCCACAAAATCTTTTTGATCAATTGTGGTAGAAAAAGTCTTACTTTCTTTCTAATGTCCCTGTGGAAAATACTATTATAAAATCATTATCATATGAAGATATCTGTTTGTATATCTGTAATATATAGAGAGATGTATCGGAAAGGTAATTCATAAAAATATGTTATTTTTCTGGATTATCTAAGATTTATAGTATTTGTGAGCCTTTTAAAGTTAGTAATATTTTATGATTCCTTTCCTCATTATAAATGTTTACTTTCATACCTAAATTTGTATTTGTAAGTTTGAGTACTTTTCCTTAAAGAGAGCCCTCAAACCTCACAAAAGTGAATGTGTGCCTACTATCACCTAGTCAACTGTAGAATCTGTCTCCTCATTTTCATCTTCTTTTTGCTGGTTCAGAAGTTCATTCTCTGGCTCACAGCTCTTCTAACCCTAATCAATTCTCCCTGCTGCCACCAAGGTTAATGTTCTAAAAAACATATTCATTTATCATCATGGGATACAAAACAATGTCCTTTACAAGGTGGCAGTAATAGTCCACAGTCATCCTTTGCCATCTAAGGCGCCCCTGGCTTATGCTGCTTGAACCACAGCCTCACGTGGAACTATCTATACTCTCTCACATGTCATTTTTGATCATGACACTTTCTCTCTCTGTGGGGTAAGATTTGATAAGTCCTTCAAGGTCAATTTCAAATATCAGTGAAGATTTGCTCAACTTATCCACTGTTCATATGCTCACAAACATCATGTATATTTTTCACTTCTGCCCTTTTCACTTCATATGACATTTTCTTATTGATATTTACATATCTTCTACTACTTAATAAGTTTCTTGAAAGCAGGATCTTTAACTTATCACAGTGTCATGAGTGGAGTATGATACTTGCTTGACTTAGCACTCGTTCATTTATTTGCTCATTCATTAATCTCACATATCCATTTATCTTACCTACTATTTTCATCAGACATTCTAGGTACTAGAAATAAAGGGTATAATAGATTTATAATAAATATTATTAAAACAAATGAATAAATTATCTTTTGATTTCTTCATAAAGGTAATCACACTGCACCTTTATTCCAAGTTCCATCATATCATTGTCATAAAGCAGAAAGAGAATATTTCCTCTATGTTCAAAGGAGCAACTCTGGTGTAAAAATAGGACTGAACTAGGATCAATAGATTTGGATTTGGATTTCTGGGCTATACTTAACGGCTGGGGATCTTGAGTGAGTCATGTAAATATCTTGTGTAATAATTTTATTTTCTTTAAAATGAAGAAAGTATTATATACCTCACCAAAATACTATAAGAATCAAATGATGTAATATAAGTGGAAGTTGTTCATTAACGATGGTTTACACAAATGTTAAGGTGCTATTGCTTTCAAATGAAAGGTGTTATTGCTCTTCTGCATCTGGTAACATCTTTCATTTACACTTTCCACAGTAAATCACTATATTTATTATTTACTGTCCACCTACAATCAAAATCACCAGATACCACTAGCTCAATCAAACTGCAATAACACTCAATTCTCAGAGATAATGAGATTGAACTGAACCTAAATGGGAGTATATTTTGCTAAATCACAGTCACAGCCTGAAAGTGAAGGTCAAAATGGAACTATAACTCTGGGCAGAGCATAGTGGCAAATGCAGGACATTCTAAAAGCACATTAAAATTCAACATTTATCAGATAAAAAGCAGTATTTTACCTCGAGATTTTAGTATAAAATATGTTTTATCTTTTTTCTCTTCTTCTCTTGAGAACTGTCAGGATCCAACCCCATGCGTATTATCTCCAATACCAAACAGCATCTAAGAAGTACATACTCATATTGCTTGATACTTTTATCATCTTTTTTTTTCCAATGTCATCTTTAAACACAGACCTACTCGTTGTAGTTAACAACCTGGAATCTGATTTAATAGAGAAGAGGATTTCCCCATGAAATTCAAAATAATTTATGAAATGTTTAATTGACATTGTTAATTGAGAGCTAATCCAAAATTTTAGAAGATATTTTTAAGCTATGTCTCCTTACCAACCTCAAAAAGTTATTATGTGGCATTTTTTAAGCACAGAGAAAGAATATAAATTGAACCTCATATGGTAAAATAGAATGAATCATTTTCTTTTTAATCCTATTAGTGCTTTCCTCTGATTTAGCTGAGAAATCCTCTGGGTTTTTTTTTTCTTTTCTTTTTAGGGAGGTGGTGGTACATGCACTCACATTTCATAATGGAACTTACCATACCACTCATATTGTCTGAAGTGGGCACGAGACTCAGACAATATTAAAGAGTCTTTCTCTAGAATATTTCAAATAGGAAGTTAAAAGAATAGTGTAACTTCCTCTGCAGCAGTGAAGCTGAAAAGATGTGAGCCTAGGAGCCGCTGGTGGCCATCATTGCAGCTTAATCAAGAAAGCCACACAGAGAGATTAAAGGCAACAAACACACCAAGAGAAACAGAGACAAGATACTACAAAAGCTCTGAGGTGAACAGGTAAGATACTAGAGGGTCAAATTCTTCCAAACAGACAGAAAACAAATTTCAAGAGGAGCCAAAACAGACACTAAAAACAAGAGGATACGTCGGAATAATAAATCAATAAAAATAAGCAACTAAGAGAAAAGAGATTAAGTTGTTGTTGGACCAGGAGACAGGCCCAGGGAAATAAAGCATATTCCAGTAGATGTGGAGATTTTGTGTATTCTTGTGATGAATATTGAATATTCAAGGACACTAAAGTCAACTCTACTGCTCTGAGCATCAATCCACTCTGAATCAACCACCTGACAATATCAAGTCCCCATCTTCTGTGGCATACTTTGTGCTTTGTTCTATTCGGAAGCAAGCAATTCAGTCTTTTCTTTCTTACTTTTATTGCACAAAGTGATGTGAATGCTAACATTCACAATCCTCGACTTCCTGACCCCAGGTGTGGCCACATGCCCCAGTTATGGCCAATAAGATATAAGTGGATCTCCCTGCGGAGATCCTGGGAAAGGTTTTCAGTAGGAATAGTCTTGGTTTGCACATCCCTTCCGTTGCTTATCCTTTGTCCATTCACCCTTCCCCTCTTTTCTGCCTGGACAAAGGATATAATGACTAAAGGCGCTACAGCCACTTTCAGACTATGAAGAAGGGAGTAACATGTCAAGTACGGTGGGGCAGGAAGACAGAAGGAACTAGCATATTTGGTACTATCTTTCAGCAGTCATGCCAGCACTAGACAATCCATCTTGAGACATTTTGTTATCAAATCAATAATCTTCTTGGTATTTAAGCCCCTATTAGTGTTGTCATCCATTGCTTACAGTCAAATTCAGTCCCATTGTATCAACAAGGGTTTATTTTCCTGACAAATTCATTCAGCTAGATGGGTCTTGTCTCATTCCATGCATGCTTCTATAACAAAATACCAGAGACTGTGTAATTTATAAAGAACAGATATTTACTGCTCACAGTTCTGCAGGCTGGGGAGCCTAAGATCAAGACAGGTGTGGTGTCTGGTGAGGGCCTGCTCCATGGACGGTGCCTTTTCAAAAATTCTTCACATGGCAGAAGGCAGAGAGGCAAAAAGTTCTTTCTAGCCCTTTTATAAGTCATTAATTTATCCATGGAGGCAGAGCCCTCATGACTTAATCACTTCCCCAAAAGGCCCTACCTCGTAATACCACAACAATGGGGATAAAATTTCACCATGAATTGTGGAGGGCACATGCATTCAAACCATAGCAGGTCCTCTTTTTTTCACCCATAGCCACCTTTATTTTAGCAGATATTCCTGCAAAACTCCAAGAAAAGCCATTTCCCTTCCAGGAATCATTGCCTTTCTCAACATTTTTAGGTGGCAGGTAAGTTAAGACAACTGTGTCTGGCTATGACCAATTTCCCCTTGTTTGGACCAATTTTCCCATACTTGGCCTTTCTAAAATTGTGAATGTTCTTAATATATCATCAGTTAATAAAATATTTAGGAACCCATATATGATTCGAATGGACTTATTGATCATCATTATATAATGAAGAGATTGTATGTCATTTCATCACACTATTGAGAAATTTTAATTTTTCACATTTTTAATCCTAACACCTGGGATTATTTAAAATCAGATAGCTCAACTATTTCAAAATTAATTTTATCATATAAGTCAATGTAGTATGAAAATATTTCTTAAAAGTTGATTTTGGCCTTTCTTCATTACAATTGATCTAATGTCAGCTATGGTTACAGTCTAAATGGCACTATATTTTCAGAAATAAAGTATAATTTTTTTAGGAAATAGTTTCTAAGTCACTTAAGAATTAAATAAAGGTTTTGTTTTTAATTTTTTTAAAAACTACATTCTATAAAGAATACCTGTGATCATTTTTCCTCTATTAAGTCAAGTCTATTTAAAAATGGCCATTTTTAAAATGGCCAGAGTCATTCCATCAGAGTGATTCTGACATTAATTAGTTATCTTTCTGTTACTGCCAGGGGTTTCTTTAACTTCTGTTTCTCTTTCCTTTTCAATTTTTCATACACACTATTGAAGATGGCATTTTATAAGTATTACACTGATATGTAATTATAATAGCTCCATATTTCCCTTTCGTATAACATTAAAATCATTGTAATGGGCTTCTCACTCATTAGCATTCTCAAAATAGGAGTACTTGATCATCCTCATAGTAAGAAAATCATATGGCCTCTACCCACATATATATGTCATGGCCTGAATTCATACAGTTCACTTTTTTCTATTACTGATCTTATCACCTAAAATATTGCTCAAAAAAAATCACAGTACATTTTCCCTCATTTTTCCTGTTCCTTATCCTTTTCCTCTTCACACACATCTAATGACTTAGCTAATAATCACATCTCTACACAGGCTTTATTGGTTATGTGAATTTGTAGGGTTATTGTATGAAAATTTATATTTTTACTCTTTGATTCATTTCCCAAATAGTCTATCAAATTCCTACTTAACTCTGAAAAACCAGCTCAGTTGTCACAATGTTGTTATGCCTCCTTGTGTGTGTGTGTGTATATATATATGTATATATATATATAAAAGATAAAGATTCATTGTTCCAGTAATCTTTTAAAATATTTCATAATGGGCTTATGTGTTTGTCAGTTCCTCAACTAGGTTATAATACTTCACCCCCAGCTTAGAACTGAGTTCTGCTACATAAAAGTTTTTCAATATATATATTTTGTATTTTGTAATAGACTTGGGGGCTGGAAATAAGTCTCCTACTTCCTTTATAACTGTCCAGGAGAGTTAATAAAGTACTCAGAACATATTTAGAAAATGCTAAAAAATAGAAAATGAGACTAGGACTGAAAATGTAGCCTTAAAATTGACTAAGCATAGGCTTTTCTTTTTCAGAATAAAAGTTAGTACATTCTCCTGTATTCCTCCTAAAAATCTCAGACAAAATAAATAAATATCGGAGGGCTCCAAAAGTAGAGAAAAGAAGGCAAACTGGTTAGGGATTTTATGACTTGAGGAATGGTGGGAAGGTGAATTCTCTGTGTTTTGTATTTGTTTTGCCTCCTATATATCCTTGCCTGGGTACTAGAGAAACCCACAGCACATAAATGCCAATTGGAGTAGATAAAACAACAACAACAAAATCCCAGGAAAGCATAGTCTTTCTATAAAAAGACTGAGAAAGGATGGCAGGCGCACAAGACAAGACTTTTTCGGCCATGTCCACCCTTTTCCAGGAGAACAAGATAAAAGTTATGCCTTATTGCCTCCCCACAGGGTGCTGCAGCCCCAGAGAATGTCGACAAAACCTTGTATTTCATCCCTGTTCTTTACTTAAGGAGGGAGCATCTTTTTCCTTCCCCACCATGCACTGTGGTGACTATACCTTGTAGCCCTATCAACCGTCCCACACTGCACTCATGTGAGCAAAGGTGCATTTCCTCCTGTCCACAGTGAACATTATGACTGTGAAGAATGTGTGGTGAGAAAGCTATGTGGATTGTTCCAACCCTTAACTAAAGGAACATCAGCAAAGGGGCAGCCCTCTGTCTCCTTTCTACCACATGCTATGGAGACCGTGAAGTAGAGCACTATTAGTGTCCTACCCTTACACTGACTGAAAGACAGCAAATATGAAGCACCCAACTTCCACCCAATTAGAAAGTGGAGGTTATGCATACGGAAAGGAGGGAGCTGCAGAAAGGGATTCTGTACATGAATTTCTGGGCAGACTCCAGAGTGGCCCAAGCATAAAACCAACCAGAATCACACAACCAAATGATTCAGAACTGATCTATGGTGCAGAATGTTGCCAAGGTTTCTGATTGGTCCTTTGTTGAAAAGCACATAGAGCAGATCACTATATATGTTTTGAAATCTAAATTAACATTTAAAGTATAGCCTACAAAAATTGGCCAGGACTGCATTCTGAACTTTAGCAGGTATATTACCTCTGTGTGTGTGTGTGTGTGTGTGTGTGTGTATGAAATAGTCTTATCATATACAACTTAAAATTTCCAGAGTATATTCCAACATTATTCATACATCAAGAAACAGAAAAATAACAATTTGAATGAGAAAAAAATCAACAGACACCAAAAACAAGATGTATCTGATGTTGTAATTATCTGATGATTTTAAAATAGGTATCATAAAAATACTATGCCAAAAAAGTAAAAAAATCTTTTGAATCAAATAAAATAGAAAATCTTGGCAAAGAAATATAAGATATAAAGAAAAAAATAAATGAAAAGTTAGAACTGAAAAATAAAGTAAGCAAAATTAGAAACTCATAAAATCAGTTCAATAGCAGAATGAACGTGACAAAGAAGAGAATCAGCCAACTGGAAGATATATCAATAGAAATTATCCAATTTAAACTATAAAGAGAAAAAATGGACCATTCCTCAAAAAAAAACTATCAAAATATATGAGATGAAATAGATAATTTGAATAATCTTTAACTATTAACAAAATTGAATTTCTAGTCAAAAAGCTTTTGAAAGAGAAATCTTTGGTCTAGATGAATTTAATAGTAAATTCTATCAGATATGTAAAGAAGAAATGACATTGATTCTATACAATATCATCCATAAAATACAAGATAAGGTAATACTTCTCACTTCATTTTATTATACCAATGTTACCCTGATGCCATAACCAGATAATATTAGTACAAACAAATACATTTACAAAACAATATACCTTATGAACATACATACAAAAATCCTCAACAAAATACTAGCAAATAGAATCCAGAAGTAAATAAAAAGGATTATGCTCTATGATCAAGGAAATGTATTCCAGGAATGCAAAGCTGGTTCAGTATTTGAAAACCAAACAATGTAACTTATTCTATTAACAATATAAAGAAGAAAAGATACCTTATTGTATCAATTGATGCAGAAAAGACGTTTGTTAAAATGCAATGCTTGTTGATGTAAAAATCCTCAGCAAACTAAGAATAGAATGATATGTCTTCAATCTGATAAAAAGCATCTATCAAAAATATGCAATTAACATCACACTTACTGATAAAAAACTAAATGCTTTCCCCCTAAACCTGGAAGTAAAGCAAAGTTGTTGACTATCACCACTCCTATTTGACATAGTATTGAAGTTCTAGCCAGTGCACTAAGACAATGAAAGGAAATTAAAGACATACAGATTGGAAAAGAAAAAAATGTTATCTATCTCTATTCACAGATGGCATGATTGTCTACATAGGAAATACTAAAGAATCTAGTTTAAAAGAAACCTCCTAGAACTAATAAGTGAGCTTAGCAAGGTCACAGGATATAAAATCATGACATAAAAATTAAATGTATTTCCATATATCAGTAATGAACAATTAGAATTTAAAAATTACCAAATACCTCCCCAAAATGGAAAACTTCACTATATATCTAAAAAAAAACTTGTACAGTATATGAATGCCTCAAACCACAAAGCACTGATGAAATAATTCAACAATTACCTAAGTAAATGCATGGAGACACCATGATCATTGATTGGAAGATACAGCATGATAAATAATTTTCTCAAAATTAATCTATAGTATTCTGTCAATTTCTATCAAAATCTTAACAAGATGTTTTTGTAGATATATACAAGGTAAATCTGAAATTTATGCAAAGGGGCAAAGTAATTGTTTAACTGTAGAACAAACAATTTGAAAATGAATAATAAAGTTGGAGAAATCACATTACCGGATTTTAAGACTTTCTACATACTTTACAGCAACTACAACAGAAGTACTAGTGGAGGGATCTGAAACAAATATCAGTGGAGCAGAAAAGAGCATCTGGTAATAGACAGACAAAGGGGACTTACAACTGATTTTTGATAAGAGATGCAAAAGCAATTCAATCAAAAAAGGATATGATTGGATATCCCTAGACAGAAAATAAACTTCAACCTAAACTTTATGAGTCATACTCACCATTAAATTGGAACTAATCTATCAACACTTATGTGCACATATGGAAATAACATTCATCAGAAATCAAGCAGGTGGGAGTGAGGAGGAGGGGATCGGTAAGTTCACAACTAATGCACACTATCTAGGGGATGGGCCCACTTATAACTATGACTCAAATGGTACAAAAGCAATTTATGTAACCAAAATGTTTGTACTCCTGTAATAGTCTGAAAAAAAAAGTTCTGAACTAGCACTAAAAAAAGTTACACTACCACCAACAATGTCACACTTGTACACACACACATCTCACTATCTTGGCATTTTCAAACTTTTTGATCTTTGCCAACCTGTAAAATAATAAAGATTATCTCCAAAATAAATAAAAAAATACTTTATGACTTATTCAAAAATTAACTCAAAATGAATTATAGATATAAATAACCTACAACTAAAAATTTTAGAAGAAAACATAGAAAATCTGTGTTACCTTGGCTTAGGCAACAAGTTCTTAAACATGACCCCAAATATACAATTCACAAAAGGAAATGCTGATTAATTAAAAAACTTAATTAAAATTAAAATTAACTAAACTTCATTAAAATTAAAACACTTTTGTTCTGCAAAAGATCCTATTAAGAAGCTGACAAGACTAGCAACAGACTGGGAGAAAATATGTACAAATTGCTTATGTTACAAAGGGCTTGTATCTGGAATATGTAAAGAACTCTCTAAACTCAATCTTAAAAATAAATAATTCAATTAGAAAATGGGCAAAAATCTTGAACAGACACATCACCAAAGAGTATATATGAATGGCAATAAAAACACATGAAGAAAATCATATTAGCCATTAAGGAAATGCAAATTAAAACTATGATGAGATACCTGTGTAAGCAGATTAGAATGGCTAAATTGATAAAAATTGACACTACCAAATCCTGGTGTGAATACAGGCCAACTGGATCTTTCACATATCTCTAGTGGGAATAAAAAATGGTGCAATCCCTCTGGAAAAGAGTTAGAAAGTTTCTTATAAGTTTAAATATACACTTACCATATAATCCTGGGTATTTATGCTAGAGAAATAAAAACTCCTGTTCATTATGTTAAGTGAAAAAAGCTGAAGCAAAAATGAGTACATACTGTATGATTACATTTGTATTAAGTTCTAGAAAAGTCTAAATGATAGGGGTATAAAACAGATTCATGGTTTCTAGGGGTTGGAGGTTTGGTGGGGAAGGTATGAGTTTGAAGGAATAAAATGAAGGAGTTTCTTTGAGATTATAGAACAGTTTTCTATTTGATTGTGGTGGTAGGTATATGAATCCATATTATGACAAAATTTCACAGAACTATACTTTAGAAAGTAGGTGTTAAATGTGAAATACAAATAACAAAGACTGCAGCTTACTTGATAATACTATACCAATGTCAATTTTCCAACTTTGATAATGTACTATGGTTTTGAAAGATGTCATTAGGTAAGCTGTGGGAAGAGTATATGCAAATTTTGTGTTAGTTTTGCAACTTCTTGCGAGTCTTAAATTATTTCAAAATGCATTTTTAAAAAAGACAATCTCAATGGTTGCATAATTTATGATAATTTAGATCTCTTATTAAAATGAAAAAATTGGTGGTAGAGAACAAACAGATCAGTGGTTTGCAGGGGTTAGAGTTGGGAAGATGGAGTAACTACATATGGGTAGTATGAGGGAGTTTCTTTGTTCCGGAACAGTTTTCTATCCTGATAGAAATATAAATCTATACATGTGATAAAACGTCATAGAATTTTGCAACAAAAACAAAAGAAAAAGATAAAGAAGTACATATAAAAGCTGGTGAAATCTGAACAAAGCCATTATTTAGATTTCAACTAAAATCTACGGTTTTGCAAAATGTTATCATTAGGGGAACCTGGGTGAAATGTACACAGGAACTTTCTGTACTGTTCTTGCAACATTTATTTCAATCTAAAATTATTACAAAACAAACGTTTAAAAATTGACTCAGTATAAAAAATAGAGTGGTAATTGGTGTGAATTCCTAACTCTAAAGTCTTTTTTTCTGTTCCTACCCTATGTCATCTGTCGCCTAACAACCTCATTTCTCATTGAAAGGCATTACAAATGGAAAAGTGCTGCTGAATTACTTTCCACTGACTGTAAAGCAATCACATTATTACTTGGCAACCAGCCCAGGGTTATGGATAAGCAGTTACTGAGAAAAAAAAGCTGAAGTGCAGTTTTTATTTGAAATTTCCCCTTAAATACATAGATGTTCATCAACAGAGGATGGGAAAAAGCATAGTTTAACAGAACATAAGACTGTAGGTAATTTTCCTGAACTATTATAGGGTATTTCTTATCAAGCTTCCAAGAAAAGTAGTAAAACAATAATACTCTGAAGCATTTGTCTCATATTTAACTAACATCACATAAACAGGTCAAATTTAAGCAAGCACTGTAAAATCATTCTCTAGGAAAGCTTATTGTTCTATTTCAACCAGGGAACTTACTATATTTGGTGGGAGTGTGGTATATTGATGATTAGTAAAACTGAATTTTAGCTTTATAAATGAAGCAAACAAAAGACATAAAATGACAATTTTACTAAAATAATGTTTCCTTCTACCATAAACATAAAGCAAATGACTTCCTGAAAATACCAGATAAAACTAGGTAGGTTTCCCATCAAAATAACCTCCTCAAACTTTTCTTTATACTCAAAACATTTCCAAATTTTAAATTGTGACTCAGTTTTTTAAATGAGCAGTATCTTGAAAGAAGTGATGAAAATGTAATAATTTGACAGCTTTAAATTTATTTATGTTAAGGATTTGAAACTCACAATGTTTAACTTTACCTGATCCCTATTTTTCTAATAAACCTTTATGATTATGAAATCCACCCCCTAACTTTCGTTTTCTAGTATCGTCTCAAGCCTTTTGTGTTCCAGGAAACATTTTGCCATAAAGAACCATATATCCCCATAAGACTTAGATAAAACTCCCTGCCCATTCTTTTGACTCTCATAAAATTTGCATATGACTCCGTTTAATATCAAGTGACAAGACCAGAGACAGACCTCTTCCTTGTCTCAAGAATGATTAGCTAAGATTAGAACTGTTTGTCCTCCTAAAGCTAACTAAACAAGGATAAACATTTCCTTTTCACCTGACTGAGAGTTCCCCTTATTGTAAAAACCAATCACAACTCTAAATCATGACACCTGTAAATTGTCTACTCCTTCCTATAAAAGTCTAAGGCAAAATCACCATGCCAGGACACTCTAATTTTCAAGTTTGGAGTGCTCTCCCTATGTTGAATAAAATCTGTCTTTAATATTCCAGTGCATTTTATCTTTGACAAAATAAAATGCAACAGGTGTTTTGATTTTATTTAACGATATACTATTTTGTGTGGCAAATGATTTCTATACAAGATTTAAATTTTAATGACATTCTAAACTGATAGCACCATTTCTCCTGAATGTACTTTAGAAAGATTCGTAAGCTGTATAAGAGTACATGCCACTTTTTAAAATGTTTTTAAATTTTATTTTTAATTGAAAAATACTAATTGTATGTATTATATATTTATGGGGCACAATGTGATATTTTGATATATGTTTACATTATTTAATGGTTTGAAAACACCAATGAAATCAACTCTAAAACCAATTTAGATCTCAAGAAGTCTTTTTCAAGCAATCAGAATATATCATCAGAGTAGGCTTAATAGCCAAACAGGAAGGAGATTTCCTGCCAATTTAAGACAACATTTAATAAATTGGAGATGGCTTCATAATATTGAATTTGTAACTCTACAATAACTATTCCAAGTATATTTGGGTTAAACTAAGTCGTCATATAAAGAAAATGGAATTAAGAAGAGAAAAAAACCTATTTCAGTCTCTCTTTTCTACATACAGTGTAGATGTAAAAAGTTCTAATATTGAAATCTCTTATTTGGTTTCTGAAAAACAACAAATAAATAAACACAATGGGGCAGGCATGGGGATACTGAAAAGAGCCAAGTGTCATGCTGTGCGGGAAAAAAGTAAAAGATCTCATTCATATTTGAAAGGGAAAGGTAGAAGTGGTAAAGTTTATTTGGTGGAAAGGTTGGGGGTTAAAAATAAGGAAACTCTGTTAAAAATGAAATAGTAATTTTTTTTCCACCAAGGATGAAAAGATCACATTTTAATTAAAAAATGGTGCTAATTTTGTGGACTCTACATCAATCTTTTTATATCAGGTACCAAATCCTATAGGTTCCATGCCTGAACTGACAACCTTCTATGAATTTAATGAAAGGTTTTAATCTCCATCAAGAAGACTCAAGTATCAGGATACTAAGAGTCTCTCCATTTCCACTGTAACTACCACAGTCCAGCCCACCCTGTTTCTCACTTGGACCATTGCCACAGCTCCAAGCTGGACTTCCCAAATTCATTCCTGCCTCCACTCCCAACCAATTTCCCTTTTTCCAGTTAGGGTTAAATATTTTTTTTAAATTTCAAATGTGATTTTTTTATTTTTACAACTGAATAAATGTTTCATATTGTTCTTAGAGTTTAAGTTTAACTTTCTTAACATGTTCTATCTGATGTTAAAATTCTTCCCACTTCTTTCTAGTTCATTTCGAACCACTCCTATCATTGAGTCCAAATTAGTCATTCTGTGCTTTCTGTTTCTGTAACTGTCCTTCCCTGTTCCTTCTCAAGATCTTTGTGCATATTTTTCCCTGTGCCTAGCATGTTTCTTTTCCCACTTTTTCTCCCCCACCCTGGCTTATTCTTATTTGACCTCATTTCTAATTTTTAATTCACTTTTAGTTTCACTTCTCTAAAGAAGCTTTCCCTGGCCATTCCTCATCTCCAAAATTAGATTTAGTTTACTCTATATAGCAATCTGTACCTTCACAGCACTTATCCAATTATAAAGAAATAACTAGATTTTTGTTAGAGTATGCTATCAAAGCAGGCTGACAGGAGTCTTCTTTGCATGAAATTTTTTTAGAATTCTCCCATTAAATAGTGAAAAAGACTTGAGTATCAGGATACTAACATTAAGACCTTTCATTAAAATTTAGCAGGTTGTCAAAAGACAGGCACTTCACATAGGAATACTAAGATAGAAGAAAGTTTCCAAGTGACCATTCAAAAATACTTAGACTCATCCAGGGGAAATTGTTCCACATTATCAAGTGGATAAAGGAGGGTCATAGAAAACGTGAAAGGACAAGTTGCCCTTTGGCGAGCAAAATTAAGTAGTTATAAATACTGTCTGAATGAGACACTCTCCTTGGCAGCATCTGAGACAAGATCAGCATTTCAGAAAAAAAAAATTAGCCATTCAGAAAGGCAATAAATTGTAGAACAAAACCAGAAACAGCAGTCAGAATAATTTTACACCATTTTTAGGAGCTATTCTTGACCATTCCTGAGCGTTTTGGGAGGTCTGGAAACTGTTTTAAGAGTCATTAAATTCTTTTTTCTGTTTTTTTTTTTAATTTAATAAGCTTTGTATTGGAAAAGCTTATTGGTAATATTGGTGAAGTATAATATTAATCATTAAAAAAGTTCCTAAATGACAATTAAAGGAAATTGATTTTTACTTCCATTGCAGCATGTATGCTTAGGACTTTCTCAGTGTGGGTGTAAGTGACTAATCCATGACTATTTGAGAGTATAAAATTCTGTAGTAAAGTCAATTAATATAGAAATGTAGTAATTTCTTGAACACTAGTATACACAAAGTTATCTACTCTATATTTCTTGACATAGTGTGGTATGGATGATAATTGTCTCTCAATAATCATTTCAGAAATATCCTAGGTAGGAAACAGGTATCCAAGATGATAGATGATAGACAAATACAGAGATGTAATCTTTGCACACACACAAATATAAAATAGAGCAACTCTGAGTCATCACCATTCAGATATATGCAAACATGGAGATCACTTTATTCTGGTTGGCTCTAAATATCTATTCTTCCCTGCTAAGGAGCAAACTAATTTAGTTCTATCAGGTAGTCACAGTCTAGTCCAAAAATATTTTAGTCTAGAAAAAAATTAGAAATTCAGTGATGATTCTGTTTCAATCTTCAGTTCAAGTCTATTTCTCATGTTCTCACCCCTTAATTTTCCTCCTGGC
This sequence comes from Cheirogaleus medius, assembly GCA_008086735.1. NCBI lineage: Eukaryota > Metazoa > Chordata > Mammalia > Primates > Cheirogaleidae > Cheirogaleus > Cheirogaleus medius. The sequence continues at coordinate 31,493,935 of VBSM01001562.1, forward strand.
CTTATGCTTAACTTAACAGAATTCACTTGTGCCACTGTGAAAATTGCTGAAAGGAAAGGGAGTCAATTAACGTAGGTCAGGATCTGTCTTTGAAACTGGATGGTTATGTGGCTGGCTCAGGATGAACCCTCTGCCGACTGAAAATATGTTGTCTTGACTGGTCTTGTCACATGTTGCCTCCATCATACGGTATAGTCAAGATTCTTCAGGTAGGCTGCTGAGTATCATTTACACAAACTCAGGTGGTAGAAACTCTGATGTGGGAGGTCTCCTGGGCTCCTTTAGTAGGCTATTATAGTGGAATAGGAAGTTTCTGTCAAACATAACTCCAGCCCAGCTATCTCCCCCAGTGTCTTCTCAAAATTACAGGAAACCTACAGGTGATCCACCACTTACTATTTGTCTGGCCATAGGCTGGTGACTTGTCCTCTCTGCACCTCCATTATGGCCTTAGTCATAATTTAGAGCTAAAAAAATATTTCACTATTGTTTTCAACGGTGACCTCTCCCAAGAATAACCTGGCACTTTCCTGCTAACTCTTAGCAGAGGATGAATTAAAAAGAAGATGTATTATGAATCCTCCATTGTTAAAAATAGAGAACATTAGAAATAGCTTTGCAGAGTCAGCTGAGCATAGCATTGGAATTTTTAGTATTTCTAAGAAAGAAGTGTGTCAACATCATCTTCACTAGCATAAGGTTAAAGAGATCATTCTAGACTGTACTACCAGAGTTAAGAGGTTAAGAGCATGAGTTCATGGATCACTTGCCATTGAATCTTCTTCCACTACCTATTGTATGCCCTTTCAAATAAGTTAAATTATCCAATATTCAAGTTTCACCATCTATATAGTGGGGTTACTAGAGGTAACTTACTTAGTCATAAGGTTTTTGAAATGAATTTATATAAAATGCTTAGAAAAATGCCACACACATAGAAAATGTTAAATAATAGCTTTTCAACATATAAAACTAAGTTTGTTAAATATCTTCACTAATTACACAGAACATACCAACAATGATCTAGTGGACAAATTAAATATACTATGTGAATTATGGAACAACTTAAGAGCAGGCAGCGACATCTATATGACATTTAGTTTTATATCAAAAACATCCATTTTTTCCAGTTAAGCATTGAAAGGAATAGTTAATATTGTATGTTAAATCACATTATGAATTATAGGGACCTAAACATATTACTAATTACACATTACTACATAATATGATTAATTATTACAAATTATTAATACCAGTAGTATGCAATTTATTCTAAGTAGTTGTTTCTTGGATGCATATCAAATATAACATGTGAAAATCAAGATGTAAATATACATTTGAACTTTAGAAGAAATTAACGTATATTGTAAGATAAAAGGTTTAGTTTCCAATGAAAGCAAATTTGATTTTATCAGAGTAGTATGTAAAATGCTGCCTTAAATTAACTATGAGAATTTTTAATTATAGACAAACTTGATTTCCTATGAATATTTAAAAGAAAGAAAGGAAGAGAAGGAAGAAGAAAAAAATGGAAAAAAGATTACTAAGCATTAGAACATTTTTACTTAAACTCTATTTTTTAATCTCTAAGACAGTAGTAGAATTTATTGGTTTCAAAATATGACTATATTCAATTACATTATTTGTACCTGATAAGTATTTATTAATCATGTCTGTTGAATTAACATTTGGTTACCAATCCATTAGATTTGGCCCAGGCCAAACTCTTCACTATCTTTCTTTGTGCAGATTTAAAGAAATGACAGGCACAACAATCCTATCAGAGCCTATCCACAAGACATAGTTGATAAAATGCAAGCCAATTCCCTCAGGTTTTTGTTTTCTTTTTTCTTTTCCCATCCTAGAAGGGATTAATTGTGTCAAAATTTCTTTCTGATCTCCTGATGCTGAGAAACAGGAGAGAAATAGCAGTTTTTGTTTTGTCATAAAAAGATTTGGGAATATATAAAACTCCTAATTTTCATTTTATAAGATTCAAATTTTGGGTTATAAAAGCATAGCTTCCTCATTATCTTTACCTTAAACACATATTCAATTGACCAATCAATAGTATGAACTATACGAAATTGGTTAAATATTTTCTCAAATCTGAAGTTGACATTCTGAAAATGTTGAATCCTGACCAATTAAATTACCTTTAAAAATAGAGGTTCCATTTTGATTATTAGTGTTAATGAGCACAATATAAAGTAAAATACAGATTTGATTAGATCTGAAGAAAACTTCATTTTTGCTCTGCCTACAAAAATTATTTCAAGATATCTTTTCCTATGAAGCATACATTATTTTTAATAAATTTTACAAGTTCTAATACATTCTAAAACAAAGATGTCAATCAATACCACACAGAATTATCATGGTAATCCTGGCTAGGGACAACTAACTCAATTACAGGAATGAAGCCATAACCTACATTAAGGAAGAAGTCAGTTGTTCGGGTAAAGAAAGGCAATTTCTTCCTTTGAGTGAAGCAGCAGCTTCTCAGTTCCAAATAATTGTTATTGTGGAGGACTGTTGGAATGTTGGAATGTTAGAATGTGGAATGTAGATAAATGTTCACTTTTTCATAAGAAACTGAAAACCAATAATTTCCCTGCTTTTTAACGTTGGCAATAATTCTAAAGAATTTTAATTATGATTCAGAACAAACAAAATATCTCTGCAGGCCAAATTAAGCCAGCTGGTGACCAGTTGGTGCGTCCACAGCAACACTCATCATATTTTCCTGCCTCTGCAGATTTGCTCATAACCTTCCCTCAGCTGAGAATACACTTTCCACTCAGATTACCACATGCGAATCTGCCCAGCTAACCATCTACTGTCTGCATGAGTTCTTTTTCACTTGTTAAAATCAGAAATAATGCCTGCTTCCTTCGTGTTTATCCACTTCCCCTATGCTTGCTACAATTCATATCATATATATTGAAAATACTTGTGTGTCTTATATCTGTGTTGACTCTAAAACCAGAAAGGCAGGAATAGTTTCTTATAAAATTTGATATCTACATTCATTTAGTACAATATCCTGTATATAATACTTAAATACATAATGAATGAATGAATTCTAACATTAGTCTGTTTGAAATGAGCTAATGTGCAGTGATAGATATCAAATGAAAACATTATAACAATTTTTAATACTTGAAAATAATAATTGCAAAATATAAAAGACTTACCTTTTTAACTTCACCTAAATTTGTAGGGAAAAGGTATTGAGGCAAGGAGGAGTATGTAAGTGGATACAAATAGAAATTTAGGCTTAGCTCATTTTTAACAACTGCCAGTAACAGTTCTAAGAATAATCCTTTAAATTAATACATTATACAATATAGTGCCCATAATGATATAAAAGCAATATTTTTCCAAATTAATATTTATAATAATACTTTATATGGTTGTAACATAAATTATATGGCTTTATAAAACTAGATTATTTGTACTTAAATAGCAGTCTAAAATGGCTCATTACCTTCCTGTGAATTATTTGGTATTGAACTTCAGCTAGACAATGACCTGATTCACTTCTTTAGCTCTGAGTTATGGAAAAAATCTTTATTGAACAAGAGTCCTACGTCTATCCTTTCCCATTATGCTATATTTTAAGAAAAGAAGGTGCAAGAGCAGGTGCTAAAATCCCTTGTAAAGAGGAGATATACAATGTTGCTTTCAATAAAATTACAAATTTATTAAATAAGACTAACAACAACATAATAAATTTAAAAACCCACATGTGGGGCTCGTTTATGGAAGTGAATGTCTCCAAGAACTCATAGGCAATAAAACTTTGACAAACTCTAAATGTTAATGCAGCAAGCTCTTAAAAATCCATTTCAAGCCAATCTTTAGACAATGACAAAATTCTAATGTTTAGAGCAATAATATTTTTTTTTATTTTACATAACATTATCTAGTTTATAAAGAATTTTTATGTATTATCTTGTTTGATAAAAATAACTTTGCTTAGGAGAAAAGGCAAAACCTGATGTCCATTTTACAATGAGAAACCAATTATTAGAAAAATTAGGTAAATTGATGAATTTTAACTATTAGCAAGCAATGGAGACAGAGCTTGAACCCAGGTCTCCTGACAACCTCTCTAAGGTTCTTTCCACTACACCATTTAGCTTGTCACAGGTTTAGAGTACATTAATGTACCCTTGTAGCCAGAGTTGGGAGTTTATCTAGTCCTTCTTTTTTCAATTTAGGCAGAATTTTACCAAAATTATTAAAGAGAAATTAAAATTTATTTCTTCATAGTAGGACCTAGATGGAGCATTTTTTAGTATTTTCTTGGCATCTGCTCTAACTTTTCCTCAACAGCACCAGGTTTCTATTGGAGGAAGATATGCTTCTGGGGAAACTGAATCTTCTCAGCTTTATTTTTGGAACAAGTTACCTGGATTAAGACAATCAGCACTTCTTTTGCTATTTCTAATGATTGGTTTAGCTGAGGGCATGTAATCTAAGCTGATTCATTCAGAGTGAAACCAAGGAAATTCCTTTTAAGAATGGGAAAATCCACTCTTTCTTCTACCCTGAATATAACTGAAGAAAAATATGGCCCTGTAAGTGTTGGTCTCCACCTTGGGAGCAGGAGAATAAGATTTAAAATGAAGCCATCATCTTTTAAGACTAATCACAGAGCTAGACACTGGGCCTTTGGTAACATCATCAAGCCATCGATCAGGCCTTGCATGACTTGATTCGGTTACATAAGCCAGCAAATTATTTAGGCAAGTTCAAGTCAGCATTTTAGTTATTGACAACTGAAAACATCCTAACTGTTGATAAATTTATCAGTTCTGAACTGAAAGTAGTTTCAGTCTTCCTCGGTAATCTGTTCTTACATCTGAAGGAAACCAGTCTCAGAGATATGACCAGAATGCCTCATGCCACTCTCAATGAGTATATTATGCTTATAGAATGTTTCTCGTATGAAGATTCCTATACAAGGCTTGACTTCTTGTTAAATCCTCAATGGAGCCACAATAACTGGCTATCACCTTCGTAGAAGGAATCTTTGTTTACTTCTTATTTCATAGTACAGTCTCAATTTCTTCAACTACACAGTCTCAATCCTTTGTCTTTTTTCATAGGAATTATTTTCAAGACTTTCCTTACCTTTATGAGTCAACTATGATCTCTCTTTAATGTATCCACATCATGATTCAGTGATCTCTAGGAATGGACAAAATACAAATCTTAAAATCTATGACATATTTTGGGACAAATAACTTGGGATTGGGAAACTCTATACATTTTTAAGAATATACCCTTATTGTCATGCAACTTACTTTTCTAATATCACATCATCTAAAATAAAGCTTCACTGTATTTATTTCATGAAATGCTTCTCACTGATGATTTTTGTTTAATATAATAATTTCTTAAATTGCAAGAAATAATTTCTTTCAGCATTGATTTTGTTTATTTTTTAAATCTTCCTCCCACATTTTGTATAATGCATTGTTTGATAGATACTCGGTAAGCATTTTTTTAAAAATGAATCACCAGGTGTTCTTAATGGCCATAAATTTCATTGTTGTAGAATAAAGCAAATCAAGATTTTTGAAAAATAATAAATGATTGGAAAATATTTTGTAAGAATAATATTAATTCATGATTTGTCAATGAGTACCCACCACTTTCCCTGAAATGTAGAGCTATTAAAAGCAATAATGAACATTAATAATAGCCACCATTTGGGGGGAACTTATGATGAGCTAGATACTATTCTTAATGCTTTACCAGATTAACAATTCATTTAACAATTACCCTATGAGGCACACATTATCACTCCACCCATTTCACACAGAAGGAAACAAAGTGTCTTAAGTTCCTGTAGAGAACTATTTAAGACCCTTGACAAGGGGTTACATAACAAATCAGTGGTCATGCTAAGATTCAATTGCCAGCAGTCTAGCAAAATGAGATGTCCTATAGAATCTGGGAGCACACATCATTGGCATCCTATAGGAAGTACAGAGGGCTACAAAAAAAAAAGCGGGTGTGAAATTCAAACTTAACTAAGTACCTGCAAAGTTCATTCTATACCATACTCCTCTCCATGTCTCCGCCAATTTACTAACACTTGTTTTTCTTCTAGCACTCTCTGAAAAGTTTTCTGTATCTTCATTGGTTTTATAAGTTCCCAGCTTATAAACTACCTTTTTATCTTCTTATTTGTGGGCTTTTTTCCTTTTTCTGGCTCAGCAGAAATGCATGGACTATCTAGTAATCTGAGTTGCTTGAAAGCCCTGGTGGTCTGACATTCCCATCTTCCTGCCTCATGACTCTGGCTGCTTGGCAGGGAGTTTTAGAAAAGTCCAAACCATCAGTCACCTGAGTGCCCTCCACAGTTCAAACTACAGGACTTTGTGTTAGCTCCAGTTTTCAGGGCTCTAGATTTATGGTGTCCAGAATTTACCATGTGGGGATTAACTGTCCAGAAATTGAAGATGACCCTTCCTCCTCTTTCCAGATGGAAACTAGAAATAAACTGAAATAAGAAAATAAGTCCTTAGAATAAGGAAAAGTGGAAGTGAATATGGAATCAATATTTACTGAGTGATTATTATTTGACAGGAACAAGGTATTTTTCTCTTTGAAGGGCAGAATATTCTTACCATCTTGGGGTAAACTGGATATCAGCGGTAGGTATGGAGCAGAGTTCATAGCTTTGCCCAGTTTTTCACAGGACTTCCCAGAGTAACTTCAAATGAGTCGTTGGAATGGAGGGAGTTTGTAACTAGAGTATATCTCAAGTCCAGGCTTACCTGGCAAACAGATCATCCTAGCTTGAACCAGAACTGTGAGTTTCTCCTTCCATTTGTTATCATAGCAATTTTAAAGGGAATAGAAACCTTTAAGTTTATTCTACCTATTCTAAAATTCAATATAATTATGCTTTGTTACCATTTACCACAAATGGATTTTTACTGAATTGTCTTAGGAATATTATTGCTGACTATAATAGTATGGCTATGTTGCAGTATTATTCCGCCACTTGGCTTCAAATTCTGGAATGACTGAACAGGGAAACAAATGACCTAAGAGCTGAATTTAGCTTATTTGGCTGTTGATAAGGGCCCTGTGTTTTTCCAGTTGTTGGAATTCTCTTGTCAATATGTTTATCTGATAGCTGTGCTTTTAACAACTAGGAAGTATATGATCACAAGTGTGTCTTTAAAAGAACAGACTCTATTAAGGTTCTCATTCACGGGACTATCAACTTTTTAAATGATTGATGCTTAGTTGACACCTCAGTGCTTTATCTCATAACTTCTAAAAATATAAAATGACTAGATCCTTAATACTAGACTAGAATCTCTGCTATTGCCATGTTGAATAATAATCAGGGCCAGTCAAATAGTGATTTATTATTATGCAAACAATAACATGGATGCTAAAATACATCCATGTAGCCAACTAGCAAGCTAAAAAGCAAAAAAAAAAAAAAGGAAATTTAACCAAGATAAACTTTTGGATTAAAAATATTGGAGAAGAAATTCTATTTGTTCAAATGTTTCTCTGCATTTATAATTGCTATTATTAACATAATTTTTTCCTTTAAAGTCAAGAAATTTTTTCTTCCTACATAATTTCACCCACACTTCTTAGATTATAGGCTCTAAGATAATAACCACAGTTGCCAGTAGAGGCTTAGGGATTTTATAAACATCAATCAATGTCACAGCTAGAAGTAGATAAATCAAAGGATACAGCAATAATTCCTGAAGAGCCTTCATTATGACACTAGTCAGTTATTAGATTAAAGAACATTTTAGATTAAAAGTAAAATGCACTGCATCTTTATCAGGACAGAAAGGGTTATATTAACTAGGGTAAAAGAAGAGAAAAAAAGAGAAAAGATACTGTTTTCTCTAATACCTCATATAAAAAGAGATCTTAGTCATGACTCTAATTCCTGTTTCTTCACCTTCAGACCAAGCCAGCACAGCTCTTTGGCTCTAGAAATCATGGTGAGCTGAGAGAGACAACACAAAGGAGTTAGGAGTCGTCTATGCCTATAGATTGGAAGCACGTGTAGCAATTTGCTGTATAATCTGCTACTCTTAAGCCCTGCCTTAATTCTTCCCAGGTGTTCTAATGAAATGGTTGAGGTGAAGGACAGGGGATTTGAGATTTTTCCCCTCTCGATGAAGGATTGTTTAGTGCAGAGATCACAGGACATGGAATAGCCATACAAATGGGGCACAGCTGTAAAAGAGGCCATCTAAAGAGGGTACCCTATGGGGACAATAGTGCTTTTAAGTTACTTCTCCCTCCCACTCCAAGTTCAAAACCCTATAAATCTGGCTCAATTGTATCCTTGACTTATATAAGAAATTGAGGAAGTGGAAGGACTCTTGTATTCTCCAAATTAGTTAAAATATGTTATTAAAGTTTCCTACATCTACGGCTGAGGCAATGAGCCTAGACAGCATAAGTGCTTTAGGTTAAAAATCACAAACACACTGTAATTTCTATCAACAAAATAATAATTACTGTGGAGTCTCTAGAATACCTTAAATGGCCCGCAAACAGCTCCTGTACATCTAGGAATCTATATGGCTCAGGGTTACTCCTACCATTGCCTGAAGAAGGTAAGACTCACAGAGAGAAGTAATATGTTATCTCTTAGAATGCTTTCTTTAAAATGTTTTAGTTTTAAGCTTTTAATAGTTGATTTAAGATGAGCAAGCCAGTGTCATACTCCAGCTATTACAGCCATAGCTTGTCTTATTGTGCTTTGCTTTATTGTACTTCACATTTATTGCATTTTTTGAATCAAGTATGTCTATCTGTACAATTTTTCTGACAGCATTTGCCCACTTTGTGTCTCTAAGAGTTCAAGTGAAATTAACAGTTGCATGTCTCTCATTTTAAATTAAAGCTAGAAATGATTAAGCTTAGTGAGGAAGGCATGTCAAAAGCTCACATAGGACAAAAGCTAGGCCTCTTGAGCCAAACAATTAGTCATGTTGTAAATGAAAAGAAAAAGTTCTGTAAGGAAATTAAAAGTCCTACTCCAGTGACGACACAGATGATAATAAAGCAAAACAGCCTTATTGCTCATATGGAGACAGTGTTAGTGTTCTGGATAGAAGATCAAACCAGCCACAACACTCCCTTAAGCCAAAGCCCAATCCAGAGCAAGGCCCTGACTCTTCAATTCTATAAAGGCTGAGAGAGGGGAAGAAGCTGCAGAAGAATAGTTGGAAGCTATTAAAAGTTGATTCATGATGTTTAAGGAAACAAGCCTTCTCCATAACATAAAAGTACCAGGTTAAGCAGCAAGTGCTGATATAGAAGCTGCAGCAAGTTATCTAGATCCAGCTAAGATAATTGATGAAAGTGGCTACATTAAACAACAGATTTTTAATGTAGACAAACAGCTTTATATTGGAAGACAATGCCATGTAAGACTTTCATAGCTAGAGAGAAGAAGACAATGCCTGGCTTCAGAGCTTGAAAGGACAAACTTGTTTCTCTTGTTAGGGGATAATGTAGCTAGTGACTTTAAATTGAAGCCAGTGCTCATTTACTATTCTGAAAATCCCAGGACCCTTAAGAATTATACTAAATCTATTCAATCTGTGTTCTATAAATGGAACAACAAAGTCTGGATAACACCACATCTGTTTATAGCATGGTTCACTGAATATTTTAAGGCCAATGCTGAGATCTACTGCTCAGAAAAAAAAAATTCCTTTCAAGAAATTACTGCTCATTGACAATGCACCTGGTGACCCATGAGCACTGATGGAGATGAACAAGGAGATTAATGTTGTTTTCATGCTTGCTAACACAGCATCCATTCTGCAGACCATAGATCAAGCAGTCATTTTGACATTTAACTCTTATTACTTAAGAAATACATTTCATAAGGCTATAGCTGACATAGTGATTTCTCTAATGAATCTATGCAAAGTAAGTTGAAAACCTTTGGGAAGGATTGACCATTCTAAATGTCAGTAAGTACATTTGTGATTCATGGGAGGAGGCCAAAACAGCAACATTAATAGAAGTTTAGATGAAGTGGATTCCAAGCCTCATGGATGGCTTTGAGGGATTCAAAACCAGTGGAGGAAATAACTGCATATGTGGTGGAAATAGCAAGAAACTAAAGTTAGAAGTGGAGCCTGAAGATATAACTGAATTGCTGCAACCCCATGATAAAATTTGAAGACATGAGAAGTTGCTTCTTATGGATGAGCAAAGAAAGTGGATTCTTGAGATTAAATCTACCACTGGTGAAGATGCTATAGATGTTGTCAAAGTGACAAAACAATTTTAGAATATTACATAAACTTAGTTGATAAAGCAGTAGCACAGTTTGAGGAGACTCTTAATTTTGAAACAAGTTCTCTTGTGGGTAGAATGTTATCAAACACCATCACATGCTACAGAGATATCTTTTGTAAAAGGAGGAGTCAATTGATACAGCAAACTTTATTGTCTTATTTTAAGAAATTGCCACAGCCATCAAACTTTCATCAACCACCACCCTGATCAGTCAGCAGCCATCAGCATTGAGGCACAACCTTCCACCAGCAAAAAGATTATGACACCCTGAAAGTTCAATCACTAACAATTTTAGCAATAAAATATTTTTAATTATAATATATACACTGTTTTTTTAGACATAATTCTATGACACACTTAATAAGCCACTTAATAAAGTGCTATAAACATAACCTTTATATGTACTGGGAAACCAAAAAATCTGTGTAACTTGATTTATTTCAATATTTGCTTTATTGAGGTGGTCTGGATCTGAACCCACAATATCTCTGAGGTTATGTCTATATGAACCTAAGTCACCCAAATTACTGCCAACCAACTCTTAGTTCAGCATGAGCTTTCAGACTACACATGACTTTATGTGAATTATTTTCAATATCATCTTTGCCTAAAACAGAAGTTGTCATGGAGACCCCACCGTTTTCTGCTGGCAGTGGTCGAAATATGCTGAGTCCCTTGATAAAACTAACAAATTCTTCTCACACATTCTCTCTCCCCAAAAGATAAAAGAAAAATACATCATGAGTCCTCCAAGAGTAGCTAACTCAGAGAGAGATCTGGAAAATAGATCAATTATTTCTGTTACCTGGGCACTGATTTCTTTTACTCTCGGGAGTCAACATCTTTTGATTAATGAACTGAAGATCCCAAATTTACCTAAGATAGTGCTGAATTAGATACTTCCATATGTCACAAGGAATTCCCAAATGTATCCATGTTTTCATAAGTTCCATCCTACTTAAATTTCCATAAAGTTTAAATATCAGGAAGAAACGAAAAGAATATGAAACTGAATGGGTGATTTTAAAGTAATTGCTAAGATCTTTACAAACTATTCAAAATAATTAAAACAAATTCTAACATAATATATTTCTAAGGGAGTCTTTGGAATCAGTCTCCAGAGCCAATGTTCCATTTGGAAATCCTCTTGTAACAATGAAAACTGCAGTATTGGTGATTAGGTGAAATATTTCATTCAAAATGATGGTGTTTGGAAGATCTCTCTGAATTTTTTATATTTTTAGATTCCAATAATTTCATCTACTGTAAAATACAAATCTCCTTAAACTGAAAAAGTCAAATCAGGGAACTCTTGCCATTATAATTTTTTTATCTTTCTCTGAAAGATGAATTCTAGTCATCCTTAAACTATTCTAGCAGTTTTAAGACAGTCCCAAAATATAGTCTAATTTATTTTCCTGAAAATAAATCCTTATCCCCCCAGATTATAAATACTTTTATATATTGGATATCACCTTAATATTTATATTTAAGCTTCTTTCTCAACAGATTATAAGAATAAATCACTCAATTTAATATCTTTCATGAGAAGCAAGCAGATTTTAAACACAATTATGCCACCACTGTGTCTAACCTCCCTCTCATCTCATCAAGAAAATTGCTAATACTAGAATAAGCTCATCACTGTGCTCATTGATCTTGCTTTGAGTCAATAGATTTTGACTGTGTTCCAGCATGGTCAGTCTTGATACAGATCATATGTTATTATTGTATTACAATGTCTGTATCATAATATTCCCCTAAGACACAGACTCAGGAGAAGTTTCTGGCAGATAAAATTTCCTTATTATATGACATAGCCCATGAATTAGAGCCACCCTTGTTTTTTAAATATCCAAATAATTTACAAAATATTTTAGATTAATATCCTACAACAAGTAGACAAAGCAAGTGTTGCATGTTGTAAGTTTGGTTTATTATCAAAAACCAAGACTCAGTGTAAAAAATCAAATGAAACTGTTGGCTAATTATTGCCAGAAAGAACAATTTAGTATCAATAGCTGAAAATTAAATCAAGATTTTTGACAAAATCTATCAAAGTTTAAATTAATACTATATTCCACTTTTCAATATGTTAACTAATTCTATCATTTCAATATTTTGCTGTAATTCATCTTAAAATGTCTATCCAGTAGACCGCCCCCGAAGAGGGATTGGGGGTAGATATTTGTGGATATTAATGAACAACAAGGTGATCAAGTTGTAATGGCATATCTTAAAAAGAAAAATTACATCAAAATCAGCTCTTCCATGCAATACACTGCAATACATGGAAAACTTGCCCAAGGATCTTAGCAACGAAAAAGCTATCTTTTGAAAATAAAACTGGTCCTGCCCACAGGTTCTGCTATAGACAATTCTCTTTACAAATAGGATGGCCCTTTACCAGTTGTTTATAATTATTTTTGAGAATATTTATCTTGCTTATTTTAAATATTAGTAACATAAACCTTATGTTTCTAGATTACCTCTCTTTGAGTTTTGTTTTATTTTTTACATATTTATATATGTATACTGGTAGGCATGTATTTATTTATTTTTTCTCATGGTATTTACTGAAAGACTATAACTTGCCCAGGAATATGTTAGGGAGAGAAAAGAACATACTTAAGAAGATTTCCGCAACCTATTTCTGAGCCGTGACATCCAGGACCCCCTCTACCCTGAGCTCCCTGTCACTGCCAAGCCAGGCCAGAACACCTTCCACATCCCTAGGGGTTTCCTGCAGTTTGTGTTCATCTCATCGATGAATGTGCTTCTCTCTCATTGTATCTAGGGCAGCTTCAGATTTGGTCTGAAGAGAAAGGCCACAGACTTGCAAATGTGTGATCTTGTCAGCTCCTTGTCATTTCTATAATTCTATATTGTGAGTCACTTTAAATCCATTTTGAAACTAATCATGGTCTAATTGTGTTTTTTTTACATGTGACAAAAATTATACTTAATGTCTTTTCCTAATCCCTTAACAATTATACCACTCTTGGGTGTCCATGGGTAATGTGAGCCACTATCTCTCCTCTCACGCCATCCAGCAGTGCTTAAATGAGAGCAGCATCTCTGACTTGTCCTCACATAACGTGACTGTTTACCAAAAGCAACTACGTTCGCTTTATGATATCTGATGCTTTTGCTCAGAGTAAAATTCCTAGTTTACAATCAGATCATCTATAAATCAGAGGACCATAATGACTAAACTAAATTATGCCTGAAATAAAATAGATTTGCCTCAAAGCTAGTATAAGAAAGGAAAATAAAGATTTATTATATACAAATCACAGCAATAATTGGAATTTATGTTATTTAGATGTTTTCCCAGGTACTGACAATATGTGAAAATGCCCTAATTAGAATTACTAAAGTAATATTTTGAAAATTTAAAATTATATTGCATACTTAATATCATTTAAATTATCATTTCTGTTGAATTACATTCCTTTAAGTTGTCCATTGTATTCATATATAAAAACAGCAGCTGTTCAGACTACATTAATTCCTAATGAGCTCACTTACTAGGTGGAATTAAATCGTTTCTCTTTCATTTATAGCTTATCAGAAATGGTCCACAGATTATTGATAAAATCTTTGAAAAACATTATGTGCTCAGATTACTGTCCAACATCTTTTCAAAAGTTACTTATATTTATATTAATCATCTTAAATTCAATCTAAAATAACCTGTTACACTTGTTTCAAAATATGTGAAAATCTATTTCCAACAACATTTGTAATACACTATTTCTAAGAAAACACTAAAAAGTAAAATCTTTCCCTGTGCAATGTCTTAACAGTGCATTCTGGAATTTCTGTATTTGTGTTTCTTTTTACTTACTGCAGTCCTCTTGCTGGTTATTTATACAGTCTGCTATAGAAGAATTTTAGTAGCCAGACATCCTTTATTCATTAATACAAACATTCATTGAACTCCAACTATATGCTTGGTATATATGCTAATCACAGAGAATACTGAGATGCTTGGGAAAGAGCAAACATATTAGAAACATATAGAAAGTAAGTATCATGAAAATATTAATTACATTATAAATATATGTATTATATTTAATAGATTACATTAATTATATTATAAACTATTTTAAAATACTTCAAATATGAAATATAATATGAATGATACAATAAATATCTCTGTAGCCATTGCTCAGATTTAATATAATTTAACATTTTCATTTATTTGCTTCATACTTTTATTTATTTATTATTTTACATATTTATATTTTATTAATTTTTCTCTTTTCTTGATATATGATATTGTACATACTTATGGGGTACATGTGAGTGTTTGATCCATGCATAGAATGTATAATGATCAAGTCAAGGTATTTGAAATATGCACCACTTTAAGTGTTTATCACTTTTATGTGTTGGTATCAAGTCCTCTCTTCTAGTTACTTTGAAATATACATATTGTTGCTAAGTATAGTCACCCTAATCTGCTGTCAAATATTAGAACTTATTTCTTCTATTTAACTTCTATTTAACTTTTGTTCATCCCCTCACCCCCACCCCACCCTTACATGTCTCTAGTGTCTATCGTTCTATTCTCTATGTCCATGGGATCAAGTTTTTTAGCCCCCACATATAAGGGAAAACATGCAGTATTTATATGGCCTCCAATTCCATCCTGTTGCTACAAATTACATGATTCCATTCTTTTTATGGCAAAATAGTATTCCATTGTGTCTATATACCACATTTTCTTTATTCATTCGTCCATTGTGGATACACTTAGATTGATTCCACATCTTTGTGATTGTGAATAGTGGTGCAATAAATACGTAAGTGCAAATATCCTTTTGATATAGTGATTTCTTTTCCTATGGGTAGATATCCAGTTGTGGAATTGCTGGATCATATGGTGGTTCTACTTTCACTGTTTTCCATAGTGGTTGTACTACTTTACTTTCCCATCAACAGTGTATGAGTTCCTTTTTCTGGGCATCCTTACCAGCACCTGTTATTTTTTGTCTTTTTAATAATAGCCATTCTAATCAAGTTAAATTAACTTGGTTATTAAATAACTGGGTTACTAAAAATAAAGCATTACACATAAAATTGAAGTTCTTTGTACAACTCTCTTGGATTCTCTCCCCACCTATCTTTCCCCCAGAAATAAGCACTATCCTAAATTTGTTTTACTGCTGTCATTCATGATTTTGTACTTTTAATACATACAAATGGGTCCTGAAACAATATATTATAGACCATTGATTTTCATACTTTCATATTTCGTAAATGGCATCCTACTTTATTCCTCTTTACTTAATTCTTTACGTATGTTAATATCATGCATTTGAGATTTATATACTCAAATTAATTCCAATAGTTTCCTAATAAAAGCATCAATTTTGTGAGCAATATTTTATATATTTCCCTGTTATCATGAGCAAGCATTCCTCCAGGATGTATTCCTAGAAATGAAATGGCTTAATAGGGTATAAGATAAATCTACTCTGTACCCTCTTCAGAATGGCTGTACCAATTTATTTTTCTACCAGTGTTGTATATTTTATGGTTCTTTGTATCCCTGTCAACTTTTGCGTTTTCAGGCTTTATATTTTTTACCAAACTGATGAGAATGAAGCAGTAACTTGTTTTGATTAGTAGAAAAAATGAGTCCGTTTTCATAGGTTTATCACCCTTTTGATTTTCCTCTTATGTGTATATTTCCTGTTCATATTCATAGAGTAATTTTCTATGGGGCTTTCAGTTTTGAGTTTTAAAGGGATTCTCTTTATATTTAAACACTAAAGGTCTAAACACAAGGGTGTCCATTGATATCGATTGAAGCACCATGGTAGAGTAATTTATAATATGACTTTTAAAGTCCTTATGGTTGTCATGTGAACTAAATCAGCTAAAGCATATAAAGTATTTATAAAGCCTGGCACAAAATATTCATACAATAACACTAGCCACTACCATCATCATCATTGTCATCATCATCATTTCATCCTTATCTTTATTATTATTATTATACATAAAATGATCACATATTGGTGTATCTTTATCCAGACTCTATATTTAATTAACAGGTAGTTTTTTGTGGGTTTTTGTTTTTGGTTATTAGGTAATTGGTATACATTTTCCATTCCTTTAATTTTATATTTTTTAATGATATTCTTTTGCATGTGCATCTTGTAAGCAGCATATTACAAGTTTATGTTTAATTTTAAAATATATTTATCATCTGAATTAAATAGGTAAGTGAAATACATTTATACTCATGTGATTACTAGTATATGTGAACTTAATTCCTTCATCCTTAACCTTATTTTTGATTTGTTTATTTGATTGTTATTTATCATCCTCTTCTTTTGATTGTTTTTTCTACTTTCATGTCTACTATCAAATTTTTCCCCTTGTGATGTTTGGAAACCATTCTTTCAGCAGTTCCTGTTAGATTTTTGAAATATACTCTTAACTATAGTTTTTCTATCATTGTCTAAAGTTATTCATTATATTTATGCTTCTCTTTAACACGGCAGTGAACTCAGCATGCTTTAATTATTCATTGTGTAGCCTCTTAAATCTTGACATTTTTGTCTGTATATTTATTTATATTTTGATTGACATGAAAATTTAATTCTATTTTTCAATCAAAAGTTAATTGAATTTATTAAGAGATTTTAAATTTCTATACCTACCATTTTTTCATTATCTACACTTTTCTCTGACTTTATTTCTCCTTTTCTCTTTTAGTCCATCTTTAAATAAGATTTTTAATGAAAGTTTTTGGATGGTAGACACTCTTAACCTTCTTGTTTCTGAAAATGTTCTTATGTTACCCTTATACTTGAATGACTGCTTCATTAACTATAGCATTCTAGATTAACAGGTATTTTTGCTCAGCAATTTGAAAACGTGTCTCTACTCTCTCCTGGTGCCTGTTATTGTGTAGGAAGTCTTCCCAGTTTATTTATTTATTTATTTGCCTTTGTAGGTAATCTGTATTTTTTCTTCTAGTGCTTTTAAGCTTTTTTCTTTACATTAAACTTCTGTAGATTTACTCTCTGTCTAGGGAGGACTATTATTTAAAGTTTTTAAGTACTCAGACTACAATTTTTAACTAAATATGTCTTTCTTCGGTTTGGAAAAATTTACAGCTTTTATCCCTTTAAATATTGTTTCTTCACCATTATAACAATTCTCTTTCTTTAGAACTCACGTTAGATATACCTTGGAGATATTTAATCTAACCTCCATGTTACTTTATTGCTTTTTGTTTGCTGAACAGCATTCTGGGTAAATCTGCCAGTGCTGTGTTCCAGTTCATTAATTGTTCCTTCACATATTTCCAAGAGTTTATGACATCTATTGAGATTTTTAAAACTCAGTGACTTTTTTTTATTTTTTAGATTTCTACCCAAAACTTTTGTTTTATATCTACCTGTTTTTGTTCTATAACATTTTGTTCCTTATAGACTTATTTCTTTTCACTGTTTGACCCAAAGCATTCTGAATATACTTATATTAAATTTATTGCCATATTATTTTATAACATAGATTTCTTCTGAAATTATTACATGCTTTACTTGCTGATTTTGCTGACTATCTTCATTCATATTAGTTTTCTTCTTGTGTTCTAAAATTTAGACTCCTCAGATCATTTTCAGTGGGAGATTTGGGATTTGTATTTTGTTTTCTTTCCCATCACTACTGCACATTACTTTTTTATACAGTGAGAAGTTTCTCAATTGTCTCTAATCATCTCTGGAATTCTTGAGTTCACAACCAAACATAAAGATTATGTTTTATGGGTCCCTGCCCCATGGTGATATCAGGGATATTGCAGATTAAGTCTTCAGGATGGCACTTGGCTCAGTTTATGAACTCAGAGCTGAATCCTGCCTGAGTTCATTCTTCCACTGCTCATCTCAACCCTTCCTCTCTAATAGCAGCTTCCCGGGCAGAAGTGGCTAGCATGTTTTTGCAGCCTTATTTTCTATGTAGAATACCAAAAGTCACCTCATACGTAAGTGGTAGGCAATGGGCCTGGCTCTGATTACCATCAATCCTCATGTCTAGTTAGAATTTTAATACCCATTATCACAAAGGGGCCAAGACCATAAATGCTTCTGTCAACTTCTGAACCATTTTGAGGTAATTGCTCAATAATCCCAGTGTATTATAAGACATAGCAATGGTTAGATGAAAAAGACCACAAGAATTTATGCAGTTCTAGATCCTTGAAAGAGAATAGCTATTAGAATGGCTATTATCAAAAAGACAAAAGATAAGTGTTGCCAAGAAGTAGAGAGTAGAATGGTGATTGCCAGGAGCTGAGGCAGTTGGTGAGGAGGATTCGTTGGGGAGATGTTGGCAAAAGAATACAAAATTTTAGTTAGATAAGAGGAATAAGTTCAAGAGATCTCTTATACAATGTGGTAAAATAAATTAATTAAAATGATATTATCGTTACTTTGACCATGTGACATTTAATTTTAGACAAGCCACATATTTATATTTATCCTTTCTTATTTCTAAAATCAGGTATAAAATTTTCTTTCTGAACTATTCACTTCCTGTGATCACCAATTTAAATATATGCAATTTCATTTAAAACATAGACTTACATTTATCACTTTTTTTGAGGCAACAAGTCTGCTACTTTTTAAAAATGGGCTTTTCATTACTTTTTAATATTTTTCATAAAACTTCTACACTATATTTTTGTTAGCCATGTCCATTTTCCCCACTATTACAATACATAATTGGAAGAAATTTTATTGATGAGTTTAAGTATAAATAGGCACTGCTGCTGGATTCAAAAGTTATTCAATAATACTTTACACGTTTCACCCTTTGTTCAGAACACTTGAGTATATACTTCAGTGAATTCTCAAAACAAGAATATGACAGAGGCCAATCAGAGCATGCCCTTCCCCAGAGTTTTTAAATCAAGTATGGCACCCACAGATATTTATCTGTCTACCCACCCATAGCAATGATGGAAAGTAACTTTGGTTAAAAAATGTTTTCTTTCCGAAGTTACAAAAACATTGAAGCAGAAAAGGATACACTTTTTAAATCTATGATGAATGTGTGTGTGTATTTATGAGATTATGTGGCACATATTTTGTCACAGTGACACTTGAAAGAAACAAATATGAGAAACTAAACCAACTAGTCCTTCCCAAGCCAGACAATTTTATAAGAATGGCAAACAGCAGGCATTTGAAAATGTATCAGGTAAGAAATATTTTCAGTGTATCTTTTATAACATTTTTTATTTTAAAATATTATGAGGTTATCTCATAACATTATTAGTTTATACTGCTTTATGAAATCAGAATTTAATAATAATTATTTTTTCATATATTTTGAGGCAACATGAGTTAAATGACTTAACTATATGTATATAATTTTGACCATATTTTCACAACTTCTAGATCCTTTATGAACTCATATTCAATCTCGAAGTTCATATATTTGTTTCTCATACTTTACTTGTTTCCATTTGCATTATCATAGAAATTAAATGAAAAAATCACTCGGTAATAAAATGTATTAAATACAGTGTGCCTAAGGACATAACATTGAACACAGCCTCTGCTGTTACTATTAAAATGAATATTAGAATAACAATGCTACTTTGGGAGGTATATAGAGAAAGTTTTTTAATAGACTTGCCATAAAATGACAGATAATTATACTGACCTCATAAAGTTTCTGTGGAGGATAGCTAATAGACTATTGAATATTCAATTTAAATTTAAAGTTCTTCAAGTCTCTATTATAATCAGGAATATTGTCAAGAACTATCAAAAATGAATATGGTTTCTTGACAAAATTAAATCTAGCTGTGAGGAAAAATATGTAGTCTACACATTATTTGTCTTTTCAAGTAATGACCCTATTTAATGGTAATAAAGGCTCAGATCACATTTCCTCTAAGAGGTTGGACATAAATAGATTTAATGTCAGAGTCTGAATCAACAAAAACTGCAGCAATTATTATTATTTCACCATGACCATTGCAGTTGAAACAATTTGAAGAATTAAGTGTTATAAATATCAGATAGTTCAATTACTGAAAATGTTCATTGGCCTTCAAAAAATATAATTAGCGTGTCTCACTCCAACCTTAAGAGCCTTGTCAAACACCCTATTCTGTCCATTAAACTACAGGAGTAAGAAAGAAAAGATGGTTAATCAAATTGGTGTCATGAATATGTAAGTATATAAACATCAAATGTTTGTGCAAGGGAATTCTAAATGGATGTGCAGGTAAGATTTAGATGACAAATGTGGAGGAAACTCTAAAGTAATATTAAAAATTTTAGACCTTTAAAAATTCAATGAATAACATTTAAAAAGAAACTACCCCAATAGCTTTTAGAGGATATAAATCAAACATTAAAATTTTATCATATTAGTACTCATAAAATAAAATTATAAGCATTAGATAATTTATCAAAAATAAATTGAATATCATGAATTTATGAAAAATTAATGCAATCTGTTAAAGAACATTATATTGCCTTAAATTTCTGACATTTTCATTTTTTTCAAAATTTTTATTTCAGATAATCATGATCCTGAAGTTAAAATATATTTTGGTCAATTTTTAAAATATCTGGTTCTCATGAAATCAATTTTCCATGCCTTTTTGTCATCTTTCACAGTCTGAAACAACCACGATGTCCCTTTGTCAACTATATTCAGGTACACTATAAATGAAGTAGAAGCAGCTGGTCATTAGCCACCTCTAGAATTTTGCTTGGCCTGCTCTCTTACTGAAATCTGCCACCTGTAACACGTGGTTTTATTTACATTACCCATTTTAATATGGTTTTAGTTTGGGGAGGCTACTTTATTTGGGAAACCTAGGCTAACATCACAGCTACAGTAAAATATACTCCAACACTTTCATCGTTATTCCTCATGAATAAAGAACCTCCAAAATGAATATTCTTCATTACCAACCACTTCCAAAAAGATTTTACATTTATTACTCAAAATGGCAACTATCATATATATGTCAGAGTAAAATTACCGTTAATCCTTTTCGGAGTTAGAGAAACTACTGTATACATAGTGGTGAGTGCATGTATGTATGTGTGTTGCAAGGAAACAGAGGTTATGGAACTCTGCAGATGAGAGTGCTTCGGGGCTAAGGCCATTACCACCATCAAACAACCCAGCATGTCTGCGTGGATGAATCATGGCATTCAGTTGAGAGGTGATGACTTGGTAGTCTTTGATGCTTACTTCTAAATTTTGGGAATGTGCACTGGAAGATTTCCTTTTTGCCGAGGTCAAAATGCATCTTCCAACTCTGGAAATGAGTAACAACGAAAGTGTAAAGAGTATTGTGGCAGGTTCTCTAGCAACATGGACCCTGTGACAACTGCAGCTATGATAGCAGAGGCAAAGCAGCAACAGCAGAAAAGCTCAGAGAAGCCTCAAAGAAGGCTCTGGGTCTGGAGTGAATAGATACAGCAGAGACCACAGCCTTCAGGGTTCAAGGGGAAAGATGGTGTTTGCCTTTGGCTGAACTTCTATCCCTTTGCTAGCAGGTAACAAAATTTTAAGCCATCAGAATCCATTGCTGAGAAAGTGAGAAGTGGCGAAGGAATTGGGTGAATACCCATACTGAAGAAGAGGGTGATTCTCAGTCATGACTGACCATTAGAATCTTATTTAAAATAAAGACCCAGGCTCCATCTCTGGAAAGTCAGCTTCATTATGTCATAGGAAAGTAGAAGCAAATCATGCAGGGACTTGTAGGCCAAATTAATTTGGATTTTGTTCTGAGAGCAAGGGAAAGCTATTCTAAGAAATTGAAGCAACATAATCCAATTTATATTTAGAAAGTGACACTCTGGCAATTTTGTGGAGTCCGTGATAGAATCAGAGACTATCAATAAAGGCTATTGCTGAAGTCTAAGAGAGAAATGATTATGACTGGGATGGGGGTGGTGTCGGCAAGAGGAAAATTAGTCAATGAATTTCAAATATATTTGAATAAAGTAAGTAGTTTTTCCTGATAGATTGACCTGTGAAGATAAGAGAAGGAAGAAATCAGGAATAACTCATAGATTTAAAAGAATTAACATACATTTTAATATGGTGAATAACCCAA
Organism: Cheirogaleus medius; assembly: GCA_008086735.1. Classification (NCBI taxonomy): domain Eukaryota; kingdom Metazoa; phylum Chordata; class Mammalia; order Primates; family Cheirogaleidae; genus Cheirogaleus; species Cheirogaleus medius. The sequence goes on from VBSM01001562.1 coordinate 31,516,385, forward strand.
ACCATAGTTTTCCCTATTAAAGTTATGAGTGAAGCAGTCAAGCTCCAGTGTTACAGTTAATGGTCATTTTGTCCCCAACAAGAGTGAAGACCTCTTTCAAATTCTGAGAACTAAGTTTATTTTTAGCTATAAGAATCAGCCACATATGGAGTGTAATTTGGGAGATACCATGATTTCCTACACCCACTTATATAGGTAGCACTATAAAAAATGTCTATCACAGAGAAAATGATATTTATTCATCCCAAATTTATTGAGCACTAATATATGCAGTCATGTGTCACATAACAACATTTCTGTCAATGATGGACCACATCTAGGATGGTGGTCCTATAAGATTACAATGGAGCTGAAAAATTCCTATTGTCTAGTGACTTCATAGCTCTCTTAACAGTGTAGCACAAATGCATTACCTTTTCTATTTTTAAATATGTTTAGATAGACAAATACTTACCACTGTGTTACAACTGCCTGCAGTATTCAGTACAGTAACATGTGCATAGGTTATAACCTGGGAGCAATAGGCTATATGATATAGCATAGGTGTAGTAGGCTGTACCATCTAGGTTTGTGTAAGTACATTCTATCATGTTTACACAAAGACAAAATTGCCTGATGACACATTTCTCAGAATATTTCCCCATTAAGTGACACATTATTTGGGGAAAGCATATTATCTTTAAAAGGGCACACTTATAAATAAGACATGCCATTTTAGAATATGGAAAAGATGTGGAAAACTTCTATGATCTCTTCCTTTACTGCAGTATTATTTCCCAAAGTGTTTTCTGTAATATGTTAATAGGCTACATATAAATGAGGTTCATTATGAAATAAGTTTTGGAAAATAAGTTAATTATTTTCTTTACCACGAAACTTTATTATTCAATGTTAACATGCATGGGGACCTTGAAGAGGTATGTAACATTTTCCAAATTCATTTAGAAATTATTGCTTTTGAGATGCACATCATTCTTTGATGCCAGGAAGGACAGGCATTTTTGAAAGGTAAGAAGGGTGAAGGGGAGGTGGGCAATGTTGCCTTCTGCAGAGATAAGGTCTAGTCTCTATCAGTCTCTGATTTTCTGTCTATTTAAGGACAATCTTGCCTCTATGAGCTAAAAACAGCACATCATACCTCCCTTTGGTCTCTACTTTTGTTTCCTTTGGGCTGTCTCCTCCATGTAAATGGTGAGATGAGATAGCTATGGTTGTGGTCCTGCCTAGGATGTATTCCAGACTGAGAAGGCCTGGCATGAGAAGCTTTTGGTATTGGAGCAAATTATCTGACTTCTTGTTCTAGTCCTCATACTTATTTGGCTTTTCCCATCAAAGGACAGAATCAGTGGATCTGAGGCCAAAACAGTCATTTACCTGCTTGAACTTAGTCCTGCCTTTAGTGAGGCCAGGGAGCATTCATCTGATCCTGTCTAGCTAATGTAGGCCTTGCAGAGGTGCTTTGTTCCTCAGCCTAATAAAAATTTTCATTTACTAGGCTTCCAAATCCATGCATAGATTTTTTTTAGGTGTCTCATAGGGCAATAGAAAGTAAGTTAAAGATGCAATGTTTTGCATTTTGAAAATTGCTAAGAGAGTAGATTTTGAGTGTTTTCACCACAAAAAATAATGGTAAGTATGTGAGGTAATATACATATTAATTAGCTCTATTGAACTATTTATCAATGAATAAATATTTCAAACCATCATGCTATTTAAATAAATATATATAATTTTTATTTGTCACTTAAAAATTTTTGAAGGATAGTTATTATAGTGCTCCAGGTCATCTATTTCCTCCATCTCAACAAATTTTCACATAGATTCCCAGAAGTAGTTCTTGAACTAGTCTCCTAATTATCTCTTTCTTATTATAAGCACCATCCTTATAGTTATAATAACAAATTCAAAATTTGAGATGTTTCTCTCCCCATCATCCACCCTTTATTCCAATGTCATCTCCTTTTAAAAGTTGCCCAGATTTTCTTAGTTTGGGTACATTGCTCCTTCTGTGAATAATCTGTTCCTGTTTGGTAGTAGTCCATATATCTTCACTAGACCATGCACTCACTGGAGGTCCTTACTCAGATGTTCATCTTGACGTTCCCAGAAACCAGCATAGTAGTAAATGTACTAAATGACAAAGAATTGTAGGAATTATTGAGCAAATGAGTGAATGAATACATCTGCATGTGAAAGAAATCAGATATGTCTTCATAATAATTTTCTGATCTATTTTAAGACATTATTCTCTTACCTTAACTGTAGCCATCACTTTCTACAATGAATATCTTGTTCTTAGTCTTTCCCATTCTAATCTACATCCTCTGCTATCAGTCTTATTCTATTGTATCATCTGCCAGATCATTTCATCCTACTGTTTGAAAACTCTCAGTGACGCCCATTGATAAAATTCATAAGATTCAAACATAAACAGACATACCCTCAACTTCTCCCTTGTATTATAAGAATTCATCTTACTTGGAATGGGATGAGCTGTTCTCTCTAGCTCTCTTTCATTGTATCTTAGCTCCCCATTGACTTACTGTGTGAAAGAGAGAGTGCACATCGAATAATACCTGGCCTATATTAAGCAGTAAAAAGTGTTAAAATGTTAATTATCATTATCTAACTCCATCAAAGTCCAGGTCAAGTAGAGACCCCACTAACTGCTGTTCCCTGAGCAATTAAAATGAAGCTATTATTTCTTCTCTGGGATTGTCCTCCCTCTCTTGTGCTGCAAGATCCAGGTTTTCTCTTTCATCCATGCTTTTATTTACCCCACCCACCTGTGGATAACATACAACAAATGTGTACTTAATTTAATTCTTGAGCTCAAAGGAGAGTATTAACTCTAACATAGTTGACAATTCGTAAATGCTCATTAAACTTTATATGTAATAATATTCATCTCTTTTGTCTTAGGAAACATTTGTTTATAACAAATATTTAGTTTCCAATGTCATTGGTATTTAGAAAGGTGGAAATAAAATTGTGAAGAGTTATTATACATTTTTAAAAATGTAAGCTGAACTAAAAAATAGAAAAACACTTTAATATAAAACTAACCACTTTTATGCCTAGTAGTGGTCAACATGTGGATTCTGACCACTCCCTCTTTTAGAGTACATCATATAGTTTTGGTACAGTTTTTAAAGAAAAATATTGTCCTCTTCTTTGGATAACTACAAATTTTGAAGGTGTTTTTAATTATCCAGACACCCACTATGCTTTTTATCTCTCATAGAATCCCAATTCATCTTCATATCCAGTTCAAGACCTATTGATTGATTAAAAAATGAATTCTTATATGACAGATATAAGAATGAATGTTGAAAGGCAGAATAGTAGTGACTAGAGAAAACTCTCATCTTGCACAGGATATAAGTTCTTTTAAATGTGAAAATGCTATATCAATTAATGGAGTTAGTATTTTTTAATGTTAAAACAAACAAGAAAAACTCTAACTCTAGTTAACCTAAACATAAAAGGGAGAATGCCACAGGAAAACTGAATCAACAGCAAGGCTGGTATGCAAAGAAAGCTGCAGCAGAAGCCAAGACACAGATTGCACAGCACCTGGCCATTGTCCAGATGGATGCTCACTGCTGCCACCACTGGCACTGAGGACATTTGAGCCTTGCCAGCACAGCTGGGCACTCACTGCTGCGTCACCAGACTCTCCACTCAGCCACTACCATAGTATAAAATCCCTGTTAGCCCTGTGCCAAATTATCCTCAACTGAAACATGTTCACCATAGAGTTCTACATTTTTAAGGTTGTGTTTCACCTGTTGAAATTTAAATGCAATTTTAATACACCAAAGAATTACAAATCAATCCTATAGACTATTGTGAATTTTTCAGTAACTATTACAGTTACAAGTACTGTTCAGTATGTATGTGTGTCTGTGTGTGTTTGCTTGTTTAGTTTTATTTAAGAGTCCTCCAACTCTCATAATGCATAGCAAGCTAGATAACCTGAAAATGATCCAACAGGTAAAACAATATTTAATTGGATTTTATGTTTCAGTCAAGCTAGCTCAGTAAAGAAGATAGTCAATAATTATATAAGTAAAAACTTATAACTCTTAATAATAGTCATTGGAACTGGGGAAGAGATGAATCTTTAAATATGTGTATTATCTTTAAATGCGTATATATACACATTTATAGATAATATATATAAAATATATATTTGTGTATACAAATTTATGTAACATGTAAATATATAAGTAGGCATGTATAAAGAGCAGTTACAGTTGATACACACAAAGGCTTAAAAAAGAACAAGTTTAATTTTAGAGCAATAAGTTTGCAGTAATAAGTTATTCATATCGGTAAAATATATATTGTTTTTTTCATTAAGAATGAAGAATTTGGATTAATACTTCTTTTTATGACCAAGGAGAGACATATCAGTCAACGGCTATGCCTGGAAAGTCGTGCTACAACAGCAAAGCTGACTGACCAGCAAAGGTGTGGAACTAGAGATCTTTCTCCTTTATTTCAGTGTCCAAGCCTGCTAAACTCATGTCATGAACAGGCAGTGGTGTGTTGCTAAATATTTAACAATTAGCTTTCTGAGAGTAGTTCCAACATGAATATTGGCTAATATTTTCAGTTACACTAACAATTAAAATGTGAGACAACAAAGATGTACATCAGAGCTTCAATTGTTTTTCAATGATGTAAATGATTACTTTGCTTAACTTGGTCCTAGTTTTTGAATACTAGAAAAAAAATTTTACTCTATTCACATTGTAAAATCTACAGAACCCACACACTTTTAAATTTAGACTTCATAACATTTTAACCCATTATATATAATTGATAACTTACTTAAATTTGTAAGTTCATCAAGGTATTTCTAGTGAATATATATCTAGTTTATACATGTATAAAGATGTAATATAATTTTTGCCTCATCTTTCTTTCACCAAATAAACTTTTAAAAGACAAATGAATATGGTAATGCTATAGAAATACTACTTTACACCTTGTATTATTTTTTAATAACTAGGTGACTTGCCACTTTATTAAGATTTGTTTTATTAAGTAGTAAGAAACTAATACAAAATAAGTGACTAAAAGCTATGATTCTGGATCTATTTCTGGTCAGTGTTCTGCGAACCTAATTAACATATATATTTGTAATGTTTTTAATTAAATATCTGGGGGTTCAATTATCACAGAATTTAAAAAAGGCACATACCCATCCATGTACAGTAAATGTTTATATGATACAAACAATTCATCTAATTTGCTTAAAGGCAAAGACATACTAAGTTCCTTTTCCATATCCCAAATAGATTCATACTTCAAATAAATAAAAAAGCACAATGCAAATAACCAATAAAATTTAAAACTTTCCATCTTTTTCAACAAATTAAACCAAAGTATCTAATCAGTCCAATGTGTTTTAATGAAGAAAACCTGATTAATTATTTGCTTTCTTTCTTTTTAAAGTGTGGCTTAGTGCAAGATGTGGCTCATTAAAAGTTGTGATATGCTCTGTCAATAAAATCTAGCAAATTGCACATTAGAAACAGGTAATTAAGTTAATATATAAGACACATAAACTTACAAGTTCTATTTGAGCCTCTAATCAGTAAAACATCAAAGTTAAAACAAATATTTGAAAGCACATGATATTTTCAGGATATACACATGTAGTTTAAAAACTAAAAAAACCAAATCACTTCACTCTTTTAGCACATGTATCATCATTAAATACTCACTGACAAAGGAAAATTTTCTTTTACATTGTGAAAGACAGTACTTATAACAAAGCAAGGATCACATTAATCGCATTGTCCAAAAATATTAATATAAAATTATGCCTAAAATCTTGGACGGCAGCATACAAGAATAATACATATATGTTTCCTGTTTCTTAGGCCACAATCCCAAACAGTGACAAAAAATGTAGAAAGCTATTGAAATGTACAAATGTCTGGATTTGTAACCACCAATATTTGAACATTCTTCCAATTTAGGGAGACTCCTCCATCATTTGAGTGTTCATAAGAGGCCATGTTCTGAATTCCAAAATAGAAAGCTAAGGAATTAAACAGTGCCTCTCCTTACCCTGATATAATTGAAGTTACATACTTGACTTATGCTCAGATAATTGGTGCTCATACTCCAAATCTTGGTGGTAAGGTGAAGATTTGGACAGAATTTAGAAGTCATTCACAATAGAGTCAGAGGGATTCCAAAGGCTGAATCCTCTTATTGCTGTACAAATATCCTGACAAAACCTTGATTTGGGTCATGAACATTGTTATGGCTTCTGCTCTCCTATCTCCAGTGGTATGTGCCAATAACACAAGACTTATTTTTCCAGATGTTTTTTGGTTCTAACAGTTACTCCATATCCATCAAAAATTTCATTTGGGGCTTAACTTAGAGCTGTTTTTTGTTGCTTAAAACCAAAAACATTCTTACTAATATGCATAGATAGGATGAAGAAAATAAAAATGTGTGACCATCATATGAAAGATAATGATAAAATTATACCATATCAAAATAAAGCATAATATATTTCAAGAATAGAAGATAGATATAAATAAATTTTAAAGAGGGAGAAATAGCCCTAAAAAATGTTCTTGTACATAACAAATTAAGCAAGATTATTATCTCATTTATAGTAAATCCAGAAATATTTTCTGACACAGGAAAACAACATTAGACACTCTTTCGGGAAAAAGAAAGAGAGAGATTTTGGTAGTCTTTGAAGGAAAATACTCCCAGGCATGTGGCATGGTTTTGGGAGAGGAAAAATTAAAAGATAAGAGAAGAGCAAAACTGACATTAGGCTTCCTGGAAATAGGTTCAGAAAATTGTTTGGAAATAGAAAGCCAAGGAGAAAGAATGCATATCACTTAGTAGGAGGATTTTGTTCTGCAGAACAAAAACCTGGGGCTGGATCTGCAGTGGAATGGGAAGGTAGAGACAAACTGCAGGGGTTAGAGGTGGGTGTAATATGTTCAAAATAACCTATAGCAAAGACTCAGTGAATGAAAAGAACAGTATCAAAAAACTATCTTGTGAAGTGACAGCTACAGAAGTAGTTCTAGAAGAAATGACATTTAAGACAGTGCTGAGGGTGACACAAGAGGAGAATTTGGAAGAAGCTATATGAAAAAGCAGAAGGATTTTACAACCCAATGTAAATGCCAATCAAAAATGATATGCGATGAAAATCACTTTATGTCCTTACTTGAGTTGTCAAAAATGACACCTTTTCATCCAGTTAGTGGGATGATATACAAGTAGGAGAAAGTCAGGAAAAAATATAAGAAGAATCTACCTTCATCATGTGTAGCTAAAGTTGCTAACGGATCACCCAATCATATTGGAAGTACAGGTACTACAGAAAACTGGACACGAAACGTGAGCGTGAGGTGGAAGGGGTGAAATAAAGTTTAGCACTACATCAGTAGTCTTGAATCTTACGGATATGGTTTCATCACTCGAATTTCAAGGTACATCTATCCTGTTGCTGTGGCACTAAGCATAGCCTTCATTCTTGTAAAAAAGTAAAGGAGACAAGAACAATCTCAAAGTTGAAACAGAAGAATAAGATTAATCAGGTATTACCAAAACCTATTGGCTCAATCTGAAAGCTGAACAAAGAAAGTAATTACTTCCTTTTATTTTCAGTAATCTAATTATGTTAAGTGCCAATATTTGTTTTTAAAGCATTAAACTTAGTACATAAAACCCCCGACAAAAGTTTACTGTGCTTCCTGATTGGATATTTCATCTTGACTTTTTAGCATATAAAGCTAGCCTTAGATACTACTTTCCAAAGCATCTGCTGTCCTTATTGATCAAAATGTTAATAAAGATTTAACAAAATCAGGAAAGACTTGCATTTTGTAATAAGAAGAAGCCCTTGCTCTCAGTTAAAATAATCAGATAATAAGGTTGGACGCTATTTTCGAAGTTTAAAGTGAATCTATAAAAGAAAATATGTAGCCTTCTATTTGCATTTTTGTGTATAATTAGGAAAATTTGCATTTGTGAGTGTATAGAAGAAAATATCTAGAAAAATGCCAGGATCATTTGAAATGATCTAAAAGAGAAGTATTTTATATTGGTATGTCAGGTAAATCCTTTTCCAAAATGTGGCAATATGCTGTGACCTGAAGAATGGTTAAGATCTTGCTAAATAGTGGGCAAAAGAACATTCTCGATAAGTAGAACTATATTTGTAGAAGTCTAAAGAAAAAAAGAGTTGGAGGCCACCTGAAAAGTTAGATGGAGCTATATTGTAATGAGTAAAGAGGAAAGTGTTAAGGATTTGAATTATATGATAAATACAATGAGAAAACATTTGAAAAGTATAAAGCAGAGGTGGTATATGAAGAACCATAGAGTGGAGTGAAAATGGAAGCAGGAAAACCAGGAAGCATATTGCCATGATCCAAAAGAGAGAATCACTGCTTGGATTGGGTGGTGGAAGTGAAGATAGGAGAAATAGATGAATTAAAGTAAGGGAATTTATTGGGAGATTTCATGTGCTAGTTCAAGGAGAGGGACAAATATAGGAGGACAATGACAAGACTTCTAGCCCAAGCACTTAAGTAGGGCAGAGGTGTGGCAATCAGGAATTCAATATCGAATTTGGAAAATCTGAGATGATTGTATTAATTTATATGACTTGATAATGTAACTAAACTGCTGGATATATGGGACTACAAGTGAAGAAATATCTGTGCTAGACAAATAAATTCGGTAGCAAATATGAAAGACTCTGGAAGCTTGTGAGAAATAAAATGCAAAGATAAGGATATTTAGGATTGAGGCCCAGCATCATAGGAGAGTAATTGAGAAAGGTCATTAGCCATTAGCAGGGCATGGTGGCGCCTACACCTATAATCGCAGCTATTCAGGAGGCTGAGGCAGAAAGATCGCTTGAGCCCAGTAGTTTACAGTTTGCAGTGACCTATTATCACACCACTGCATGCTAGCCTGGGTGACAGAGGGAAACCCTGTTTCTAAAATAAAGAAAAAAGAATGGTCAGACAAGTAGGAGAAGAAACAGGAGACTGTGTTATCAAACCTCTTTTTATAAACAAATAGAATGTTTCTAAAATAGATTCTTGAGCCACAAAGACAATCTTAATAAATAATAAAATTTAGAACATGTTTTTAGTAAGCTAATCTAAAAATATAAACTAATATCAAAATTATGATCCATAAAGAAAAATTCGATAAACTGGACTTTATTAAAATTAAACACTTCTGTTTTGTGAAAGGCACTGTTAAGAGAAGAAAAAGACAAGCCACAGACAGGGAGAAAATATCTGCAAAACATATCTGTGTATCCATTAGCATGCAATGCAACAGGAAATTTCATTCATTGCTGGTGGGAATGCAAATTGGTACACCCACTTTTAAAGACAGTTTGGCAGTTTCTTAGAAAACTAAACATAATCTTACCATACTTTCAGTAATTGTTCTCCTAGGTATTTACCCAACCGATTTGAAAATTTATGTTCACAAAGAAATCTCCACATGAATGTTTGTAGCAGTTTTATTTGTGATTGCTGTAAACAAAAAGCAACAAAGATGTCCTTCAATAGATGAGTGGATAAATAAACTGAGGTACATCCATAAAACAGAATGCTATTCAGTGGCACTTTCAAGCCACAGAAAGATATAAATGAATCTTAGATGTATATTGCTAAGGTAGCCACTCAGTAGCCAACTGGTAAGGTTATCTTGATTCCAAGTATATGATGTTCTGGAAAAGACAAACTCACAGAGACAGTGAAGGGAAAATGGTTGCCAGAAGATTAGGCGGCAAGAGAAGGAGATTGAATGCATAGGTGAAGCACAAGGTATTTGTTGAGGGCATACTGTTGATAACTTAATGGTGGAAGCATGGCACTATCCATGATATTGGACATGACACTATAAATTTTTCAAAATTCATAGAACTTTAAGCACATAGTGAATCTTAATGTATGTAATTTTTAAAAAATATTTAAGAGGTCAAGGTGTCATAGACCAGAATGTAGAATGTGACAAAAGAATCAAACAGTATTATAGAACATGAAATGACCTATCTGAAGGGAATGGAGGAAAAAGTGCTAAACTAAAAAACTTTGAATATAATTGTAGCTTATATGACTAAAGGCAAAAGAAACTGTACATAAGGATTACACTCTAGCTGATAAAGTTGATCTCCATGGAGTATGGATTAAACAATGACACCACTATACATATATACTAGAATTAAGCAATTAAGTAAATGCATGGTAGAAGTTGGGAGCCAGGTTTCACACTTTTAGAATGAGAGATCATAGATAAACAGGGAGAGGGAGGCAGAGTGGTTTATGTGGTAACGGATTAGAGTATGAGACATCCATACAAACATCTTTAGCTGAATACAGATACAGAGGGTTACATATGTCAATATTTATGGATGTATATATATACAAGTATGTATATATACATGTACTTTTTGTTCTGTCAGCTGAGAAGGCCTGGAACCAATAACACTTTAGCAGAAATTAGCATACCTGGTGAATAGATCTTGTTTTATAATACTATTCTCCAGTAAAATAAACCAGGCTCTTTGGAGAAATAGCTCATTCTACAACTGAGGTAGGAAATACAAAAATGAGCCTGTAGCATCTTTTAGTGCTAGAAAGTAAGGAAGTGCTAAAAAATTTAAAAAATATATATTATATATTTAAAAACACAACATTGGAATATGCCAAAGGAATACAAGAGCCAACTGAAAGAGCTGCCAATGGCCAAAACTTCAGCAATCTGAGCAAGAAAATTAATGAGGCAGTTTCAATTATAACTCAAAGTATTAAATGTATCCTTGAGTCCCAATTAATATAAATAAATGATTGAATACATCTTTTAAGTGGGAGTGAATAGAAATCTCCCATACAGTACAATTCCAAATAATTTATTTAGGTACTCTGCCCTCAAGGAAATAGAGCATAACTTCCACTCCTTACATATGGGCAGTGTATGGCAACCTTTTCCAAAGTGTACAGAATGGAAAGGGGGGAAGAAAGAATAACTTTAGAGTGGATAAACTTGACAAACACTACCTCAGCAAGGTGATCAAGATGAGTCATAGTATGTATCTTTACTATATGATATGATGAAGATGACATTTTTACCTCTGTGGTCTTCCTCCCTAAAACCCACAACCCCAATGTAATCATTAGAAAAACAACAGATAAATGCCAGTTGATAGACATTCTACAAAATACCTGACTAGTATTCTTCAAAACTGTCAAAGCTATCAAAAACAAGGAAAGTATAAGAAATTGTCACAGTCTAGCAGCACCAAAGGAAACATGACAATTAAATGTAATATAGTATCCCAGATATGATTCTGGAAAAGACAAGACATTAGGTTAAAAACTAAGGAAATGTGAATAAAGTATTGACTTTAGTTAGTAATAATGTATCAATACCATGTAATTACTTGCAACAAATTTAAAATACTAATATAAGTGTTTAACAAGTGAAGAAATAGTGTAGGGTGTATGAGAACTCCCTGTACTAACATTACAACTTTTCTGTAAATCAAAAACTGTTCCAAAATATAAAGTTTATTTGAAAAATACAAAAAAGAAAAAATTATGATCTAAAAGCAAAAAATAGTACTCTCAAAATTTGGAAGAAAAAATATGTCTTTTGTATATACGGCATTGAGGCTGTAGTGTGAGATTTAAATACAGCCTAAAGCTAACTCCTTTTGCTGCAAATTTCTTTCATCCTCCAAATACATTAGATATACATTCTCTTGAAGAGACATGTCAGCAACTTCTGCTTCTTAAATAGATTATTTCCAAACACAGTGAATTTCTTTGCAGTTTTCCTCTGCTGCTGGTTCCTCTTGCCTTTTTAATGAAGATCTTGTTTGTTATTGCTTTTACCTGTGCCATTACTTTTCAAAACAATATGATTCTCTATTACAATTTCCAAATAATTAATCAGAGAAATATTCCCATTTTACTAAGAAAATGCCACTACACAATGCATTTGTTTTCTTTAATTACTTGCATAAAGTATTTTTACTTGAAACCAAAACAATGTATTGCTTGCTCTTAACAAATAATGCTACAAGTCTCACCTATTAATATAATATCTTAACAGATACACATGAATGATAGATCCTCTTATTCATGAACATTAATCAAGGCAAATTTGTTTTGAGCTCTTAAGTTTAAAATGATGTCCATGATGTAGCAAAAACAAAAAAAAGCTGTATTTAGAATTGAATCGTACTATGTGTTTTGGATACATGAAATTGAAAAAATAAATATAATTTTTGAAAATGAATACTTTGATAAGTAATTCATGAGTAATTGCTGATAATTTAAATTGTACTGGAATCTTATGTTTTCTATTGCTCACCATGTGCAGTTCCATACAAAAAAAATAAAACAAAATGGTAAGTGAAGCTTGGTGAAGACCAAGTCTCTAACATTTTGTTAAGAAAATGCAGATTAGAACAGTTGGTAAACTGAAGTGGTCTGAAAAGGTAATATATAATTGCATGTTTATCCCTGTGAAAATATGAGTTAGTTAGATGGAAAAGCAACAGAATGGTAAAACTGCTAAGGACATTTTTTGGTTATCTTTTACAGCATCAGAAATGAAATCAAAAAAAGGATCAGAACACTTTTCCATCTTAAAGTTTCTACTTTTGAATTTGAAAAAAAAGTTCAACATCTTTTTATTTCACAGAATGACCTAGAAAGGATCAGCAGAGCCTTTGTAAATAAACTCTGCCTTAAACTTTTCACTCTGCTACCTGAACCCTGAGGCACTGCCTCTATTTTTGAAACTTTTTTTCTTACCATTGGTAAGATATAATAAAATTAGATTTGATTATCATATCTTCCATTTCCCACTGTGGATATACTTAAGGAGACTGTGATTAGGAAAAAAATTTCACAGTCAAGCATCATTTGTCCAATTAAGCATGTATAGGCAGCTCTAATTTTTTTTAAAAGTTAGAAATGTAAAATTGCATAAAATGAAGAAGAGAAATAGACCTAAAGTAAAATGACACTTAACATTATTTAAGAATGCTTGAACTTTTGTTTTTAAACAAATCCTACTAAGAATTTTTATTTTATTTTCAATTTTCTTGTCTTCCCTTCAAATTTTCTCAAATAATAATAACAATAACAATAACAAAAATAACTGCAATACCTTACATTTATTTTATAATAATTGCTTAAAATCCTATAATTTCAGGATTAGAATAAAGTCCAAACTTCTTATCATTCTAGAGCCATAACTTTCTAGGACCCTATTGCACTCTGTACTTGAGCCATTCCAAATTGTTTACAATTCTGGAAATAGAGAAGGTTGTCCTTAGTCTCTGATCCTTTTTGTATGTTCTTCCTCTACCACCCCTTTCCGTTAACTCTTATTTATCCAGAAAATATTGGCTTAGAAAACAGCCTTTCCTGATCCTCAAGTTCGGATTAGATGACCTTCTTTTGTGCTGACTTTTATAAGCTTTCATATCAGGGTATATACAATGTTGTAACATTGCCTGTGTGCTTATATATATTCTTTACTATACAGAAGAGCTTTGAGTGTACACACACACACACACACAAACATGCACACACACACATACAAACACAGTCTTTAGTGTAATCCTATTGCCTTGTATCATGCCTGACCTACCTAATACATCAGAAATAGTTATGAATCAATGAATGGAGGGAGGGAGGGATAAAATAAGCATGGTATGTTATTTTGCAAAAAATTTAATTGTCCTCTTTAGACTTCATTGTTGACTTACACAAGTGTTCTTGAGTATCTATTATGTGGCAGGAATAGTACTGAGCACTAGCCATGCATCCATGAATATAGTGCTTGTTTCCTGACATTACATTAGGGTTTCTCAACCTTATCACTGTTGACATTTGGAGCTGGATGATTCTTTGTGCTGAGGAGGCTCTGTCCTGTGCATTGAAAAACATTTAAAAGGATCCCTGGTCTCTACCCATTAGATACCTCAATTATGATCATAATATATGTCTCTAGGCTTTTCCAAATGCCCTCCAGGGGTCAAAAATCATCCTTGGTTGAAAATCATTTTGTCACACTGTATCACATGACACAGATGTTAAACTGGTATTTATAGTAAAGGCTTATGATAGAAGATATACAAGGTGATCAAGGTGTATAGAGAAAGGGATACATAAACCAACCCAGGTACATACGAAGAGCAAATTTTCAAAGTGGTAGGGAACAAATAAGACTTGTCTCCTGTCCACAGAAAGCACACACAATCTAGTAGACAGAGGAAGTGGTCAAAAAGATCATTACAATGCAGTGTAGTAAAAGCATCCATAGAAATATGCAGAGAATGATACAAACACAGAAATACTCCTAAGGAAGATCCTATGCCTCCACCCCTGAAAAGTTACATGAATAAGGAAGACGAGTTACAAAGGACCAAGAATTATATTTATCAGCTTTAAGTGTTTATGGAGTTTTGGAATATTTGAATTTTGGAGTCCAAAAAAGATGTAGAGGGCATGACAAAAAAAATACAACTTCAGTTTTGCTGTCAAACAACATCTGAAAAATAATCAGGGACATAATACTTGCAAGCCTATTAGGAAATAATAGATCTCTGATTCTTATGAAACAGTATGTAAGAATAGTAATTCAGAAAAGGGAACAGTTGGTGTGGGTTTCATGGAGGATATGGGACTTGAGGGGGGTTTAGGAAGAGAGAGGCAAATGGGGATGGCAGGGCCATGCAGCAACAGGAATGAACGCATGAAAGGAAGTCCTTTGTGATAGCAATGAGCAGGTTGGCTGGAGCACAGACTGTGACATGGGGGCAATAGTGGAGGTATAAAAAATATAAGGCCAGGTTTTTAAAGTAGAGAATATGTTGCAGTTGACAAATTATAACCAATTCTGATTCTTGATTGGGACAGTGGCAGAGTTAAAGGTCTACTGAATATTAATATATAATATTTATTAACAACAGAAATAAGGAAACAAGAAGATATTAATAGTTTCAGTGATTCGAGATGAGATGTAAAGGTTAGTGACAACAGGTTGAACAAGACAGGATGAAATCAAAATATATACAATAAAATATGTAGTTATTTTTTATGTTAGTTATACTTCAATAAAACTTTTTTAAAGAATCATAAATAATGGAACTCAGTAACTGAAGGATTGTTCTCTCTCGTTTCCTCTCCCAAAAATTCTGTAAGGTTTTACCCTGAAGAAAATAATGACTACAGAAAACAAAACAACTGGAAAAGTAAGTGATGAAGGTAGAGAAAGACTGAACTAGCATAAAGGATCTTTCATCTGAACCAGTGATTCTCAAATCTAACTGCATTTCATATGTCTGGGAAGATTTTAAAAGATAGTGATGCTCAAGGTCAAACCCAGAGGAGACGATTTATTGGCCAACCTGGGGCCACTATTGGAATGTTGTAAAACTTACCCAGATGATGCTAATGTGCATCCAGGGCTGAGAACTACAGGTCTGCACTACCTGTCTGCACTACTGTCTTCACTCACAGCCCCTTGACACTCAAAACTTCTGATAGGTACACAACTTGTCAGTAGGTAGTCCCTGAGCCCTGGCCCTACAAGCTTTCCTCTTTGGGATTATGCACTAATTAATGATTTTTTAAGCCTCTTTTTTCTACAGAAGATTAATATATCCTTAAACTTCATAGTGAATTAATTCATCAGACTGGCAAAATCTTACGATTAAGCCTTTTTTACTACTGGTGATAATTTTCACAAATTTAGCTGATGTAAATGTTTTGAAACAGAATTATGATGTCTTCTAAGGAACTATGTGTGTGTTGTTCCTTCTGAATAAGAAAGAAGAGTATGAGGAGAGAGAGAAAGAGGAGGAGCTATTCTTTTTTTGTCTCAGTCAATTGATACATTTTCAGTATTAAACAAGGGTTTCTTTAAAGAAAGCAAAGTTAATGATTGCATCATGATGTATTTATGCCTGTCCTTGCCCCTCTCCCACCTCAAACAATACAACATATTTTCCTGTTGAGTAAAACTTTCAATGATGGCATCATATGACTGGAAAACAATCTGAGAACAAAATCCCAACCAAGGCTCTCAAATTCATATGGGAGATGTGAAAAAACATCCTACTCAAAAATGCAGTACCAAACATAGATGGTATTGTACTTAAATTAGAAATTCTCTCATGATACTTAGAATGCACTTATAATTATGCAAATGTACAAGGGCATGTTTATTCACATTTTTCTAGAATGGTAAAAATTAAAATTCATTTTGAACTTAATAAGGATAGGAATGATTGGTATTTATTAACTAATACTCTCCCATGCATTAAAGTTACTGGGTTGTGTTTGAATCAAATGTTTTTCAAAATGCAAATATGATTAGGTCATTCCCCTACTTAAAACCATTCTGTGTCTTTATATTGTTCTTACTCTAAATTCCAATTATCTTAAACTAGCCTATAAAACCTTTCCTGGCTCTTTCATTTCATCATATGCCACTTTTCTCTTTGCTTTCCAGATTTAACCATGCAGCTCTTCTTTCTCTTTCTTGGATGTCAATGTCCAGCCTCAGAATTTGAGACTTCCCATCTCTCTTCCAGATTGTCCCACACCCTCAGTTAACTTATCCTAAATACATCCTTTGTTTAAGGAAGAGTTCACTGACCTGACAGACTAGGGTAGGTACCACTGTTGTCTCTTGTCTGAGATCTTTCCTTCATAGCACGCAACAATGTGTAATAGTACATTTTGTGTCATTATTGATTTGAGACTCTCACCCACATTAGTGTTTTAAAATCTTGATAACATGGATCTGATGTGTTTATCATAATATTCCCAATATTTTTCCCAGGGCCTGGCACATGGCAAGGACAAATGGACAAATGATTTGAGGGTTGGACAGGGTTGGAGCAGTTGGATGGCAGGTCTTTTCTCTTAGGCTCCAAATTCAGCGCACAAAAAGCAACACTGGTTAATTTTAGTATTTATCATAGTTTGGGTTATGTAGCGTAAGGTTTCTACACCTCTAGAGGGCCATGAAAGTAATGGGGACTCTCTAACTTCATTATTGCAAAATCCCAAGGAACAGTGTATTCATCCTGAAAAAGATTGCACAAAATGATTAAAATATCAAATCTTTTGGACTGTGACATATGACATCATATAAGCACTCTTTACTCATGTTTCTCAGGGGCTCTGATTGGCTCTTATATATGTGTGATAAATACCAAACAGGAAAAGTATTATCTGAGGAAAGCGGTTTAGAAGACAACATCCTCTATGACAAGATCAACTGAGGAGAAACCCAGTAGAAGAGGTCTTTTGAGATAATCTTGAGGTTCTGGCAACAAGACAGAGTGTTAAGGGCATCATCTCTCAAATCTCAGCTACGCTACTCCCAGCTATACAAATCTGGACAAGTTTCTAAAACCAGATGAGCCTCAGTTTCTGATCTGTAAAATAAGGATAATAATATTCACCAAATATACATGTAAAGTGGCTAACCCAGAGCCATGTCAGGGAGAAGGCACTGTAACAAGTGCCCAGTATGGGTAACAATAGTAAATTAATAACTCTAGTGGACATACACAGCCAAGAATCTTTTTTTACTAAGAGGTATTCAGTCAGATCTGTAAAGAGTATTTTTGTGTATGCATTTGTATTTCTTCTCATATGTTTAAACTAAACAGATAGCAAATATGGTCCATCTCATGTTTTTAGTAAAAATTAAATGATAATATAACTATTAAGAATCTGATTTTTATCATTTTCTCATATTCAAATGACTTTTATCCTATGAATTTCTAGCCATTAGGAAGTAAATCTAAGCCAATTGCATAGTTCACAGGCATTTTTATGGAGTATTTTTAATATGATAAGTTTGTAATTATTGTTTGTCTATCTGTTGTATGATACATGGCAAAAATTTTAATCACTTCTGAAAGTTATGAACTATTTCTCAATTTTATCTCATAATTACACAATGATGATGTTTTCAAGTGAGTATAACTTTGATAACATTTTATACATTTCAATCATATTTAGTAGGTGAAAACAAGTATGGAGATAAATGTTAATTTATAAAAATAAAACTTTATTGAACCACCATACGGAGAAGAAAAACTAATGTAATGCTTTTAGTGTTCACAGAGGCAAAAAAGGTTCTCTTATCTCCTTGGTCAATGCATATATATATATATATATATCTTTTTGTATTTTTGAAAAAAGATATTTCCATATCTCACAACATTTATTTAATAATTTAATATTTATTTAACCCTGTGTTTAATTATAAGCTATAATAAGGATTTTATTTTCAAATTCTCAAAAGTGATGCCAGAACCTTACAATGTGGCAAAAGATATTCACTAAAGAAGAAATCATATGTTTCTATTCTATACACTAGTATGAACCTTAAGAATGGGCTTCAGAGTATCTATAAATTCTCTGAAAATCATATACCAATGGCTGTGCATGTTTGCATTTTTGTAAAGAAAATATCAGGATTTTCAAGATGTCTCTTTCCCCAGTATTTTGAAGTAAAAGCCATTTGAGACACTTGTAGCCGAGAAGAAAACAAATTTATGCACATGAATCCAATGTCCCAGAGGAGACTGACAAAAAAAATAAGTAAATGAGTATATAAGTACAGCTTATTAATAATGAAAAAAGTAGCAACATCTACTTTACATTTATTTATTCATTAAACATCTATTAAGAATACAACCTAGGAGGCTTTTTCCTACATCCTACAGATAAAGTTGTTAAGAGAGAAAGTAATAAAAATGCTACTGTCATGGAGCTATGTTCTAGAAGTGTAGACAGAGAGTAAACAAGATCAGTAAACAAAATATGTCATATATTAAAAATTCATTAGTGCTAAAGAGACAAAACAGAAAATCAGCCTAGAAACTATTAATATTTGGGGTAACAGTGGAATGGGTTACAGCTTTAGACACAATGTCCAGGGAAGGTCTCACTGAAGAAATGCTATTTGAAAAATGAATAGAAGGCAGTATTTTAAAGCAAATTATTGGATATCTGAAGTACAAGTGAGAGAGAGGCAAAAAGTTGAGGGTGCATTCATGGATATGTTAGATTTCTATTGCTGTCATGACAAACTCCCATAAATTTAGCAGCTAAAAACCTAGACAGATGTCTCATCCTACAGGTCTATAGTTCAGAAGTCCGACATGGGTCTCGCTTGGCTAACATCAAGGTGTCACCAGGGAAACATTCTTTTGTGGAGGCCCTAGGGGAGAATCCATGTCTCTGCATTTTCCCAGATTCTTAGAGGTGGCCCACATTCAGCTCATGGTCACCCTCCTCCTTCTTCAAATCCAGCAGTGGGTTTGCATATCTTCATGCCTTTCATCTACAGTCACTCTCTTCCTGACCGGAACCAAGAAAGGTTCTCCGCCTGTAAATATGCATGTGATTATGTTGCATAATCTGGGATAATCTCTCCATTTTAAGGTCCTTAACCACATCCGCAAAAGTCCTTTTGCCATGGCTTTCTGTCAACTCAGAGCATAGTTCTGATTTTGACAATTTTGCTGTTAATTCTGTTGCTTTTTGAAGTGGATTTATGGAGGTTTTTGCTCCACCGTTCGAGAAGTCTCAGCCTACTGCTGTCTGGACTATGGAGCAAAAGGAGTCATTGACCCACTTAGTGACGAATGCAGTGCTCTGAGGAAGAAGAGCAATGCCTTGGATTAGGCAGTCGTGATGCTGTAAAAGTGAGAATTGGAATTACTTGTGGTACACTTCTCATTGACTGACTCCATAATTCTTGTAATACTTATTTTCTCTCTCATGCAATCAAAGATACAGGAGGAAGCCATAATATTTTCATGCTTTCACTTTATCTGTATCACAAATTCATGGGATAACAAGGCCTAACCTCTACAACCTTACCCTACCATTAACAGGTATTTTTAACTCCTAGTTTATAAACAATAGGAACTTGCTTACATTAGCAGCATGTCCTCATGTAAACTGGTCCAGATTTTTATTTGTATTTCTCTTTATTTACTTGGATGTGGGCTTTCAGTTATTGTGTCATTACCAGGCACTTGTTATAGCCAAAGCTTTCTCTCCTCTGCTCAGACATATACAACCATGAGATCTAACTGCTCAGTTGAGAGTCACAGCTTAGACAAGTCTCAGCTTCTCTGTAATGCTTAAAATTTTCTGAACTAGGGATGCCCTGCTTTATGTGATTGGCTATATTTATTTTATTCTTCATGTACCCTAAAAATGAAAAAAATAGGTTTTGGCTCAGTTTCAATCAAAGCATTAGTGACAAAAATATTGGCAAAGATTTTTCTCAATGTAGAGTGACAAATTGAGGGATTTTCCATCCTAGAAACACATTTTATTGAAAACATATACTCAAACACTCATATGTTCTTTTTCATTCTGACCCCTTCAATTTTAATTCACATCTCATATTGACACATAGAGAAATAAGCACTACATTTGCTCTAAAGAAATCAATGCCTATTCATGCATTATGTCATCTGTTCCGCTTTCTAAAACTGATGACCTCATTCAATCTTAGAGATTAACACATTCTAGATGGCACAGTTAATATTGGAAACATTATATATTTTACTACTTTTCTCGTAATTGGGATAAAAGAGATGAATACAAGCTTTAGGGGAATTGTACCTTTTTGAATATATGTGGAAATCTGTTATAAGTTACACTAAGTCAAATCTATAAATGTTCTATATAAAAATTATTGTAATTAAGCCTAAGAGATAATTTGAACAAAAGCTAAGTAAATAATTGTTTGCTCTTATCTGGCTTAAAACTTATCTCTGATCATGACCAGATTTCTTTTTTGTTTAATTTTTTTTATTTCAGCATATCAAGGGAGTACAAATGTTTAGGTTATGTATATTGCCTTTGTCCCACCCAAGTCAAAGTTTCAAGTGTGTCCATCCCCCAGACAGTGCACCCATTAAGTGTGTATATACCGATTCCCTTCCCTGCCATCTACCCGACACTCGATGAATGTTATTACTATATGTGCACTTAAGTATTGATCAATTAATACCAATTTGATGGTGAGTACATGTGGTGCTTGTTTTTCCATTCTTATGATACTTCACTTAGTAGAATGGGCTCCAGCCCTATCCAGGATAATACAAGAGGTGCTAGATCACCATTGATTTTGTGGCTGAATAGAACTCCATGGTATACATGTACCACATTTTACTAATGGCACTTGGGTTGTTTCCACATCTTTGCAATTGTGAATTGTGCTGCTATAAACATTCTAGTGCACATATCTTTTTTACAGAATGTCTTTTGGATTTCTTTTCATTAAATAAAATGAACTTGACCTTACACTTGAAGATTTTTCTTCAGAAAATAGAAGTCTTTAATGAGTTATTTGTTGTAGTACAATGTTTTAAAACACAATAGCTATAAATCTAATAACCTACTATGAGTGTTTAGTAGAATATTCATTCCATTTTGTAATTTGGATAAATATTTATCCAAATAGAACAGTACACAGCTGTTCTGGAATGTTCAGTGAGTAAGCAGTAGAAATGCTAAAATAGAGAGAACGCTTTACATATAGAGCCTAAGGCTCAGCTGAGGCTGTGGTGGTAGAAACCCTTGCCCAAGGAACTACTCCAAAAACCCAAAACACGAAGCAGTTTTTTATTTTTATACCTTCTGTATATCTATGCTCAGCCTGATCTTTGTGTCTTCCCCACTACCCACGTCTTTGACTAGGTTTGGAGTCCCTTAGCTGTTGTCTCTTCAGGAAATTTACTGATGCTTCTACCTAATACTTCTATAACTCAACAGAATCCAATATGAAAATAATCTTCCTAATTCTTCCTATGTCTAAATCATTCACTTGTAATATCCAGTCTATTAAAATAAAAGGCAATTTATTTGTAAAGCAGTGACATATATCTATGACAATAAGCAGTGCTTGTCTCTTCACTTCTTTTCTCCTCAGAACAAAGGAAGGGCATTTCATGAAATGTTACCATAGTCTGTGGATCTTCCAATAGAGAAAGAGCAGGTGACATTTTGGGGATCAACTTCTTTGGCTAAACATTATCGGGCCCTTAAACGTCCTCTCTGAGAAGGCGCAAAGAGCAGTAGCACGTTCTGATTTGATGTCTCTCACATGAGCAGAAGAAAACTTCTCAATCATTTCTCATTTACAGAATACTGGGTACTAATCATTATGGCTTATCCTTCATTTACTGTTTGTTAGAAGATCATTACCTCTGGAGAGCTTTCAAGTGTGCGTGTGTGTGTGTGTGTGTGTGCGTGTGTGTGTTCTGCAAATCCCCTTGTCCTTTCTGTTTATCTAAGTGGAGCTTTAGTCCTTAGTTTCTCTAACAGTCATAAACTGGTTAACAAGGGAATTTTTAATTGGCTTCATTCTTTCTGACATATTCTCCCTATCTTCTTGATTTTTTATAATCTTTATATAGAATAAATATTTCAAAAATTTCTCCTGCCATAGGAATTTCAATACATTATCGCTGCTCTAAATGACCTCTAAAATAGCTAGAGAGGTAGCTATCTAGAGATAGCTTAGGACAATCTAGGCTCTTTTATAAACAAATAGAGTGAAACATAGATAATTGTGGGGACTTTTTCAAGTTTAGACAGTGTGTCAGGGGCAGAAGCAGGAATTGATTGACCTTAGATCTACTTTAAAACAATTCAGAGTTTATTACATTGCATGTCACTCAAATAACACTAATTGCAGTGCCTACCCTTTAATTGCATATCAGTGTAAATTGTTCCAAAGAATAGCAGGAAAACATACAAAATATACTCCAACTCAAGCCAGTTCCACCATGGTAGATATGTACAGCACATACATAGAGTAAGTATAAGTGAAATGACAGTAATATCAGCATAACATATATGACTGTTAGAAAGTAAAGCAGTCATGGAACTTTGACAAATTGAAGAGTGAAATCAAGAATAAAAGCATCAAATGTAAGGAGCCACTTATGGAAATGATCCACCTTAAAGAGCAGAGAAAAGATAAGTGAAGAAAAAGCTTCCATCAGTGACTAAGGAAGTCTCAATAATCACTAGTTTTAGCCTACTCATAACAAAAAAAAATGATGCTATAGCTTAATTGATTCTAAAAATGAATAGAGTTTATAATCAGTTATACTTTAAATAGTCTGAAGAAAAAATTTTAACAGAAGAGGGTTTATCAGAACAGTACTATTTATTTGTTTCTCCTAAACTTTCTCATCAAAAGGAATTCCTTTGGCTTCACTCTTCTCCATATAGATATCTTTCTTAACATACTGTCACCTTCTTTGAGAGCATAAAATCCTGGGCGTAAGGATCCAGTATTAGGAAAAAGGAGCCAGAGGTTGAAGAATCTATCATTTTTTAACCTGTATACATAAGAAGCATAAATCTGTGGATCAGGAGATTTCTAGCATTAATAGAGGATTTTCTGTTCTGAGGCAGAAACAATATATAAAGCTTATTTATTGCCTAGATAAAATATATCTTATGACTGGTCCCTTTCCCTGATATTTCCATATTCACTGTACTCACTCACCTCAGTGCCACTTTGTCCTTTCACTTGCTCTATTATTGGAGGAACTGTGATTTGTGGAGTAAATCCCCCCCCAAAATTTATATTTTTGTAGCCAAAAAATTGCTCTAAAATGTTTCTATAAGTTAATAGGCATTTTAGGCTATATATATAGAGAGAGAGGAAAAAACCCTCTCTATATATATTCATAGGCTTTATATTCTATAGAGAGAGTTTTTCTAGAGTTAATAAGTTTCCATTGGCTTTCTCGATACTCAAGACTTGCAAATCTTAAGTACAGCCCACAAAATATATTTATTTCACTTCATGTGCCCCCACATGTGAATTCCTACCCCGTGGCCTTTCAGCTCCTCATAAATGCTGCCATAAAACAGGTGTAGAGTTTTTTCATGTCAAGAGGTCATAACATGGACAGGACAAAAAAGAAAGCTGTCTCTTATTTGTTTCTCCTAAATGCCCTCAAAACTCTTAAACTCTCTTTTTTGCCTTCATTTTCCCTCATACAGACCTCTTTATTAACATGCCTGCCACCTGCTCTGAGATAGTAAGCTCCTGGGAGATAAGGATTCAGTATTAATCTTCTTTACTTTCCTATAATCTGGAACAATGCCTTGCATATAATAGCTACTAAATAAATGTTTGATCATGAGAAAATAAATGAATGAATTTAAGTTTCTGAGATTAAAAACACATTTCACTCATACTTATAGAGCTCATTATGCTTATAGGATCTCTGAGTAATCATTATCAATAACAAAGAGCATTGATTACATATTAAATATAATCCTATTTATGTAACAATTAAGCATTCTTTCTCTCTCTGAACTAAAACACTCTTTTATTAGCATGTATTGAGGATTGAAATAGTATTCATGGTAATTTGTCGATGAATACACAAAGGAGGAAGATAATTACCCAGAAATGAAGATGACACGGGAGATGGTGAAGAAAGAGAAAATTCAGATCATTTTCTTCTCCAGAGTTCTGATGCAAAATGTGGGAGTCATAAATGAAATATTTGTTTTGCGTGTTGATCAGAAAAATCTTGATATTTTACACAGCTTACTTTATAATACATCATTACGGAATATCACCTGTCCTTATTTCCATTACTCGTGGAAATTAGACACAGTGTGAATCCATGTTGATCATATATTGCAACGTCTGCATAACTGTATAAGAGGAAAGAGTTATTGTTGGGCATAATAGCATTGCATTATAGTACCATTGAAATTGCAGACTATTGAAACTTAACAGGTGTTTTCCCACTAGATGTTTAAAATAAGTAAAAGGATCGCTTCTCTCGCATTCAATTCAGCTGTTGAAATAATTAGGAAGACAGTAGTTTTGAAAGTTATAAATCTCCCATGTAGTCAAAGTACGTCTTTGTCCATGACTCTATAATCACTTCTTAATGGGCTCTGTTGAATAGCTGGGTATCAGCTATCTGTGATTATCATAGTTTTTATTGTCTGACCTATTAAAGACAACCCAGTATATTCATACTACATATCAGCCTGCTTCTTTTCTTTTTTGTCTTAAAGTGACCGTCATCACCAAACTATTCTGAGTCCCATATATCCAGCCTCCCCTTACATTCTACAGATAGTATGTTTTTAAAAGTAAAAATTTAAAAATTTTTAAAAATTAAAAATGTAAAAAAGTCTTTTTATTTATTGTAAGTTGTCTTCAAGTCACCTTAAATGATGTGCTTTTTAAGAATTTTAGCTCCAGATTTTAGACCTTTGATGGAAAGTATACACAAGCTACAATTATTATATTCTGCTACTTCTAGTCCAGGATAAACATTTTGACCATAACATTCATATTTTTAAAAATGTAATATAATATTTTTGTGACTTCTGTCTTTAGTAATAACGATAATAATAATATAATGTCTTCAAAGCAGACATTCAAGACAGCTCATATTGATGTGACTAAAAATGGTTTGACTTTTAAAGCAGATTTCATCTGGCCTAAATTTCTATAGTATCAGAGTTGGCAATTGTTTCCCCTACCTGTTTGGCTCAGCTTAAAAATCCAACATCAAAGCCTCAGCTGGAACAGCAGGCTGGAAAGTATAGTCTGGCATCTTTAGGTTTAGCCAACTCCAAATACCAATGTGAACCCAAGGCTACAGTGCTCTGTTCAGAGACCTGCCACCTACCAAACTTTAAAATTCACATCACATCTTAAACTTAGCAAACCAATATAATGAGAAATAAAATGTTAGCTTCAATTTCAAGGCAAACTGAAATAGCTCAATTAAAATATTTCTGGTGGTTCTGTTCAGTTCAGCAAACACTTTATATACCTATACCTTATGCAAAATAATATGGTAATTATAAGGGGAGTGGAGGTGAAAGGAGCAGAGAGCAAAACAAAGTAAAGCATAAATCCTGACTTCGAAGTGCCTATAGTAGGGTGATTTCCTGAATAAAGACAACAATAAAATATTTTATATGCTTAGTATAATATTATTTATTTGAATTTGTTAAAAGTAGAATGTACTACACTATAATGATAATCCAAGAAAGCAGTAAGTGATCATAATTGATAGTTTGGCTGATGGAAAGTTTAATGAATGAGGTGACATCTTAAGGAATGGTGGAAATCAAGAAATTGAGAAAATGGAAAATAAAACAAGGAATAAAGCAGGGCCATGCAAAATGTGTTAAGGGAACATCATGGTGTCCAGACTGGCTGGAGTGAACCATCCATGAAGAAGTATAAGGAGAAATGAATCAGAAAAAGCAGGTTGAGGAGGCTAGATCACTGAGTACCTTGAATCCACCCTGACAAGTTTGAACTGCAGGCAACAAGGAGTTATTGGATGTTTCTTTTTTGTTAGTTTTTAGCAGGTGGGTGAAATTACCAGGGTTCTATTTTAGAAAGAATAACCTCACAGTCTTGTGCAGGGTAGAATAAATGGGAGTGGAAAGAAAACAGGAGGCTATTACTCTATCCTGTGCAGAAACAAGCCTGAATTGAAATGAAGGTAGTAAAAACAGGAAGAAGGGAACTAATATGGATAAAATTATTTCCTTTTTCAGATCTTGAAAGAAAATCTTTTCGCATTTACATGTGCAACTATTACCTTGTCACATTTTAACAATGAAATAATTTACCTTGCTATGTACTAAAATAATTTGCTTGCAATGTGAAATCTTATTTTCTATGTAGTCTTTTTGTATGCAAAAATGTTCTGAAGGTTGGGAGAATTTTGAAACTTAAAAGAGGTATTTGGTGGTCAAACATATTCAGACTCAGGGTTTTTTATTTGATGTCTTTCAAAGGCATTTTTAAGAATCAGCTTTGGGTTCCAAACTAGTAGTAGAAAAGATACAACAACAAAAGCCATGTGAGGTTGACAACACACTGTAGGGAAGAAACTAAATTACAATTACAAAGCTAATTTAAATGATGAACCAGAGTGCTGGCAAAGCTTGTTAGGAAATTGAGGCATAAAGATAAAGGCTAGCCACCTGCAAGTATAGAACCGAATGAGGTAGAGAGGAGTGCCTTCATTCATTCATTGATTTATTCATTTATTCGATATTTGAGAATTTAGCCATGGCATGAGCAAGATATTTGGCTAAAATAAAGGTGATTTTAATGTGTTTCTAATCAAAGTTATCAATTCTCTAGTATAAATATTTTGAGAGGAAGGAACTAGCAGAAGACGTAAACAGGTGGAAAACCATACCATGCTCATGGGTCGGTAGAATCAACATTGTTAAAATGTCTATACTACCCAAGTGATCTACAGAGTCAATGCAATCCCTATTAAAATACCAATATCATTTTTCAAAGATATAGAAAAAATAATTTTACGCTTTGTATGGAATCAGAGAAGACCCCGTATAGCAAAAGTAATCCTAGACAATAAAAACAAAATGAGAGGTATCAATTTACCAGATTTCAAACTATACTACAAGGCTATAGTAATTATAACAGCTTTGAACTGGCACAAGAACAGGGACATTGACCAGTGGAACAGAACGGAGAATCCAGATATAAAACCATCTTCATATAGCCATCTAATCTTTGACAAAGCAGACAGAAACATACACTGGGGAAAGGAATCCTTATTCAACAAATGGTGCTGGGAAAACTGGATAGTCACATGGAGAAGACTGAAACAGGATCCACACCTTTCACCTCTCACGAAAATCAACTCACACTGGGTAAAAGACTTAAACCTAAGGTGTGAAACTATTAGAATTCTAGAGGAAAACATGGGAAATACTCTTCTAGACATTGGCAAAGAATTTATGAAGAAGATCCCAAAAGAAATCACAACATCAACAAAAATAAATAAATGGGACCTTATTAAATTAAAAAGCTTCTGCACAGTCAAAGAAACTGTCATGAGAGCAAACAGACAACCTACAGAATGGGAGAAAATTTTCGCAAGCTACATGTCCGATGAAAGGCTGATAACTAGAATCTATTTAGAACTCAAGAAAATCAGCAAGAAAAAAATCAAACAACCTTATCAAAAAGTGGGCAAAAGACATGAACAGAAACTGTCCACAAGAAGATAGATTAATGGCCAACAAACATATGAAAAACTGCTCAACATCTCTAATCATCAGGGAAATGCAAATCAAAACCACAATGATATATCACTTATCTCCAGTGAGAATAGCCTTTATCAAAAAGTCACAAAACAATAAATGTTGGCATGGATGCAGAGAGATAGGAACACTCCTACACTGCTGGTGGGACTGCAAACTAGTGCAACCTCTGTGGAAAGCACTACAGAGATACCTTAAAGAGATACAAGTAGATCTACCATTTGATCCAACAATTCCATTACAGGGCATCTGCCCAAAAGAACAAAAGACATTCTATAAAAAAGACAGCTGCACTCG
>VBSM01001562.1:31551228-31573763 GCA_008086735.1 Cheirogaleus medius
TTGCTTCTTTCTTCTAATATCTTCTAGAAGCTTTCTTTTCTGCAGAGACACTCTCAATTTATTGATAATTTTGTATATGAAATAGAATATACTGTAAGCCCACAGAAAGCTCCAAAATCTTTGCATAAATTTCTGTTCTCCAAATTTCCTCTGTAGCCATGTTACCACCAAGGATTCTAGCTCACTCCACTAGCTCACTTATGTAGTATGTAGTATTACTTCCTGTTGTCTCTTTTATCCTGGATTCTTTTGGAAGGCCTTTGATTTTCTTCTCACCTTGTTACAAAGAGCTGTTCCTCAGCTGCTACCTAATACTTGTATGCCATGCCCATCACATTGCTCTGTAAAGTCTCTCCAATTAGCAGTATCTATTCTTAGAAAGCATGGAGAAGTTATAAATAGGATTTCCTTTGTTAAACTAGAAAATAAATCTTATTATTTCCCTTTAATAATTTTTTCTTCCACTAATTCCCTACCTTCTCTTAATGTGTCTTGGTCATATTTCTCTCTATTTTGTTTTTCTTCATTAACACAAGTTAGGAGAACATGTAGATTAAAAATAGTAATTAAATCACTGGTGAGGTAATGAAAAAAAAAAGTGAGAGGATACAAGCCAATATTGTCAGGTAAATGCAAAGCTAAAATGCATTTATCCTTGCAGAGAATATATTTGGAAGTAGACTCAATTACATCAGCTAATATGTGTCCTAGAAATATTTTGAACCTTATGAAAGTGAAAATACAACTTATCAAAATTTGTAGGCTGCAGCGAAGGCAATGCTTAGGAGGAAATTTACAGCATTGAACGGATATATTTAAAAAGAAGTTATAGAGAGAAATTAATAATATAAGTTCCCACCTTTTAAAACTTGGAGAAAAATAGCAAATTAAATTTAAATTAAGCAGAAGAAAAGAAATAATAAAATTGGAGCAGGTGAGGAAGGGGGCCAAGATGGTGGACTAAAAGCAGCTTGCACAATGCTGCTCTTGTGGAGAGGATCAAAAGTGGAGAACTGGTGTTCACCTTTGGATTGATCATCTAAGGGAGAGCACTAGAAATCAACAGAAAGGAGGCAGAAAGAAGTGAAGAAGAGAGAAGTGAGATGACCTGCTCAGCCGGATGGGAGGGACTTGGGTGAAGTGCCCACACATGGGGAAGAGACAGAGTAAAAAGCCCCTGGACTCCAGCTTCCCCTGAGGATACTACACCCAGAGCAGTGGCAGGTCCACCGCAGCAGGCCTCCAGACTGATAAAGACACCTGACTGGAGGTGTATAGCTACATTGCTCCAAAGAGAAGGCACAGCTGGCCTGTGAGCCCTGGGTGCTGTGACTGGCGCCATTGTGACATCGCAGTCCCAGAGCACCACTTCTACCCCCAGGTTCAGATCTGTAACTACTACCTCCTCCTCTCTCCTGCCTGGCAAGGGAGCAGGGAATCTCAGCGCTTGCACTCTGTGGAAAAATGGCATGCACACCCACCACCAACACAGCCCACGGGGTACTCGGGCAGAGCAGGAGACCACGGCCCGGCGCCTGCTGCTGTGACCTGGGAGACCCCACTTAACCATACCTCCTGTGGGACCCAGGCGGAGCATGGCCCTCACTCAGAGCCCACACCTAGTGTGGGGGCAGCAGACCCAGCTTGGGAGGCCCCGAGCAGGGCAAAAGACAGCATAGCTGCGGCCTTTGTCCCATACAGGTGCCTTTTGCACGGCTTCCTGTGTACGCCCCACCCCATCCACACACCTGGCACTGCACCTGCCCCCGCCCCACGGGCTTACTCCATCTTTCCCAAAATTGTCCAGGACGCTGTAAGGGAAAATGCATTTGTATAGACAACAGATTTCGTAGGCCAAACTAAGATAACTCCCACAGTGTTTTTTCCTCCTGCCCTGGGCTGGCTAGCTTTCTGGGGAGGCATGAGTCAGCATACTTATGTAACCAAAGTGTTATCTCCTATGTGAACCCATATTATTACGCTTTCCCACGGCATGTTGCCACTATTGTTCAGAGCCATATATAAGCACTCGCCATGTTTTCGGCCATGCTTTAAGCCTCCCACTATCCCCCAATAAGAGCATGTCTCACCTACCTGCTGCCAATCGCCTTTTCTTCCAATTTCTGAAGCCTGCGCTGGAGCATAAGCTAGCCATAGAGCATCCTCCTCACAATGGCCTCCTGCCTCGCGCCACTCAGGTCACTCGGCCCCAGGCGACATCCCCGCTGCACCTATGGTGCCCAGCATTATGACCAGCTGGTGTGTGCGCATGCACACTGTGCCCAGCAGGCCTGCTTCATCCTGTGCACAGGCCAGGTGCGTCATCGTGTGTGTACCACAGGCCTGCCCTGAACAGCAGCCCGTTGACAACCACACGAGAATGGTGCAGACACAACAGAGTAATAGTGTTAAAGGCTCACAGTGCATATGCACCTCTCCTGCCTGGAGTAGAACTCAAGCATGACCTGGAGCAACAGAATTCCCAGCAGAGGAGAACAGGCAGTGCTGTATCTGCTCTGTTTTGAGCTGGGAGAAGAGACCCCAGATGAGAAACCACCAGCATAAAAACTCTGGCATCATGAAAAAACAGGCTGTCTCAACATCCCCAAAGACTCACAAAAGCTCCCCAGTAATGAACTATAACCAAAAGGAAATTGTTAAAATGACAGATATGGAATTCTAATTATGGATGACAAGTAACATGAATGGGATTGAGGAGATGGTAGGAAACCATCACAAAAATCCAAAAGACATAATTCAGGATATGAACAATAACAAAAATCTCTAAAGAGATATATAACATAAGAAAAGGATAACAGAATTAAGAAATGAAAGAGTCATTTAGGAAGAAAGAATTTCAGAGCTTGAAGACAAGGCTATGGAAATAACCCATTCAGTAAAAAATAGAGAATAAAGATTAAAGAAGAACAAACAATCCCTGAGAGAAATATGGGATAATGAAAACAAGCTAATATAAGAATGATAGGTATCCCTGAGGAAGCAGGAATAAAAGCAAAAGTCATGGAAATCCTATTTGAGGGATTAATTAAGGAAAACTTTTCTGGTATTGATAAAGATTAGATATCCATCTGCAAGATAGTCATTGAACACCTGGAAGATTCATATCAAATAGAACATCACCAAGAGGCATAGTCATCAGCATGGTACTGGTATAAAAACAGACACATAGACCAATGGGACAAAATAGAGAACCTAGAAATAAAGCCATGTACCTACAACCAACTGATTTTTGACAAAGCAGATAAAAGCATACACTGGGGAAAGCATGCCTTATTCAATAAATGGTGCTAGGAAACTTGGATAGCCACATGCAGAAGAATGAAACTGGATCCCTATATCTCACCATGTACGAAAATTCACTCAAAATGGATTAAAGACTTAAATGTAAGACCTGAAACCATAAAAATTCTAGAAAAAAATGTAAGAAAAACTCTTCTAGACATTAGACTAGTCAAAGAATTTATAAGTAAGACCCCAAAAGCTAATACAGCAACCACAAAAATAAATAATGGGACTTAAACTAAAAAGTTCCTGCCCACCAAAGGAAATAATCAATAGAGTAAATAGACAACCCACAGAATGGGAGAAAATATTTACAGCTATTCATCTGACAAAGAACTAATATCCAGAATCTACAAATAACTCAAACAAATTGGCAAGAAAAATCAAATGATCCCATCAAAAAGTGGACAAAAGCCATGAACAGACTCTTCTCAAAAGAAGATAGACAAATGGCCAATAAGCATATCAAGAAATGCTCAATATCACTAATTATCAGGGAAGTGCAAATTAAAACCACCATAAAATACCACTTTACCCTTGTCAGAATGGCCATTATTAAAAAATAAAAAAACAGTATATGTTGGCCCTGTTGTGGTGAAAAGGGAATGCTTTTACACTGTCAGTAGGAACATAAGCTGTTCCTCAGCTTATGTTCCTCATAGACATTCCTTAAAGAGCTAAAAGTAGACCTACCATTTGATCCAGCAATCCCATTACTGAGTATCTACTCAAAGGAAAAAAGTCATTATATCAAAAAGACACCTGCACCTGAATGTTTATTGCAGCACAATTCACAATTACAAAGATACAGAACCAACCTAAGTGCCCATCAACAGTTGAGTAGATAAACAAAATATGTGTATACACACACACACCCCATGGGGTACTACTCAGCCATGAAAAGGAATAAAAAAGTGTCTTTTGCAGCATCTTGGATGGAACTGGAGAACACTATCCTAAGTAAAGTATTTCAGGAATGGAAAAACAAACACCACATATTCTCACTTATAAATGAGAGCTAAATGAAGGATAACCAGAAGAGAAAGAGTTTGAGGAAGACATACCATAGTAAAAGCAAAACATATATCCTGATTTATGTTGATGATGGAATGAAAACGAGGGAATGGATAAGAAATATTGACACTAAAATAAACAGACCTGACAAATAATTGTATATGAAACTAAGAAATAGAAGGAATCAGATAATATCTACTTTGATATTAGCCAAGGGTGAGGGAGAAATTATAGATGTCCCAGGGTTTTATTTGCAATCAGAAGCATGGTATTCAAAAAAGTTGTTATTGAAATCATTAACAGAAATAAGAGTAATATAGATAACACCTGGTTCTGTCACAAACCATTCATTAACATAGCGCATTAAAAGGGCTTAAAATAGTGTAAACCTTGGTAGTATGAAGTTACCAAAGATAAAGTATACAACAAGAAATAAGGAGGTATGGAGCCTAATTTGGGGGGCATATTACATTTAGATGTAGAAAAAAAGGGCTAGGTGCAGTGGCTCATGCATATAATCCTATCACTTTGGGAGGCCAAGGCAAGAGGATTGCTTGAGGTCAGGGGTTCGAGACCAGCCTGAGCAAGAGTGACACCCCATCTCTATAAAAAAATAGAAGAATTTAGCCAGGCGTGGTGGCATGCACATGTAGTCCCAGCTACTCAGGAGGCTGAGGCAGGAAGATCACTTTAGCCCAGGAGTTGGAGGTTGCAGTGAGCTATGATGATACCATGGTACTCTAGCCATGGTGACAGAGTGAGATCCTGTCTGAAAAGAAAAGAAAGAAGAGAAGAGAAGAGAAGAGAAGAGAAGAGAAGATTAAAAAAATGAGGGAGATAGGGGATGTAATGCTATATATCAAAAGCCAAGATAGGAAAAATTTGCAAGTAGTTTGTAGTCAACTACAACAAATGTTACAGATGCAATCAATATTACTACATCACCAAAAGTGCAAAATGCAAACGAAGTCCCATTCCATTTAAATCTCAAATTAAATGCTCCAGTCAAAATTGTCAGGACAAGCAATTTTCTTTAGAACTCTTCTTCCACTTCAAATGCTAACAGAACTCTGAGGGTGATACACAAATAAAAATCACAGTCCAGCTTTTAAATATCGGGTAAAGTAAAAATTAGAAATCCAGCTCAGTACCCTGGGCACTCCAGTTTTAGGTTACATTTTTTGTGTGTGTGGCTGACTTAAAATATTGCCACTTATAACAAACCTTAACCAGTATTGCTATGGTGACTTTGCGGGTGCAAGTCCCTACACTGGCCATAGTTTTTCTTTGAGGGATGGTGTTGTGTAGCCAGAAAGTAATTTCATCATACCCTAATATCAAAATATATATATTTTAAAAACATAGTAATATATCAGCCAAAATTTACATAGAAACAGACTAAGGAAAAGACCTCACACCATAAAATATGAAAATCATTAACTAAGAAAAGAAAGGAAAGATTCTGGCACAGTTTTTCCGGCCTCTTAATGCCAAAACTATCACTTCAGAATTAGTGTTCCCAAAAGGGGTTAGTTTAATCAGATGCTAAGAATTCTCAACAATAACTCCTAAGTTGTATGAAAGTGGAATTAAGAGTGTATTAATAGCTCATGGCACACCAAGGAAAACAAAACAGAATAAAAACTCTGAACATTTGGATCTAAAAATGTTCCACTTAACCGGTACAGTATCTCACCGGAAGCAGAAAAGTCATAATCATGGGTGGCTTGCTCTTTTCCAAAACTCTATGTGATTTGGCAGAATAGGCAAACTTACAAAATTCCCCTTAATTGATTTGGCCTTGGTACAAGACATTTAGTAAAATCTCAGAGCAGAGAACAGAGTCTGGGTTTTCCAAAAGAAACTGCTTCTGGACGGAAACAAACAGATTCATAAGTATGCAGATTAATGTTAGCAATGTGGTTAATAGATTTCTCAACTTTTAGAATGAACCTAAATACCGTATATCAAAAAGTTAATTCTCTTACAGGAGAGAGTATGAAAGTTACCAATCTGGTATATTGTCCACAGTGGCAAGAAGAAAAGTGGAAAGAGAAGGGGAGTGAGCTGGAAAGTCTCTAAAATCTCTTAAACAAGAAATACAAAATAACAGCAAGAAGTATAGTCAATAGTTGATGGGAAAATAAATATTGTAGAAGTGTAAGTATGGTATTTAAATTTTCAAATGTAATCAATTGTTTAAAAAACTGATATAGCTATCAAATTTGGGAGAATGAGAGGTAAAGATGTTGTAAGTGGCTCTAATGTAACATATTTTAGTAGGAAATTATTGGATTGTCATTGTTAATAAATTATGGAAAAGAGGAATAAGAATTTTATTTAGTACTATAGCAGTACTTAGGAAACAAACTGAAATAAAAATTATTTATAAGTAGTTCCTCTGCAATACAGTGCTGAAATGGAAAAAGACAAAAGGGAAGGTTATTGCTTTCCATCTTAGCAATTTAATCATATTTAATCATTTACACATTTTATCATAATAATTTTAAAATGAAATTTATCCACTCATAGCCTAGGAATCAACTACATGCCAATGAATTTAAGGTGGGGCAAAAAATTTAAGTAACATTTTCTCTGAGAAATAGGCACATTTTGCTTTTACAGTAATATAACTATATTATAATAATGTGCAGTTATAATAATATATAATTATAATAATATAAGAGGGATTACTGGAGTTCGTCTTTGAATAACAAACAATCTGATAAAAACTGAGCTTCTAATCCACTTCCACAAGGAAAGATCTAGAAGATTTGTATAGCTGTTTCTCTTAACTGAGTTTTGCACAACCAGGCTCCGCTAGATCACACTAAGGGAATGAGGATGAGGGAAAATACAATTAGATTTCAAAATTGGGAGGGCATTGATAACTTTTGAGTTTGAGTTCAAGTAGAGTATAGGTATCAGAATACAGATTGAAAGGAGTTAAGGAATACGTGGAATATAAAAAATTGTGACAATACATAGATTACCTTTACAAGAATAAGGAAGGGATAAATGTATAAACCAATATGCTTATTTCTTTTCAGATTCTCAAGCATCTCAATGGCCCCTCAGTCATACTCTGTTCTTTATTCCTAGCATCTTCCTTTCACACAACCCTTACTCCCAACTTCATTTGCTTTCATTTACTATCCTGCATGACTCATTTTAAATGTCACTTACCTCAGAGTCTTCTCTAACTAACCTGCATATGACTGCCTTGCATGTGCATATGTAGTACCATATGCTCCTCCTCTCACTGGAATAATCTAATTCTTTATTTAATTGTCTGTCTCCCCTAGTTTATTCTAAAATCCTTAAAGGTAGATCAAATTTCTATTCTGCTCTCCACTCTATTTCCAGTGCACGGATCCTGCCTGGCATGGTCAATAGGTCAATACTTAACAGCAAATACAGTTTTTAAATGAATAAATGAGTAAATGAATGTATGAATGCATTATTAAGAAATATGTTTATTGTTTGTTTCAGGAGGAGGAAGATCTTGAGGATGCTATTTCAGGATAAGAATTTTTATTTTTTATTTGTCACACAGAGTCAGCCAAGGGAGAGAATAGAGAGGGACTAATAGCTACTTAGTGGAGTAATGCCCTACAGAAGTGCTTCTCACACCCTAAGTGCATACAAATGACTTGAATAGCATATTAAAAACACAGATCTGATTCAGGAGGTCTAACATGGTGCAT
Source organism: Cheirogaleus medius (assembly GCA_008086735.1). Classification (NCBI taxonomy): domain Eukaryota; kingdom Metazoa; phylum Chordata; class Mammalia; order Primates; family Cheirogaleidae; genus Cheirogaleus; species Cheirogaleus medius. The sequence goes on from VBSM01001562.1 coordinate 31,559,253, forward strand.
GCGACTCTGCATTTCCGAAAAGCTCTCAAGTGATACTGATGCTAGGAACCACTCATTAGGTGACACTGTATAGTAGGAGGAGGTAGAAGGAGGTAGAAGGAGGTAGGTCTAAGTAAACAGCAATAACTGTGTTTACCCTGGCGAGGAAGAGACATTCTAGTTTACACAGATGGGTATATAGATGGATGATGATATGGAAACTTGAAGGCAAAAACAGAAACAAACTAATCTCATTGGATATCTTCAATTCCCCCCAATAAATAGATGGCATATTACTTAAGCATTAAAACTTGAGAGCGACCTGGGCTTGCAGTAAGAGGGAATGTTTTGGATCAAGTGCTATAGGAAAGGCTGTAGGAGAGCAGTTCTCAACTTTGACCATTAAAATCACCTAGGGACTTTAAAAAAATTCCAACACTCAGACCACACACCAAGCAGATTAATGAGAATTTCTTGGGTGTGTCCAAATTATCAACATATTTTAGAGGTTTCCAAGTGAAACCACTAGGCATCCAAGGATGAGAATTGTTGTGGTTACAGATTACGCAAGTCAATTTGGCAGCTGCCAACAATTTGAAACAGGTGGAAGGTACAGTTCTCTCTTAGAATGTCACTACTGAGAGTTATGGTACCATAATAGTAAGTCTCAGACTGAATTTTTCTGTGTTTAGAAGGCACAAAAATAGTTAAAGCCATGCTAATGTAAACTAGATGATGTCTCAATATGTTAGCCTTTTAGGCATTCCAACTAGCATCTTGAAAAGTTTAACTGAGGCAAATTCGACAAATATTTTACTGGTAGGATCACTTAACTTTCTAGTTGCATCAAAAGACAAAACTCCTTTAGCAAATGAAGGGGACATGTCTTAGTGCACAGTGGAACTAGGGTGCTCCTGAAAAGCTGTTAGCTTGCTGAGCTCCTCGGATATTTAGGCCTCATTAATGATAACTCTACATTGCTTCTAACCTATCACATATCTTGCACAACACTCATTTAGATAATGAAAATTTATTTTTACCATTCCTTATGTTAATTAACAAATTCTCTAGTGTAGATTTAGATAACGTTAATTGAATGGTTTGCTATACCCCTGGCTGAAGTGTGGGCCTTTGATTAAAGTCTTTCAAATGCTAATTAAACACCCTTGAATTGTAAACAGTTTATATTCTGTTACTTACAATTTAAGCACTTCCTAAAGTGTTGATTGAAGTTCATATCACCAGATATCATCATCCTGTCTCTGTGTAGGGGAGGAGGGCTAGTTAGAACTTTTTGGTTGTTATTATCACATTATTGATGGGTGGGTGCTTAGTGACTGAGGGCCAGAATTGCTAGATGTGCTGCAAGACATAAGATAGTCTCTACAAAAAAGAATTGGATTGAGTCTCATATGACTTTAAATGATCTGCCAGCTAGATATTCTACTAAATGAATATCTTATTTATGCACATCTGAGCCCAGGCTTCATCTTTGCTTTACATAAAAACATAATGTGTTTCTGTACCATTTTAGGGAACCCTTAATTTTCCAGCAATGCAAGTGATACATCAGTCAAGGGATGATACTTTGTTTTGTTCACATCTTTATCAACAATTGCTTATAATTTCAGAAAACAATGTCACCAATAGCAATGTTACTTGTACTAGTTGAATCATCGGTACAACACCCCAGATATCAGTTGAAGTTCTGTATTTGTTACAATCACATCAACAGTAAACATTGGTGAAAACATCTATTTCATTTTGCCTTCTATTTTAAGTTGGACATGATATTTTTAGAAGATAAAATGAATTTAATTGTACTATAACTTTCTTTTTTATCTTTTTTTCATGTTACAGCTATGTTTCATTCTGTTACAGAAATTCAATTTTTAAAAAATTTTGTGTGTAAGTAGGTCATACACTTATAAGTTTCATTCCCTTATAGTAAAGGGAGAGTTTAAAATATTCAGCTATCGGTTTACACAGAGCTATTTTAAGGTAAATTATAGATAATATAAAAGTGTTACACAAAGTTACTCTAGAGAGATGTGCACATAGTGACAAATCAACATAAGATAGACAGCACACTTTCAAAGTGGAACCCATCACATTGTTTTGTAATTTTTTCATCAATTCTCATTACTTGGCCCATAAGCATAGTTGTTCCTGAAGATTATAACAGAAAAAAAGAAGGTAGGAATCACTTTGACTAAGTTCCTAAATTCATCTAACAAGATGAGGAAATATGTTAGATAAGCATGGAGAGAAAGAATTAAAAATTCTGTCCTTTTTCAAGGCAACAGCACACAAAGTTAAAATGTTAAGGAAGATTTTATTGAGGCTATTGCAATAAGAGAGAGAGCCCAGGGTACAGTCCAGTAGTCCCCCCTTAGCCACAGGGGATATGTTCTAAGACCCCCTGTGGATGCCTGAAACCTTAGATAATATTGAACCCTATATGTATATATAGTCATGCTTTGCTTAATGAGGAGGATACAGTCTAAGAAATGCATCATTAGGCAATTTGGTCATGGGAACATCACAGTGTATACTTATACAAACCTAGGTGCTATAGCTTACTACACACCTAGGCTATATGGTATAGCCTATTGCTCCTAGGCTATACACCTGTACAACATGTAACTGTACTGAATACTGTAGGCGACTGTAACATAATGGTAAGTATTTGTGTATCTAAGCACATCCAAACATAGAAAAGGTGATGTATGCACTACGATGTTACACTAGATGATAGGAATATTTCAGTTCCATTATAATCTTATGGGACCACCATCGTGTATGTGGTCCTTCATTGACAGAAAGATCCTTATGTGGTACATGACTGTACTGTTTTTTTTCCCCATACATGCATACCTATGATAAATTTTAATTTATAAATTAGGCACAGTAAGAGATCAACAATGATAGCTAATAATATACAACAATTATAACAATATGCCAGAATCACTACTCTTGTGCTTTGGGGCCATTATTAAATAAAATAGGGTTACTTGGACATAAGCATTGTGATGTCACCACAGTCAGTTTGATAACTGAGATAGTTTTTAAGCGACTAATGGGCTACATATACAATGTGGATGCACTGGACAAAGGGATGATTCATGTCCCAGGCAGGACAAGATTTTATTATGCTACTCTGAATGCCATGCAATTTAAAACTTATGAATTTTTTATTTCTGGAATTTTCCACTTAATATTTCTGGACCACAGTTGATTGTGTGTGGGTAACTAAAATGTCAGAAAGTGAAACCACAGATGATGGGGGCTACCGTATGAAGGTAACTCCACTGAAACAAAGGTGGGACAGTTTTTGAAACTCTAGGGCTGGGAATCAGAGGTAATTTGTGTTGCTAATCTTACCCAAAGGAAAAGTAAACTTTCTCATATCTATGACAGGAGGTAGTCTTATAACTTAGAGCAAGGCACCCACCCAAGTTAGGCCACTACCCTCCCATAGAAATTAGGAGATAGGGGTACTATCTGCCTTAATGTTTACATTTCAAAGAGATGGCAACCAGAACCATCAGAAAGACATTCCTGGACTGTAAAACAAGCTAGAGGCTTTTAAAAGTATTTACATCTCAAAGGGGCAGAGAAAGGATTTATAATACTTTCTCTGGTTTTCTAAATAAAGTGCTCTAAGAAAAGGGAGGTCAGAGACTAGAGTCAGAAAGAGGGCTGTCTAAAGTTTAGTCCAGCAGAGGGAAACTACAAAGTCGTTTCCAAATTAATCACCCTGGGAACTATAAGCTTATTCCAATGATGCTGCAATTAGCCCCAAGGTGTTTAGAATTCTTCTTTTAAATGAGGACAAGACAGTATTTTGAATCATTAACCCAGGTTTCTTGGTCTTATTCTTCTACTTACTAAAATTTAGGGGGTAAGACAAAGACTGATTCCCATGTAAGTTCTGTTAGCTGAGAAGAAAATACTATAATGATAATGTACACATGGATGATAAGTTCAGATATGTTTGTTAAAAATTTTTATTTCACTATATTTATATCTTAATATATAGGATGAATATCAAATTTTATTTATATATGAACATTGCCCCAAATGCTACAATTTATCATGATTTATCCTGCTAGCATAAACAATATAAACATTTAAATGACTGAGCAATAACATCAATTTTCCTTTATAAACTTTATATTCAACAGGCAGCATGCACACTTTATATACTCCTGAAAGCTAATATATTTCTGCTATAATTTCATTTCAAATAGATTTTCATTTACACAATACTCTGTTGCTAAAGTGCTAAGGGCTTACTTTAGAAACATGCTTTCATTTTTTAAGTAAAGGAAAATATATTTTAGAAGCTCCCATTATTATCTCTACTTGAAAATATTTGTTTATGTGAGGCTTGAAGTTGAACAAAATGTTTTCTTATGAAACCATTAGGCAAGGGATTCATTTATCCCTAAGAATAGAAATAATTGTATCTGTGCAGACCTGGCTTTATAATAGATCTAATATTTCTACATTTGCAGATAAGTTCTATTAGAGTTTCCCCTAGGCATATCCCCAGATACTAATAATAAGTATTTGGAAAAGATACTGCTATTTTTCTTCTCTCTCTTTCTTATTTCTTATGTGTATCCTCTATCCTTCATATTTTTCCCTAAGTGGTTGGTTTAAACACAATTCTTATAATATGGCATTTGGGAGCCAGACTGTATTTTCTGAGTAAAGGAACAAAAAAAATGTGTATTTTTCCCTTCCAAATTCACATTTCTCTAAGTATTAATTATATCAGGAATTTTCATTGTTTAACCTTCTTTATTCTTTTACAATCATTTGTTACTCTTATGTTTAAGTTTCTTGTGGTCCTTATTCACTTTGCAATTTATACCAGAAAAGGAGTAATGTGCAGAAAAGTTTGAAATCAGAAAAGCATGATCTAATAGGTCATCTTTCAATATATAGCATAGTAGCAACTACATAGTTCTGACGTTTCCCTTGATCCAAATCTATTTTCTCTAGGAAATGTCCAAAGATTCTACATATAACAGATAGCTTTTTTCCTTCCTTTTATTTGTCTCTATTTTCCAAATTTTCAATATGTAATTATATCAAGTCAGCAGCTTCATTGTGTTTAATCAGATGACACCAACCTGGGCATAATAATAGAATCATAACCTTTTTTAAACAACCAAAATGACATTCCTTGCTTTGATTCTCCCTTCTGTGAAAGAATTCCAACACCCCAAATTCTTTTCTGATAGCTTTTGTTTTCTTTGGGACAGTGTCTCTAACCTACTCACCAGGTATTTAACGTGGTTATCACCTGCTATATCTGTGGGTTTTCACATTCCTGCTCTATTTCCATGTGGTGTTGACTGCCAAAGCTATCAAGACCTGCACCAAAGGCAGCACCATTCATGCTGAGAGCTCCAAGACCCAGTGCCCGTTTTCTATTCCAAATGTAAGTTCGTCTGAATAGACATTATGTGCTACACCTGCAGTTCAAAAGTTGCTCTTTGGTTATAAAAGACACAAGTAGTGCTTTCATTGTCTTATGTAAAATTTAAAGCACGGCTGCTAGAGCTTTTCCTTTTCCTTCCATTGCAGCTTTCTCTCCCTGGAGTTTAGACATAAGTTCATACATGTGGGACACAGGATAATATAAAGAGAGCCAACAGCTTTATAGAAGAAATAGTCAAATCTTTTTCTGATATGGATACAGTGTTTTTTAAACCAAACTTGTACTTCTTTATTCTTTTATTGTAGGTTGCTTTTATTCCCCAAGGAATTTCTTTGTCCTTGAGTAGACAGACATCCAAGCAGATTAATTTTCTCCATGTTACTTCGTCCCACACAACCCCTTCCATAATGCATTAGATAAAGAGATAGGTCCAAGTTCTCTTCTGGGCTGCTTTAGGATATGTACAGCACCCTTCAATAAAAGGACAAATTAAGCCCCATATAGAACAGTTTATTGTTGGTTGGCTGGTTTTGTTTTTCCCCCAGGTAGACACAGCAGCAGTTAGCAGGGGAAAAAAATAGTACCTGCTTCCTGATCACTGCTAATTCTCCATCTGTAATGGACTAGAGGCAATATCAGATCTCCTCTGGTGCACTACAAACAGAAAGGATTAAAGAACTCTACTTTCAGGGAAGCAAGGGATGTCTCTCCCAAGGAGCCACTAGCAAATTAAACAAATTAACATCGAAATTGCGAAGACAAACTGAGTTTATATTGTACTTTATTTCATATTTTAATTATACTGTAGCTATGATAAATTCCATACTTAAATTATTACCATTTTCATTTCATATTTTTAAGATATGAATATAAAAATGAAGTACAAAGTTACCAAAAATAATGAAAAAATCACTTGGATTAATGGGTTACTAAAACTATTTTAATTTAGCAATATGTGAAAAGCTTTGCTTCATAGATAAAGACACTTTGGTTCCAATCAAACTATTTACATGGAATTGATAACATGTTACTCCATTATCTAGATTTGGACTATTCTGTGGTCACAAATATCAAAAGTACCCTATAATTGCTGAAAGGATAAATAAACCTAATGGATGATTTTGTGGAAGGATGATTTACTTGGGGTAAGCATATTCTACTTTGGCTCTCTCATTTCGATTTTTGAAAGTAGTTATTCTTAAAAGGAATTAAGACATAACTTTTAATTTATATACATACTTATTTATACCTAAAGATATTCCACTAGAAACCAACTCCCTTTCTCATCTTTGAACAATATCCTGAACAGAACAGTTATCTGGCCACTGTGGATATTAGAACTGTACTTTGTCAGGTATTAAAAAGCCTAGTCCCCTTCACTGTCAGTTAACATCAAGTATGGCTTTTTATCTTGCAAGACACTTTTTTAGGGTCCTTGAAGCATCTCCCTGTGTCTGTTGGCTATTGTTGCATTATAGACCACATCAAAACTCAGTGGTTTAAAACAACAATCAATTATGATTTCTCAGAAGTCTGTGGTTCAAGCAACAGTTGACTAATCTAGGTTGGCTTAGCTAGGAGTGGCTCAGCTCTACCTGTCTTTCATTGCCATCCTCTACCTGGGATGATTGAACTAGGTGAAACATAGTCTTCTCCTGATAATGGCAGAGGCGTAAGGGAGGAAAGAATAAAGTGAGTGTGCAAGCATATTTCAAATCTATGCTGTCTCACACCTGCCGCCATTTCAAAGGTCAAAGCAAATCATATAGACAAGCCCAACATGAATGGGACAGTTACTCCTTCCATGGAAGTGAGAGCAAGAGAATGAACATTTCTGCATAATAATTAATCTACCACACTCTCCTGAATTCTTTTATCCTGTCCCTCCACCACCCCCATGGCACTATTCCCTAAATTCCTGATGAAAACACTGGGATCTTAGTGCTTTTTCTGTCTTTTTGTGCAGGAGATTCTCAACCCCAGAGTCAGTCCTTTAAAGTAGTGTCCTTTCAGAATGATTTGAGTCTGTTACCTTCTGTTGGGTCTTTATAGTCTATAGGAGAACTTGGCATCTCTGGGCCACCAAACTTTAGGAATCATGGTCACTTCCACAACAACCCTATTTCTTTGCTCCACACTGAAAAGCATTTCTAGGGAATCTTTTGCCGTTTGGCTTTCCAGGCAAGATGTAGTCATCAATCTCTGTGCCATCCCCAAATTCTGAGAGTCATAGATCAAGACTTGTCAACATATTCTCAACATGTTGGCACCAGAGATTCTTGAATTCTTTTATGTAACTCGATCACTGAGGTAGAGAAGAAAAAGCCCAAGAATGACAACTTATCCTAAAAGTTTAAGTATCCTCACTTCCTATCATCACAAAGGATCAGTGTACCATCTTCAAAGCTCTGTTACCCTTATGTGCTATACTGCAAGTCTCTAATTTAGGGTACAGAGCTGTAGTTGAATAGACACAAAAAGAGAAAGTTCCCATGTTTATGATTTTGTTGGTATTTTCTCCTTGATCCATCATCCAATACTGGTTACATAGGCAGAAGCCTGCTTGTTATAACTTAAACAGTTCATGGACTGTCTCAGTACCCTAGCATAATTTTCCTGTCTGGGTGCCATAATGAATAAAACTGCAAAAGCTACACTATTAAATATTCTTTTAGGGGATCAGCATCTCGTCTGCAGGAAGTCCACATTTAGGGGTTATGTACTTCAGGAAAGCCTAACATTGTTACTAGTCCTTTATACATTTGTTACTGGATATTGGTGAGGAATACAGCCAGAGGTAGGATTAGGTAGGTTGTGAAAGGAATTTAGGGGTCAGAAAAAGACTTCCCTTTTTTATTTTTGTCTAAAGCTCATCTTGATTAATGGAATTGTTCAACATTTTCATTGCTAACATGTTAATGCATAGTCTTAAAATTAGACCTTTAAAGCATCAATATATTTGCAAAAACTTAGATGAGAATTTTTATACTTGTCTTTTCCACTGAAAACTTGTGATACTCAAGGGAAAATAATACTTCAGCATTTTATTTATGCTTGTTTTACATCAGGGTGTTATGAACCTGAAATGAGAGTGTGCATGTAAAAGTGCTTTAAAACTACAAAGTTCTATACTATGTGATGAATTGATTATAACATTATCAATTATTTCTGATGTATATATTTAATTGAAATGTGTGATTTTGACTTCAAAGGCTAAAAAATTATAAAGCATGTTGCAATGCAGTAGTTTGAATTTATTACTAATAAAGTGCTATGTATGTGGATAGTATAATTGTAACTTCCATTATTTTGTACCTATTTTGAACATTAGTTTCTTACAAGGGAACTTTTAGGACAGCTTTTAGGTATTATAAAATTTATGTAACAATTTCCAAAGCACTCTGAGTATCTTGGATACATGCTGACAAAATTATTCTCTTTTTCATTGGAAAATATATTGGGAGATTTTTTTTGGTTAATTCCTTATTAAAGATCCTCAAACATTATATATGTATATAAACTCCAAACATCATATATTTAAAATCTCCAAGGAATTATTACATATATTTTAGTCAGGATATTACAATTAAGTCTCTTATAAGGATCATCTGTAAAAAGAGTAATTATAATGCCAAGTCTGACAAAAAGAGTAGGTTTCTTTTTACTTCCTTCAGTATCAGCTCTAATAGTAGCAAACAAAACTGATGATCCTTATGTTTATTTCAAATTATTCTTATATCATTTTTTAAACACTACCAATTGGTACATGTATTAAATATGTAAATATACTGTACTTGCAATTAATTTTATAGTATACACATTATATAATAAATTTTATAATGTACTATTTTAGTTTCCTAGGGCTACCTTAACAAAGTCTCATGCAGTGGGTGGTTTAAGATAACAGAAATCTATTTTCTCACAGTTCTGAGACTAGAAGTCAAAAATCAAAGTGGGGTAGGCCCATACTCACTCTGAAACCTACAGGAAACCTTTCCTTGCCTCTTTGTAGTTCCCAGTGATTTACTGGCAATCTTTTATGCCCCTTGTAGATGTATCACTCCAATCATACTGTCACATCATGTTCTTCCTGTGCCTTAACATCATCTTATATGTATACATCTTATATGTATACATATACATCATCGTATACGTATACATTATATGTATATATTATATGTATATATATACACATATATGTATACATTATATGTATACATCTTATATGTATACATATACATCATCGTATATGTCTCTGTGTCTAAACTTCTCCTTTTTATAAAGATATCAGTCATCGTATTGGATTAGGGTTTACTCAAACAGCCTCATTTCAGCTTGATTAGCTCTGTAAAGACTTTGTAAAGACTCTACTTCCAAATAAGGTAACATTTTGAACAACTGGGGATCAATACTTCAACATATCTGTTTATTTTTGGGGGGGGCACAATTTAACTATAACATGTACATTAACTTTATTGAAATTATATGTATCAAGATAATGGCAACAGAGGTGATAAATTTAAGTCTATGGATTTACAATAAAAATTAAATGCTAATGAATGTATTTATAGTTCATAATTTCTCATAAGGATTGTTAAATTAACACAGTCATATCTCATTTGAAAACTATTTCTTTAAGAAAATGAGCACTGATGTAGAAGACAATTTATATAATGAGTAAGTTCAAATCAGTAGATATAAACAGAGCTTACACGCCAAGGTAAAAAAGATAGTCTGGCATATTTTCTTCAATTATCTTTATAAATTTACCTTTCATATTTATTTATTTAATTCATTTGGGATTTTCTAGGACTTATGGTTTCAATTTTTCTTTTCTTTACATAGTGAGGCGGCTTCCCCAACATGATCTATTAAACAGTCCATCTTTCTACTGCTTGTTTTTCATGTTACATATGTCATATATCATGTTCCTAAATATGCATGCTTCTGTCCTGAGTTTTCTATTATATTCCATTATAATGTTTGTTAATCCTGAGACTTCTGCCACATTCCTTTTATTAATTTTATTGTTACTATGGTTTGGCAGAATGTTTTAATTTCTTCCCATTCTCCCCTCCTTTTTCTTCTTTTTTAAAAAGTGTCTTTGGTGGTTATGTTATGCATAACTTGGCAAGGCTGAACTATGTTTCCCCAAATTTTCTTTCCTCTGTGGTTCTAGTAAGAATGGGCCACAGACAGATTCTTGTGCAAGATTTGATGGGTGGAACTAAAAGGCCTCCCACTGTACAGCTTACTCTTGTATCACTTACCTGCTGACTCACCTTACTGGTGTGGGGAAGCTATGCATTTCATTGAGCTTCCCCAGGATCCTCCTTCTTCTTCTTCAAGTACTGGGTAAGATGTGGATTTTTAGCTCTGTGACAAAGAGCCTTACCACTATCAAGTTTCCACACTAATGTCACCTATCAATGAAAGTTTTTTTGTTTTTGTTTTTGTTTTTGTTTTGAGACAGAGTCTCGCTTTGTTGCCCAGGCTAGAGTGAGTGCTGTAGTGTCAGCCTAGCTCACAGTAACCTCAAACTCCTGGGCTCCAGTAATCTTCCTGCCTCAGCCTCCCAAATAGCTGGGACTACAGGCATGTGCCACCATGCCCAGCTAAATTTTTATTTCTATTTTTAGTTGACTAGCTAATCTTTTTTTCTATTTTTAGTAGAGACAGGGTCTTGCTCTTGCTCAGGCTGGTCTCGAACTCCTGACTTCAAGCGATCCTCCCACCTCGGCCTCCCAGAGTGCCAGGATTACAGGCGTGAGCCACTGTACCCAGCCAATAAAGATGTTTTTAACCGTCCTATGTAAAGTAGGCCTAACCTAATCCTAAGAATCTCTATCTCACCTGGGTGCAGTGGTATGTGCCTGTAGTTCCAGGTACTCAGGAGGCTGAGGTGGGTGGATTGCTTCAGCCCAGAATTCAAAACCATCCTGAGCAACATAGTGAGACCATGGCTGAAAAAAAAAGAAGAAGAATCCGTATCTTCTTTTCTTTTTTTAATGTATTCTTATACTCTTATCATCATTTGACATGCTGTATGTTTTGCATATTTATTTGTTAATTATCCTACTCACTAGGAATATAACTTCCACCAGGGTAGATTTTTGGTTGTTTTGTATACTGTCGTATGCCCAGAACCTAGAATGGTGTCTGGCATGGCATGTGGTGCCTGTTCAATAAATTTTTGTTGAATAAATTAATCAGCACTTAATGTTTCTCCCCCAGCTACCCATTTCACCAACTTCCTTAGCTGCTTACTGTATATCACCACTGCCTTTCTTCTAGGACTGTTGGGCCTTCCAATGTAAAGAAACATAGAAAAGGAAAACTTGAGATTAGCTAAACCACTAGGGGAAAATTACATCAGCAAAGAGACAACAAGGGAATAGGTCTTTTTTGTATATTCACACATGGCAGGAAATTAACCATAAATGTCAAATGCAGTACTAAGCCTTCCTCTTTCTTTCCTTGCTCTCAATGATATAAAGTCAGATTCTTTCTCAGAACCCCCATAACAAGTTAAACATTTATCTCAACAATTAATACGCCTTACTTTATATGTTTGCAAACAACGGTCTCTCTAATCTGATTATGAGATTCTTGAAATCAGAGACTGCTCTCCGTCTTTCCCTCAGGATAGTGATTTGTACATAGGGGATTCTAGTAAATGTCTACTTAGGTGACTTGAATTAAATTTCACAGTGAAAGGAGGACAAGAAGAACTCCATGAAGCCAGTGACTGCTTTGTATTTCTAGTGTCCCAGTGTTTGGAGCAGGGCTTACAGATAGCAGGAAGCCAGTAAAGATGAAATAAAGGAATAAAACAATTAATACAGAGACAGCGTTGGAAAAAGGCAAAAATTCAGAGTAGAGGAAAGAGTGATTAAGCAATTCATGCCAAAAAGTGAGGGAAAAAATTTTTAAACCTAAGACAAAGAGACAGAGATGCTCATCCAAAAAGAGACTAAGACATAGACCCCTCACTACTTTTCCTTTAATCTTTGCATGGATGCACTACCTTTATAGCAGTCAATTGCTTATCATTAACAGTCTCCCACCGGACACTTATCTACCATATATCTTTGCTCAAAGGACTTCACTCTTCCTTCTTTTATGGGAAAAATATACCATGAACTGAAAATACAGAGTAGTCCCCTCTTATCCATGGGGAATACATTCTAAGATCCTTACTGGGTGCTTGAAACCTCAGATAGTAGTGAACCATATATATACTGTTTTTTCCTATAGAGCACACCTAATTTTAATTGCACTTCAGTTTATTGTACTTCATAGATATTGAGGTTTTACATATTGAAGATTTGTGGCAATCCTATGTTGAGCAAGTCTATTCATTGGCGCCATTTTTTCAACAGCATGTGCCCACTTCTTGTCTCTGTGTTAGCATTTTTTAGCAATAAAGTATTTTTAATTAAAATATGTACATGGTTTTTTTACACATAATGCTATTGGGCACTTGATGGACTACAGTATAGTGTAAACATAACCAAACATTTGTGTGACTCACTTTATTGTGATATTCATTTATTGCAATGGGCTGGAACTGAGCCTGCAATATCTCTGAAATATCTCTGAGATACATAGATAACTATGATAAAGCTTAATTTAAAAACTAGGCATACTAAGAGATTAAAACAATAAATAATAAAATTGAACAATTATAACAATATACTGTAACAAAAGTTATGTAAATGTGGTCTAACTCTCAAAATACTATAATATTTTTGGACGGCGGAAAGAGAGACCATGGAAAAGGGAGTCCTGTATTCCAAACCTTATTTCAATTATTTTATTTCCTTAAACACTCTCACTGAGACTTTACTTCACAAATAGCTTCAAAGGGCCCAACTTCCCTGCATGGTTATTAATATTCCAAGCACTAATATTCACATATTCTTGTTTCAAATAATAGTCACCTAAAAGAATCTCTACATAACAAAACATTTTTATTAAACTAAGCATATTTAATTTATAGAGCATGCAATACTGATTAATTACCATCAAATTGCTTATGTAACAGAAGCTTCAAGTTTCAAGGATTTTTTGTTAAGAAATACAATAAATATTTTTATAGGGTGACCCTTGGAAATCTATCATTCTATTAGGTGCTTGTTAACCACTGTGAAAGAAGATAAGCATATATAGGCACTGAAGTAGCTACTTACCCTGAGAAGCCAAATCCTATTAACCCAGCTAAATTGACTCTACTCAAACTGATTTGATCAGAGAATCACTTACCAGGAATCAGAGGCATTTGCCACTACTGGAAAAAATAGTATCCTAAACTGCTTTCAAGTTTGAATCAAGGATAGCAATAGGACATAAAGGAAAGTATCACCAATGAATAATTCTGGGTCATTTCTCCCAGCACTTCGAAAGATGTGTAGTCTGACTTTATTTGAGTTGTTGTATGTAAAATTGTAAATTAGCACTGCTTAGTAAGAAACCAATGGCAAATCCCAAATCATTTAGTGAGTGTACACGCAACTTGAGTGTTAGGAATTTTTTAAGAGTTACATTATTGTATACATATATACGGATACATCATAAATATTATATATTATATAAAAATTCCGAAAAGTTCAGATGATTATTATACAATTCAAAAAGTTTAAATTTGTTTCGTTAGATTGTTTCCATTACCACTACTAACATTTATAACATTTAGTAGACTTTCTTGGTGAGATTCACTATGGTAAATGTTTTACACACATCATCACATTTCATCCTCATAAGACTCTTTGGAGGCAAATTACTATTATTTCCCTATAGAGTTAAAGAAACAGGCACAGCCTAGCTAACATAAAGTTTCTGCACATAACATATCTACAGTTAAAAAAGATGTTAATAGGTTGGTACATTTAGGTTAGAAAAACATTAAGCAAAGCAAGGCATAATTCATTGCTAAGTGGATTGATGTGGAACCTATAGGGAGCTGAAGCAACTAGGAACAGAAATAGTTATGGATAATTTCAAAGAGAAAACAAAATTAAAATAACAGGTGCCCAACAATACATGAGTGGATCAACAAAATGTGGTATATGTATACC
>VBSM01001562.1:31573863-31639777 GCA_008086735.1 Cheirogaleus medius
TAATATTTGTACCCCCATAATATGCTGAAATAAAAAAAATAAAAAATAAAAAAATAAGCTGTGAGAAATTGATATATATTTCATAGATCCACAGAGAAAGAGAAGATATTTGAGCCAATGATAACAGCATAATTATAATTAAAAACAGAAGCTAAAATATAGTGAAACAGAAAACTTTCTAGAAATACCTTTATTTTAGCAAGATTTTTCTTTATTGTGTCACTTATCTCTTTTATTTAGAAAACTATTCTGTAAAATATATGTCAAGTATTTAATATCCCCAAATTTTACATCTCTACTCAAAATCTGTGTTGATGTAATTCTTTTTATAAAGTGTGCTTCTTTGGATTATAGTGATTTGTAGTCTTTCCTAGATGTGAGTATGTAATAAAATATATTCTTTTCTGGCTGGGCACTGTGGCTCACGCCTATAGTCCTAGCACCCTGGTAGGCAGGAGGATTTATTCAACTCAGGAGTTCAAGATGAGCCTGAGCTAGAGGGAGACCTTGTCTCTACAAAAAATAGAAAAATTACCTGGGTGTTGTGGTGTGTACCTGTAGTCCCAGCTACTCAGGAGGCTGAGGCAAGAGGATCGCTTGAGCCCAGGAGTTGGAAATTGCAGTGAGCTATGATAACGCTACTGCACTCTACCTGGGGTGACAGAGTGAGACTCTGTTTAAAAAAAAAAAAAAGAAAGGAAATGTATATGTGTGTGTGTGTGTGTGTGTGTGTATGTTCTTCTCACTCAATAAACTAATTTTAAACCATGACTTCTTTTTTATGACCTTGTAGTTTCATGATCTTTATAAAGAAAAAAGGCAAGTTCTTTAAGCAAATTTAAAACATACATGTTTTCAGAGAGAAGAATATTTATTTATGAACATCTTTGAAGAAAAACTTATTCATATACTAAGGTATTCTGTCCACTCAACAAATAGGTAAGATAACCAAGGAAGGGAAATAATTTTTGTCCAAAGATTCCTAATTGTTTGAAAGCCTGTTTTCCTTCCTTAGTTGTCTTACCTATTTCAAAAGGGCATAGTCTGCCTTTAAAAACATTCATTTAGAAACTGAAGCCTCAAATCTTTTTGAGGTGGCTGATAATTCTTCCTAGGATCTAATGCTGTATAACAAGTTATCATTTCTTGGAGGTGGGGGCACATAACCATTTTGAGTTCTCCTAACTTTTGAGGCTCCTGCTATTTCTGCACTGTTTGAGAAATTAATTCAATACACTGCACAGTTGATGCAGGATTTCTTTGGATTTTGTGTAACAGTCTCTCATATATTTCTCTGTGAAAAACTGTTTGCTGATATCTTCATGCCCCAGGAACAACCAAAACTCAGCTTGCACTGAAATGACAGTGTTACATACTATTTCAAAGTCAGCTTTTCTCTCCATGCCTCATGTCCCCTTAATCCTTGCTAGTGCTCCCCTCTGATTGTCCTATGTTAAACACACACACACACACACACACACACACTCTTTTAGTAAACATATATATGTGTTTGTGTGTATATATAGTTTGTGTGTGTACACATGTGTATACAGGTCATGAACGACCTGACTTATGGCATTCCATACTTACGAACGGGCTTCCAAGGCTCCCCATAAGGATAATTCATAACTAAACAATTAAATGAATAACTTGGGAACTAGTTTCTTCCCTTCTGTGCACATGAAAAAAAACCTGCATGGTGTAAGCAGTTCGTTGGCACAGCATCTTTATGCTAGTGGCTAGTCTCAGAGACAGAGAGGCAGCTGACAGAAACACAAGAACACGAAGAATCAAAAGATCCAGAGCCAAGAAAGTTTATGACAAAAGAATTATCTGAAGCCTTTCATCTCATTGAAGCAGGATTTGCCAAAGCTTGCGGAGAAGATCCTAACCTTGAGCGGTTTATAAAGGTTTACAGTGCAGTTAGTGAGAACATCAGCGGTTGCAAGCCCATTTATAATGAAAAAAAGAAAAATGTTGTGTGAACAACCCTAGATACCTTTTTCAAGAAACTGACTTCAGTGGTAAGTTCCCTTCCTCCAGCAACAGAATCACGTCCTAATTCTCTAGCACCCACTCCATTCTCTCCAGCACCATCTCCATCATCACCTCTGACTAATGTTAGCTACCTTCTTGCCCTTTCCAGTAAGAAAGACATTGATGCTGCATTAGATGAGTGTTAACCTTTAATATTCTTTTTTGAAATTTCTCCTATCTCCTACCTAAACTTTTTGTATGAGTTTGTATGTTTTGTTTGTTTGAATTTAAAAAAAGAGCACAATAGTTTCTGTAACATATTATTACAGTACAGGGGCATTATTATTATTACAGTATTACACCACATTACTATTTCCACATGAGCCATTATAGCATTGTTATTATTGTTATTATTATTGTTATATGTACTGTTCATCAGGGATCTGAGTTACATACGAATCCGGCCTAAAGACATTTTCAGGAATGTATCTTGTCTGTAATCCAAAGACTGCCTATATATATATATATATATACACACACACACATATATATAATCTGGGTGGGTGTTTCTTCTTCTTTTTCTTTGATGTACCCAAGTCTTATCTTTTTTGAAAATCTTTTCCAATCTGATCTCTGGAAATCACATTGCATGTTTACTAAGTTTCCCTATGAACCAAACTTTTTACAAAATTCTCTCCTGTCTACATTTCTTGGCCTCAACTGAAATAAATCTTCTTTGGGAATGATCTTTTCCAGGAGAAGCTATTTTTGTCTTATGTCTCATAAGCCATTTGGCAATATCAATCACTCCCTCATTCCCCAGCTCTGCCATTAACCTACACTCTTGTCAGGCTCCCAAGGTCACTGGAAAATTTCACCTTGGCAAGAGAATTTCTCTATACCTTAAATTCTAGCATTATCCTTTATCTTGACACCTTGTGTACTTTAATTCCATTAAACTGGGCTTCCATCCCCTTAAACCATTTACATTTGCAGTCATTGTCTCTTTCTTGTCAGTGCCCAGAACCTCTTAACTTCGGATTTATTCTTTCACAAATTGGTGGTACCATCTTTGCTGTTCCCAAAATGAGTGAAGCTTATTCTCACCACTGTGTCTTTATACAAGCTACCTCCTTTCTCTCCTGTATGATTTCAGGTGCAAGTAACAGAAAAAAATTACAAATTTCCTTAAATAGGACACATGTTGGTTAACATAAATGAAGTTAGGGGAGACAAAGCTTTAAGGTTGGTTGATCCAGAGATCGACAATGTATTCAAGTTCACAATTTCTTTCTATCTTTTGGTTCAATCATCCATCATACTGGCTCCATTCTAAATTCAATCTTCATGTTCCCAGGATGTCTGCCAGTTGAAATCATGATGACATGCGTTCTCACTGACATCTACTGTTGGATTCTCATTACCTTCCAGGAGGGCTATAAACTTCCCTTCCACGAAACCTTCATAAATCCCTTTTTTATCTCATTCCCCAGGAAAAAAAAATGTCATATGCCCATTCCTAAATCGGTAACTGTGGAAAATCAAAGAAGATTACTTAAAATGATCAGTACTAATTAGAATCCAACCTTAAAGCCAGGGATGGGCAATTGAGAAGATACACACACATGTATATACACACACACAAATATACACGCAACACACACACACTCTCTCTCTCTCAAGGAGTGTCCTCTATGTTAGATATTCATCCAGTATGATACATGAATTGAGGTTAAATAATCTATAGAAAAGAATGGTTTCTATGGTCCTTAGAGCAATGATTTGTAAACCTCATTTTTGTTTGAAAAATATGTTCTCCAAATGAATGCTATTCAGGAGCAAAGTACTTGAAAAATGTTAAATGAGAGCTCTCTTTCTTGCAGAAGGTAGGAGTTAGTGATGGTTCCTCACCTGCCTAGAAAGTGTCTCAAAGTTAACTTGAAACTTTCTGAAGAAATCCTGGGGCTCTATAGGGCACAATTTGAAAACTGCTATCTTAGATTGTTTCTTGAGTGATACTCAATTATTTCAGCCAACTTACTAAATGCAGCTGATTATTAGCTAATATGAGAAACATGTCTAAAGTTCTTTGTTATTGATTGAAAAAAATCTATTATTCTAAATACAGGGAATGTTGTTATCATAGCTGATATTTAATTATGAAAATGAAGAAGCTAATTGTGATTTTACTCCAAATGCAGTACTATTTTTTAACTCTACATAAAGACAGATATCAGGACTGCATATAGATAAAACTTCATTTCTCATGAAGTATAAGATCGATTCATTTAGATCAAATCTAACTTAAAGTTAGTTTTTTATCCTGGGAAGTGGCTTGACAAAAAGAAATTCTTCATTGGATCATTTCATTTAGAACTCCTATCTGGACCACAGTTAACATCACTAGTTTGTTTTTTTTTTTCCCACAGTTAAATGCATGACCATATTGAGCCTGAAAGACTCATTTACATTTTGAGTTATTTACATTTTGGATGCTTGACATTTTGATTAAAAGTTTAAAGACCAAACCTGCAGCCACGTACATTTTTCTACACCATGCATTTTCACCTTTCCCTTATTGATGAGATATGGGAAAAGGGGATAATAAATGTCATGTATTTTTAGTAATCAGGCCAGATACCCTACAAGGACATTGCCTTTCTAGAAGAATAGTCAGAGATCTGTCACATGGGGGAGTTCATAAAGTGTTTTAAACTCAGATATCTGAATTGGTTTTTTGTGAGCTAGCAAGTCTTGGTACTGGCTGTTAACCTCTTATCAGGGACAACCACTGGGATGTAAGAATAAAGTGAGCAATAGAATTATTACGCTTTTGAAAATGCCTGGTTTCCACTTCTTGGACTTCAAAAGCTGTGTAGAACTTCAGCTTTGCTCAAGTCACTCCAGAGACACTGGATAGAAGTGAAATCAGGATTGTGTTTTAGAGGACCAAACTCTTAGTTTGGTTGGTTGTTGTTGCACCTGGTCATTTGTTTGTTTATAATAAACAAAGTCAATAAGAAGAATAGTGAGATTCAGGACATGTGTGCCACATTTCTTATATTTTTGTTTATACCAGGAATCAGTAATCAGAGCTGGCCCCTTCTGTTACAGTTTCTTTTCCTGAGTTAATACATTAAAAATAAATTTAAAAGTGAGATGATTTTAAAAGACATAGTACCTAAGAAAGATACGACTAAAACCATATAAACTAAATGCAGTGAAGGAAGATGGGTTGCTATAAGGAAATGAACACTTAAAAACTGAAGAAAACTAAAGAAAATAGACATAAGAAAGAATAAGAGAAGAGCAAAAGTTCATAAGCGTATTAAGATATTACTTCCTTCAGGTAACTAAGGTTTAAACATTGAATGAATAATACAAAAATAAATAAATATGAAGAAAAATGAAAAAAAAATTAGGAATGGATATTAAGGAAAACTTAGAATCTTCTTGAACAAATTTATCGAATAAGGTAGAATATGAAAAAAAGAGTTGGGCCGGGCGCGGTGGCTCACGCCTGTAATCCTAGCACTCTGGGAGGCAGAGGTGGGCGGATCGTTTGAGCTCAGGAGTTTGAGACCAGCCTGAGCAAGAGCGAGACCCCATCTCTACTAAAAATAGAAAGAAATTAATTGGCCAACTAAAAATATATATAAAAATTAGCCGGGCATGGTGGCGCATGCCTGTAGTCCCAGCTACTTGGGAGGCTGAGGCAGGAGGATTGCTAGAGCCCAGGAGTTTGTGGTTGCTGTGAGCTAGGCTGACGCCACGGCACTCTAGCCCAGGCAACAGAGTGAGACTCTGTCTCAAAAATAAAAGAAGAGTTGAATATAAGTTAGATAACTGATGAAATGATAAAGTTTTAGAAATCAAACTAAATGCAGAGAGTGGCATGTGATTTTATTACTGATGAATTATACAATAGCTGATACATCACAAATTCAGGATGACAACCACAAACGGCCCTTCTATTGCACAGTAACGTAAGTCTCTCTCTAGTTGGTTTTTCACTGACACACTCAACAAATGTCAATGCCTCCACTGAACCTTATGGTTATGTGCCTTATAGCCACAGGGATCACTGTTCTCATGGTGACCTGCACAAAAGGAAACCTCTAGGGATGAATGGAACTCAACCTGCTCATCTGTGCACAGCTGCCCTGCCCTCCGTGATGTTTTCAAATCCCTTCCTCTCTTCTCAGCACTCTGACTTCTCATGCCATCTGTTCAGTCACTCTCAGCAGATAACTTGACCTTTCTATTACAGATACATTAATAAAACAGAAAATGGAACTACATGAAAGTTCTGCCACCAAGCCCACAAATATTTTTGCAAATATCTGCACCCTTTTCTACCATTCTACAGATGGAATTGTTCTCCTAACTATCATCTAGAGATAATTACTCTACCATCAATTATCCCCCTTTTCTCAAAGTCTTCAAATCATATGCATTTATCATTTATTCTATAAGAATTTAATGACATCAAAATCCTTCTCTCTTAGAAGACCCCTACTTTAATCCATCTTATCTCTTCAGCTTCTGCCCCACTCTCTACTTCTTTCTCAAAAAGAGTTGCCACTTCTACCCAGTGTAAACACCCTTTAACCTTCTGCAGCTAAGGTCACTAGGAAATGCTATGTTACTATACAAAGGGAGTACTTTGCTTAAGCTGAATGCCACATGTCTCACTTCTAATATCCAAAAGAAAGAAAGAAAGAAAGAAAGAAAGAAAGAAAGAAAGAAAGAAAGAAAGAAAGAAAGAAAGAAGCTACTTCCTTTTTTCTTTCCTTTGGGCTAGAATGCATTCATGATAGCAAAGTTTAGAATAGCCACTGTGGGTTTTGACCTGAAGCCTTGTATTGAAATTAAAAGACTTACTTGGCCAGCCCTGTACCACCTTCTTCTGTATTACCAGAAAATATAGAAATAGTTTTCTCTCTTGTTTAAGCCATTATATTTGAAATTCTCTTCATTATATCAGCTTAAACTAAACCATGATTAATACACTATATTGTTGTTGAGGACTCTCAAATCTCTTTCTCCAGTTGAAGCTCCAAATTTCTATATTCCATGACCTAATTGGTGTGTCTAGAGACACACAAATGAATAAATCCAAAGCTTGACTTTTCATCTTCATATGCAAACTTGATTTTTTTCTCTAGTTTTACAGTCTCTGATACTGACACCATCAACTTCAGCTCTTGGGGTCATGTTGGAGCCACATTCCCCAATTCCTCACATTCTTGCTCTCATCCACCTCCAGTCCCTTCCTGCTGATTCTGCCTTACAAATGTATCAGTAACCTATTTCTCTTTATTTTCCTTGCCACCAACACAGTCACTCCTCTTTCATCAGGACTATTCCAATATCCTTAACATAATCTACAAGGGCCTGCATAATATAGTTCTCCACACTTCTCAGTCTTGTAATGGGATGCTCTGTCCATGTTGTCTCCATGCCAGCTCTCCTAAGCGTCTCTCATTTCCTCACACCTATTGGACCATTTGTCCTCTCAAAGCCTTTGCCCGCACTTCTGCCTGGAAAACTCTTCTCATCTAGGTGTATGCCCAGGTAGGTGCCACACTTCACCACTCAGCGTCACTTCCTAAGGGGAAACACTTCCTGAACTCCCAGGCTAGGAGCTGGGAAGGTTACCCTGTTATATCCTCCTGTGGCCTACTGACAATCTAGTTTTAAAAATTATGCTTATCATCATTTAATTTTGTATTTACTTAAGTAATCACACATTCAATTTTCCTACCTAGAGTGGGAGGAACCGTGTCTCTAAGCCAACACTTGGGATCAGTCACAGTTCTTTGTGCACATGTAGGTACTCAGTGAAAACTTTTAATTTCTGAATGTGAAAATAATAAACAGTCAATGGCAAAGTTAAAAAAAGTGTTTTAAATTTTAGTCTTTATTTCAAGTATGTTTAACCAGGGATTAAGAGATATTGTTAATTATTGTATGCTGATACACTGAATGGCACTCCCCAGATTGTTTAGTAAATAGAAACATTCTGGATTATACATTTGAGAATATGGTACAGCAAACTATTTTTAAAATTTTTCTTTTAAGAGTAAAATTGCTGTTGCAAATTGTGTTATCAAAAACATAGCAAATGAGTGATGAATAAGTAAGAAGGAAAAATACCAGAGGAGAAAGAATGCAGTAAGAAAAAATCTAAATAAGTCTAGCATTTGCTCTTTCAGTGACCTGATAGTTTTTCTGCAGTCACTTAATTTGGCAAGGCCAGTAACCATAGTATGATTTTTTAATTTCATATCATTCTCCAGTTTAGCTTTTGCAAATAAGGCTGCTAGCTGTTGTTTTTCTGTTGTTGTTTTAGTTGTTGTTGTTTATCCCATTTACTTTATACAAATGAATGTCTGGGCTCAATGCCAGACTCTTAAATATAAAATAGCTGTTGTGTAACTTTTATATTTAGCATCCTCTACTCTACAATTTTTAGTATATTTGTGTCAGCCTGGCCATCTAATCGATACCAAAAAAATCCCAGTACACTCTCATTGAGCCCCTTCTTTTTTTTTCTAATTGTTATGTGTTAAGACATGTTCTTGAGAATAATCCTTTTCACTTTTTTATATTAAAGGAACATCTGTCTAAATATTTGATAACAATCCCACAAACAGAATCTCTACTACTATGGCCCCCACAATTAAGTTTATGGGTATATATATTGAATATATTTAACTTAATTTATTCATTTAATTTAAGCAACAACTTCAAAAGTTACTAAAAATTACACCAAAATCTAAAATATCATAGAGAAATCTCCTTTGAAAAGAAGAGAGCTGATTCCGAAAGAATAGTCAAAGTGGTTTAAATTATTTACCTTCCAAGAATAGTAGTACCTTTGAAGATCCCAAGATAAAAGTTATAGTTGTTTCATTTGATCAATATCTCAACATCATAGACAGTTTGTTCTGTAACTGGAAAGAAAGCCCATTTCTTAAGCAGCACAGCAGCACAAAACAACTAGATAGAACAAATCTGTGACAACCTAACACTTTGGGATCCAGACAAGTGATGGAGAAAAAATAAACCAAGGGGCTTGTAGATAAATTATATGATACACACGCACAGAGGCTCATCAGTAAGAGAGATAGGATTATCCACATTTATCTGACTATGCTATATATATATTGAAAATTGAGGTGTAGGTAATGCAACCAAGAATTCTTTAAAAACATAAATTTTCAGAGTTTGAAGAATAAATGCTCTTTTATTCTGCTTCACAGTTCGCTGTCTATTCCAGATTTTATCCTGAGAGACATAAAGAAAAGAACACAAAGAAAATCCAGTTATTGACATTCAAAGCAAGGTCTTCATTTCAAGGACTTACTCCTCCATACAGTAGCTTTTCTATTTCAAACTATTTAAGTTTATTTGGGTTTTCTCTATTATCTTTTAAGTGATGTATTAAACAAATTCACAGAGAAGCAAAGCTTTCTAAAATGTCTATCAGCAAAAAAACCAGCCATGGTTGACTGTTAGAGTAACTGCAGGAAAAATAACTGAGTGAAAGTCAACCAAATTTGCATTGCTGTTTCTGAGATTTACTCAGGAGCCTTCTAGACCTAAGAAGATGGTACCTTCAAGCAAACCCAACCCTATCAATCAAAAAAAAAAAATCTCATATACATATAATGATCCGAGATAATGCTAGATGTCAGGGGAAACTTAAATGTATGAAACCCAAACTCATATTTTAAAATAACTTCTTTTTTCTTTCTATCCATACATCTTCTTAACTGAGATGCCAACAAATATATTATAAATTAACTTTTTTTATATCCTCTCTAAGGATTCTGGACAGATTCACGTTAAGAAGATTTTTCAGATTAATTAAACTCTTGTGTGAGATCAACCAAAAGTAAAGGTAGAAAAAAGAAAATTAATTTACTAAAGAAAACTGAAAGAAAAAAATTGTTTCCTCTCTCTATCTATGAAATGGAAATGCTAACAAGTGTTCCCTATGCTTCATAGTGTAGCTCAATGGACCAGAAGAAAGAATGGATGCAAAAATCTTTACAAGCATAAAGAACAAAATAAATTCCAAATGGTAGTATTGCTCTTCTGTTTATAGACTTCATCTGACTCTAAAAAATATGATACATAATTCAAGGATAAAAAATTGCTGTTATTGTTATTTATATGAACCAATACAACCTCTTTTATCAAAACTCCTTCACAGAAATGTATTATTTTAATTAGTTGAATAAGATTCTTAATAGATTTTATTTTTTAATTGCAGTTTTAGATTCACACCAAAATTTAGAAAATGGTGCAGAAATTTCCCATATACAACTGGCCCAACACATGCATAGCTCCATGCCCACCTATTATCAACATCTCCTGTCAAAGTGGTATATTTATTATAATTGATGAATCTACATTGAAATTTAATTATTGCTAAAAGTCCATAGTTTACATTAGGGTTTGCTGTTGGTAGTGTACATTCTATGACATGTATACACTATTATAGTACCATACAAAGTAGTTTCACTTCCCTAAAAATCCTCTGTGTTTCACCTTTTCATTCCTCCCTCTCCTTTAACCCCTGGCAACACCTGATCTTTTTACAGTCTCCATAGTTTTGCCTTTTCCAGATTGTCATATAGTTGGAATACATTATGTAGCCTTTAGAGTTCCTGTTGCTCCACATTCTTGCAAGTATTTGATGTTACCATGTTCTGGATTTTGGTCATTCTACCATGTGTATATCTCAATATTGTTGTAATGTACATTTTCATGATGATATTTCATCATGCGGAGCATTTTTTTCATATGTATATCTATATGTGTATCTTCTTTGATAAGGTATCCATTAAGGATTTTGGCCCATATTTTAATTGGGTGTCATTTTCCTTTTGTTGAATTTTAAGAGTTCTTTATATATTTTGGATAACAGTCCTTTATCAGACATGCCTTTTGCAAATATTTTCTCCAAGTCTGTGACTTGTCTTTTCATCCTATTCAGAGTCTTTCTCAGAGCAGAATTTTAAAAATTTTAATGAAGTAAAGGTTATCAATTCTTTCTTTCATGGATAGTGCCTTTAGTATTGTATCTAAAAAGTCATCCACAAGCCCAAGGTCATCCAGATTTTCTCCTATGTTATCCTCTAGGAGCTTTATAGTTTTGTGCTTTACAAAAAATTAAAATATAATATAATAACTATTTAAATAGCATTTATATTGCATTAGGTATTATAAGTAATCTAGAGATGATTTAAACTATATGGTAAAATACATACAGGTTATATGCAGATACTATGCTATGTTATATAAAGGACTTGAGCATCCATGGATTTGGGCATCAACAGGGGGTCCTGGAACCAACACTGCATGAATACCAAAAGATGACTGTATTTCACTGGGGAGGGGAGGTGCTAATGTAAATGGTATTATGTTGTTAATTTCAAATTCCACTTGTTTGTTGTTGATATATAGGAAAATGATGGATTTTTGTATATTAACCTTGTATCCTGCAACTTTGGTATAATCACTTATTAGTTCCAGGAGTTTTTTGCTTGATTCTTTAGGATTTTCTATGTAGACAATCATATCAAGTGTGAACAAGGACATTTGCATTTCTTTTTTTACAATCTGCATACATTTTATTTCCTTTCCTTGTCTTACTGTATTATTTAGGGTCTCAAGTACAATGTTAAAAGCAGTATGATAGGGGGCATCTTTGACTTATTCCTGATCTTAGGGGAAAAGCTTTGAGTTTCTCACCATTAAGCATGATGTTTTGCTGATATTCTTTAGCAAATTGAGAGGGTTCACTTCTAGTCCTAATTTATTGAAATCTTTTACCATAAATGAGTATTTGATTTTGTCGAATGCTTTTTCTGCATCTATTGATGTGATCATGTGATTTTTCTTCTTTAGCTTGTTGATGTGATGGATTACATCAATTGATTTTCAAATGTTGAACCAATCTTGCACATCTGAGATAAATTGCATTTGGTTGTGGTTTGTTTTTTTTAATATATTGTTGGATTTTATTTGACAATATTTTGTTAAAGATTTTTGTATCTATATTTATGTGAGATATTGGTCAGTTTTCTTGTAATGTCTGTCTGGTTTTGGTATTAAGGTAAAAGTTGGCCTCATAGAATGAGGTAGGAAATATTCCCTCTCCTTCAATCTTTCGAAAGAGATTGTAGAGAATTGGTATAATTTCTGTTTGAATAAGATTATAATTTAATAGCTACAGTACTCATATTATCATAATTAATAATCAATATTTCCTTGTCACGAATTTGGTAAATGGATTCTGATTCTGAATAATTTCTCCATAGGACTACATTGTAGAGATTCATTATTAGAATTGAAATATTTCTTTATCCATGATAACTGTCATTTTTTTCAATCTTATTCTAAGTATAATTTAAAACTGTTTTATGGCTCAATTTAAAATGTCTTGTTTATAGTGGGCACTAGTCAATTTTGGCTACCCAGCATCTGAACTATTTTTGCTATGCTATATCTAGAAAATGCCCTACCATGTGGGTCCTGATGGAAAGCAAACCCAACCTTAACTACTGAACCTGAAATATTAGACACTTGCTATCCTGGCCTCTCTGACATCTCATATTAAACAGAAGCTAGAAACTCAAACAACTTGAAGAGATTTCACTCAAGTGGAATGTCACCAACATATAATTCCTCAAGGTGTTTGTGGCAACAGTGGCAGATACGGTGTCACTCTTCTGTGCCAGCAACATCAGAGGTAAAAGCTATAACAAGTCTTTAATGGTAGTATCATCAAAGTTCTTCTTGCCCAGTTCTGTCATTCATGATTTTAACTGTAACCTTGGTTGTGTGATTCCTATATCACTCTTCCTTTTTTTATAGTCATTCTTCAGTCTGTGAGCAACCCCATATCATTTTGATAAATTCTAAAGCCAGCCAAAGTTGATTGGTATTGCTGATATGCTATTGATACATAAATTAAAAAGATAATATAAATATATATATTTTTTAAATTTCAAGAAAATAAGATAGGGAATAACTTAGAAGCAAAACACAGGAAGGAAAAAGAAATAATTTAAAGAAAATATATCATGGCATAAAAATAACAAATCACCTGTAACTAGTTGGCTATAGAAAAACATGGAAAGGAATAATAATTTTTATTTATGAAGAACTATATGCCAGATGCTATGCCAAGCACTGTACTCACATCTCATCTAATCACCAAAACAAGCTATGAAATAATTATTATTGTTGTAGATGTGGATGAGAAATCTGAGGTTTATGATGGTTGATAATTGTGTTTTGTCACATAGTGAATATAAAGAACATATGTGAACTTGATTCTAAAATACAAGCTCTTAACCTTTATAACACTCCCATTGTTGTATACTTATAGTTAAACTGTTAATCACTATGACTGTATATAGAAAGGTCATTGTCATACTTACCAATAATAGTTAACGTGATAAATCGAATATTGGAAATTCCAGATTTAATGCAATTTTTGCTTGAGAGTCTAGAATTTAAATTATGCCTTTGTAAAAAAAATCCTTTTCAATTCTCCAAACAGTCATTTTGATATGTTTATAAAATAATACAGAGTATGGTGTATTAAAAAACAAGTTGTAAGTTTTCATTGAATAGATTTATGATGCAATAAAAAAAGCAATTGAGTAAACTATTTCTATTCTCCAGCTTAATACATATGTTTATTTTTATATGGAAATGCATAATTTCTCAGTCAATCAAAAGTTAGAAAATTTAATGTGGCCCATTTTTCTACTGTCCATATGGAATTTCTTACATCTTGCTATGTCTCCATGCCCCAGTTCAGTGTAGTGAAATACGTAAAGCTGTTTCACCTGAGGTTTCTGCCACTATTCAACTGGATCCCAGGAAGTAGTCAGAAATGTCATATTTAAGACAAAGCCAGAGAAAGAATTTAGAATTTTCTTTTGTTCATCAGCTTCCATAACCTTCTTGTCAACTCTTTCTCATATTTGAAATCAGCCAACCAAAATAGGCAAAATTATTCTTGGTAATACTGTCAATAATAATGACAGAGCCCTGCTGCCTTAGAAAATCACAGCCCTTCCCTTATAAGAGAGCTTAAGTACAAATATTCAAGGAATTCATTCCAATTAATCTTTATTACTGAAATGATTTTAATGTCATTATGTTGGAGAGAGGCCATGAAAAATATAGCAGGGCAAGGCCCTACAGGGCCACAACAGTGACTGAGGGTAGAAGGTCAGGTTCCCTGCAGAGAGCAGTGTGGAGGGTTTCAAAGCCAGCTGGCCCCAGGTGGCAGTTGCATAGTAACCACTGACCCTTGTAATTTATATTTGGCATTCCTAGTACATACAAATGTGATAATCAGGTATAGAATAAAAAACCACGGTTTCCTTTTTCTAAGAAAGAAAGATGAATACTATTGTATACAAATTATGGTAGGTTTCTCAAATTTCAATATTTAAAAGCATGTTTTCCTAAAGTAATTTTATCACAATTTCTCAAAATATTATTCTTCTTTATTCATATGCTTTGAATTTAATCCATATTTGGATGTGGAAAGTGAATTACCTTACTTAATATTGACTCTTGAGTGATAAGTCTCCTTCACAATCAGGCACATAAATAACATTAACATATTGACTGCCATAATAGAAAGAAAAATTTTTCCCTGAGGCCATGGTGTTTTATTAAAACAAAACGATCCTTTTCTAACTTGTTTCTTTTTATTGTTTTCTAAGTGAGTTATATGCAACACAATCCACGTTTTTAGAATTAAATTGTCAGTATTAATTGTAACAATAAGAACATCAATAAGACAGATTTCCACAAACCAACTGCAGGATTTTGCTTCATGAGGCCCGGAGGTCAAAACTAGCCTTAGTTAAATACAACTCACTTGGGAATCAATGTGTTAAAAAATGAGTTTTAGAGTTTTTTTTTTTTCCTTTATAATAAAATCTTGTTTAATCTTGCTACTTAATCATTATCCTTATTCAACAGATATAAATCTTAATGACATAGATGTTTAAAAATTCAAATTCATTTTTAAAAGACAAAGTTTTGCTATCATTAACATTATTCAATAAAAAAAATCCTAGATTGTGAAAACATATGCACAGGTGACACTGGAAAAACAATCTTTGGGTCTACAGATTTTGCTCAGCTACATTTAAAGACTAGTTCTTAAACTAGAATAATTGGGGCTAAAAATACATAGATCTAGAAATTATACTAAATGATATTCATAAGGAATGTACCACGAAGATAAAAATAACACAGAATGACTATTAATATTTCTGATTCCAAAGGAAAATCAGTGCCATCTATCATATTGTAATAATGTTTACATCACCTGAAAGTTTTTCAAATAAGCTTTGAAATGAGAGGAGTCCTCTAGGAAAGGGCTTTGTTTTCAGTGTTCTTGGAAATCTGTCATCTCCACTTGGTAAACTTTATACTCATTGTTTGGTTGTTACAAATTAACTTTGCTGCATGTCATTTCAGATTTTTTTCTTACCTATATTTGAAGTACCTAGTGTTGAATTTTCTTGTCAAATGGTTACACATATAAACCTTGCCAGTCTAAGTATCAAATCTTTGTTTTTTATATTTAATAGATAAATGTGTGTGTGTGCATGTGTGGGTGGTGGGTGGGTGGTTATGTGTGTGAAGGTGATTTTATGTGATAAATACAAGCTTCTAAAGAAAAGACACTCCAGTTTATAAAATTTATCAGTACAATGTATTCAAATTTTATTATTTTGGATATGACTTTCTGAATTTAATTAATAAGTTTTCTTAAAACCTATTAAATTCTTTTTCAGGAGAATGCTATTTTTCTTTGTTGCAGAAATAACTTACCACTCCAAGTTTAGCTTTCCTGTGTTTCTGTTTGTTTAGGCTGAGGGCTTGGTGGGCTTTCCTTGTATTGTGTGTGATTTTCTACATTTGTGTAATTCAAATTATTGGGATTGTTTTTTCATATTGAGGAATTAATTGTTGAATTGGTGATACATAATTTTCATGTTTTTCCTTCATGATAAAAGACCTTCAATTTTTCTGCCATTCTTCATGTGAAATGACCAAGTCATCTCTTCATTCTGATCAGTTTTTCCAGACATCTTCCAGGGTAGGCCCTGCTTAAGATGTAGTGCCCTTAAATAAACCCACCCCTATGAGTGAGACAATAGCCCTCTTTAGTTGAAAGAATTAAGCAAAACAAAGCAAAATGCCTAATGTAACATGTCCTTTTCACACATTAGCAGGAATGGGTAGAAGCTGGCTTGTTTGAAGATCACTGCTGTCTCATCACCACTTCCATCCAATTGGTCAATAATGGCCAGTTAATTTTAATGGAGAAACCTTTTTCTCATTTATGTTCTCATTTTCATTCCTACCATGCCATTGCTATAGCTCAGGTCTCCAACATCTCTCACCTGAGCTGATGCAACAGCTGCCTCACGAATGTCTCTTCTTCCAGGTGCACTCCACCCACCCCATCCCATTTCTGTCATCAACACAGCTGCTAGAAGAATCTCCCTAAAACACAAATCTGACAGCACCACTGACTACCATATGGCAAACTTTTGCCATTCAAGGTAGTAATTGTTATCCCGTTCTATAGATAATGATCCCAAGGTTTGGAGTGGGTAGTTAAATTTCTTGAGACTGCACATTTAGTATGTGGAAGAGATGAAATTTGAACATAGGTCTGCTGCATCCAAATGCCACACTCATTGCACTACATCAGGATACAAGTGTCACTTTCCAGCTTCATCAGCTGCCATTTACCTCCACATACACTGAAATTCAGCAATTGTGGTTTCCTGAATTTATTATTCTGGTTCATATATCTTTTTTCTCTGACTGCAGTGTCCTTTCCTCATTTTTGTCTAAAGATAATGATGTTAAAGACCATAATGATAAAAATGGTATATTTTTTTCTAGGGCTTCCATAACAAAGTACAGTAAACTAGGGGACTTAAAACAAAACAAAAATTATTCTTCCTCAGTTCTGGAGGCTAAAAGTCCAAAATCGAGGTGTTGGCAGGACCGTGGGCTCTCTCTCTGCTTGCTTCTGGTGTTTGCCAGCAATCCTTGGCATTCCTTGATTTGCATTTGTATAACTCTAATTTTGCCTCTGTTGGCACATAGCTATCTTTCTTTTGTGTGTTTGTATCTTTCCGTTTATAACTCTAATTTTTGCCTCTGTTGGCACATAGCTATCTTTCTTTTGTGTGTTTGTATCTTTCTGTGTTCTCCTCTGTGTATGTGCCTGTCTCTGTGTCTCTCCTCTTCACGTAAGGACATCAGTCATATTGGATTAAGGGCCCACCCTACTTCAGCATGACCTCACCTTAACTTACATTTTAGTTATATCTGCAAACACCCTATTTTCAAATTGAGTCACATTCATAGGCACCAGGAATTAGAATTTCAACATATATTTCTGGGGGACACAACTCAACCTACAACAAATGATAACAGCAAATAACAATAAAATAATAGCAAATTATTGTTGACATTGTGATTAACAAATCCACACTCACTATCAGCTATTAAAATTCAGTTGAATTGATACTTCCCCTGAGCAACTTCCCTGATACCTCCTTTCCATATCACATTTTAGGGTGAGAGAAATGCTCCCTCCTCTATGCAGCTCTAGATCCCTATCCATATTTCTACCATAATACAAAACACCATATAACATATAACTTAGATGTGTTATAATTATTCGTGTGCAGATGTCTTCCCTTCAGACTATGAAATCAGAGAATCTGTCTTATTCAGCTTTTTAACCTTAGCACCTCACATGACTAGCATGTTCCAGACTTGCATTAAATATTAATAGTTGCTTAATTAACTGGAATTTCTGACACATTGTCACACTGATAAATACCATAGTGCTAACAGGTTTGCATTAACTGAGTATTTGTTATGTGCCCAGGCATTGTGTACGTATTAAGAACTATGAATAGTCTGAGTCCATTTTTCCTGACAAGTTAGCCTGCCATAGTTTCATAGTTGCTGGCAGAAAACAATAGGCTTCAGGGTCACTGACAAAGGTCTTTATTACTCATGGCACAGTAGGCAGCATGAGCCTCACATTTGCATCTATTCTCCTTATGTCCCAGGATCTCTGGGGGAGATACCGAGGTAGACTCACGGGGATGCTACACACACATGGGTTTGTATCTCAGCTGAGGAGCCAGAAGTTTAGGAAACTCCAATCTCTTAATGACAGTTGCTAGCAAACTTGCCTAATCTTTGTCCTAGAGGGAGATATTATCTTAATACAGATAATAATTCTGACCTCTGCCCTGATGAGAAATGTTCTCTCTGTCTTCCAAGGCTGTTTCCTATACAAACATCCTTGAAAAGATAGTCTAGAACAAAAGTTCATATAAGACATGCAGAAGGGCCACGGAGAATTGTCTCCCAACAATAAATGTTTTATATCCATTAACTCGCTTACATTTTACTTATTTTATTTTGAGCCTCTTTATAGACAAGCAAACAAATGCAATTACCCCATAACATAAATAGTAAGTTTCATGACACTTAGTAATTGAATGGGTTTCCTTTGCCTCATTTTATTTTAGGGCTTCAGAATATCTTCCTATTTCACCGCTTTGAATTCACGAGTATTTATTATGTGCCAGGAAATATTTCATGTGATTTGTATCCTCTCCAAAATTACTCTAAACTACAGGTATTATAGGAATAAAATCTGTGTCTACCTCATTAAGGTGGTGCAAATACTAAATGAGTTAATATCTGGAAAGCACTTTCCATAGTGCCTGGCATTTGTTAAGTGATCAAAAAAAAATCATAGATACTATTTATGGATTGTAAAATGAGGCATATAATGAATAAATACTCATGCAAAGTTACAAAATTATAAGTAGCAGAGATTGAATACATGTCTGACTCCAGGCTCAACTTTCCTGAACATCACGACATTATGGCATCATTCCTTATACTTGCTTATCTTCCTTTTCATGCCATCTCACACTAGCTCTTCTGAACGGCACTTCACTCCACTGATAGCCCTCCAAACTTGTCTCTGATTCCCTTTCATTCTTGACTCTTCACACTTCCCTGTGGATCCCAGTGTAACGATGCATTTACAGATGTCAGATTCTCGGCCTCCACTGACCCTCTCATATCTACTGGGCATCTCTAGGAGGCATCTCTAGGTGGCGTATCATATGCTGGGCACTAAAACATTTTCCCAAGTCCCTACCCCGCTAGTTAGAAAAGCCTCTTAAGTGCGGTGATTCTCAAACTGCTGGGTGCAGCCTCAATGTGGTAAGAAATAATCAAATGTGTCAGAAACAGAATCTTAAGGAAATAGACTTAAACAGAATAGAGCTGAATAAAATAGAAAATTTTACAGATCATCACTCCTGAGAAAAGTAAAGAGTGTGTGTGTGTGTACACATGCATACCCTGGTCCCAATGTAAATCATCAAAGGTTTGAAAACCCTTTCTTTAGTAAAATTACATATGCAGAAATTTGTCTGTTGGTAAAACCTCTTCACTCTGGAATCTAAATATCTGATCTAAATCTTTTTTAAAAAATTCTATTTATTTCCTTTTCAAACTCTTTTTCAGGCAAAGGTAGGCAACTTGCCATCAGATTGCTACTACTATGTTTCCTCCCAGTATTGTTCCCAGTGATAAGTTTTCCAATAGTCAGAGAGTCCACCTTATAGCATTTAATCACACATCCCCTCCTTCCTGAGAGATCAAAGAGCTTCTATTCAGGCTCTAACACAACTAGTCTGGCTCAGGCATTATGATAGTGTCTTATTTAGTCTGGGAAAGACCTTAGTATTAATATATCTATTCTCTTCTTTTTCCTAAATATAAACTCATAAAAAGCTCATGCTACTAAAAAAGTCTTTTCCAAGGATGATCATTTCTCTCCATGTTGTTCACACACAGTCTGCTTCGTAATGAATTGCTTTGTAATGTCCTCACATATTGAGATCCATCCTTCAAGGATATTTCCTTAATTTTCATCAGGAATTGATTAGAAAACATTAATTAGTCTGTCATTTATCTGATTTTTCAATGCAAATGTTTCCTTTGAGGGAATATCCACATCCTCCAAACCCACATGTACCCCGAGGAATATGGGAGATTTGAAATAGCGCAAAACATGGTGCCCACTCAGGAGCTCACAAAACATAGTCAAGGACATTTCCTTAATTTTCATCAGGAATCAATTAGAAATCATTAATTAGTCTGTCATTTATCTGAGTTTTCAATGCAAATATTTCCTTTGATGGAAAATCCATAGCCTCCAAACCCATATCCGCTCTAAGGAATATGGGAGATTTGCAATAGTGCCCACTCAAGAGCTCACAAAACATAGATAATATGCAAGGCTCCCCCTGCATTCATATGTTGAAATCTAAGTCCCATAGTACCTCAGAATGTGACCGTATTTGAGGATAAGGTCTTTTAAGAGGTATTAATATTTAAGGTAAAATAAGGTGATTAGATTAGGCCCTATCCCGATATGACCAGTGTCCTCATAGAAGAGATTAGGAGACTTCCATAATATAGAGTCACAGGGTGAAGATGGCCATCTACATGCTAAGGACAGAGACTCCAGGAGAAGCCAACCCTGTTGACACCTTGGTCTAAGACTTCCAGCCTCCAGAACTGTGAGAAAACAAATTTCTGTTATTTAAGCCAATCCAGTCTGTGGTCAAAATAATCAAGTGGCAAAAGTGGCACAAAATATAATTACCAAATAATTTGTTTACCTATCTTTACCAGCTGCAATAATATTTAATTCATAAGCATAGCATTCTCCTGTTCATGTCAAGAAAGTTGGAGCTTTGGTTTTAATATGGGATGTATAAAATTTATTAGTATGCATAACTATAACTTGTAAAATTATCCAGGACAATAAGGTGATCTGAAATAAATATTTTTCACTAACAGAATAGAATGTACTGTTCATATCTTTTCATTTCACTGTAATATACACTTGCAAAGTTTGTTATAAAATCTATCTCTTAACCTAGTAATGGCATTTAAATACAGTTATCTGTAAATGGTGTCATTATACTTACAATCCTAATTTTCTTCTTCATTCTGAATAAACAGAGTATATCTTTTGTATCAGTGATCTCCAAACAGGATCAGAGGAGAAATTTGATTTCCATATGTAATAATCGTCACTCAAATGTGTTAGTATTGAATAATCTCTTCTTAAGGGCATATTGCCATATAAATATTAAATAATAGTGGCAATAGAATATATATGCATGCACACACACACACAGAGGTTGAGTATCCATTATCCAAAATGCTTGGGACCAGTAGTGTTTCAAATTTCAGATTTTTTCAGATTTTATAATAGAGTCAACCCTCAGTATCCATGGAGTATTTGTTCCAAGCCCCCCTACAATATCAAAATCTGCAGATGCTCAATCCCTTATATAAAATGGTGTAGTATTTGCTTATAACCTATACACATCATCCCATATACTTTAAGTCATCTCTAGATTACTTATAATACCTATTACAACGCCTACACATCATTCCATTTCCATAGATTCAACATAGTACTCGGCATGAGGAAAATTAAGTTTTAGTTTTTAGAACTTTATGAAAAATTGTTTTAAAATATATTTGATTCATGGTTGGTTGAATCCATGGATGCAGAACCCATGGATACAGAGGGCCAACTGTATTTGTATATACATTTGTATATAATGAGATACCTTTGGAATAGGACCTAAATCTAAACACAAAATTCATTTATGTTTAATATACACCTTATACACATAGCCTTGTGGTAATTTTATATAATATTTTAATAATGTACATAAAACAAAGTTTGTATTAAGTATTTATGTGTAGAATTTCCACTAGCGGTGTCATGTCAGAGCTCAAAAAGTTTGATAATTTTAGAGGATTTTAGATTTCAGATTTTTGGATTAGGGATGCTCAACCTATGTATACACACACACACACACAAACATGTGTACATATACATATTATATATATGTATACAGTATATATGAAAGTTCTGAGAGAGTCTGTGATTTACCACTTCTATACCAAGTCTTCATAAATTTCCTAGAAAAAGATAATTGGAGTTAGTATTATATTGAAAAGGGCAAGTATCTATTTAAAAGTGATGGAAAAACAATGACAATGTAGATAACTTAGGAGTGTATGTTTATTTAATAGTATCCAAACACCAGACTTCAACCCGGTTCCAATTAATAGAGAACTTCTCCATTTCTTTACCAATAGGAAGTCAATATCTTAACAAATGGGCAGTTGGAGGGTCTCTCTCACGATGGATGGATGGATAGATGGATAGATATTGACGTATAGATAGACATTTTAAAAGCAATAAATTATGATCTATTCTCCCACATAAGCCAAAAATGGAAATAAGGAGAATGTTAATTTAAACTATAAATCAAATTTAAAATATCCCGAGAAACAATGATGAAAGAGACTTCCAAATTTTTACATGCTGGCATTCTTTTCTCTATTTCAGTATCATTTAGGTATTCAAAGGGAGTAAAATGTTGGCTCTGAAAAATTGTTGAAAAATTTAAACAATTTAATTAACAAAGTATGAAATATACAAAGTTAAAAATAATCCGTGACAAAAATCAAAGCTGAGGAAAAAGAATAAAACACATTCTACATATTTGTCTAATTGTAAATCCATTTACTAAAGAAATAAATCTTTTTCCTCTTTTCAAACAAAGTTTTGCTCTTGTTAGTAGCTTCTACCCACTGAGCACTCAGAATATAGAAGAGCCCTGCCTGCATGCCAGAGAGCTTTTCTGGATGGAAAGATTGCCAGATTATAGTTTTCACTTCACTTCAGTGTTAGATGTAAGGAAAAGAAAACTGCCCCAGTGCTCCAACAGTGAGCCATGCAGAATGTGCACTAGATACCTGCTAATCATAGACTGGACTACAAGACCCTATGTTTCCGGTATAGACACCATGCCCAGGTTTACTTCTCTCTTTTCCCTACCTGCTCCCTAGCTGTGCATCACTGTTTCATTTGCTAGTTCCTTGCTTTTTTCCAATGTTGGCTTTCCCTCCCCTACCTTCTTATCTTACTTTTTCCACCTCCATCACCCCATCAGCAAAGTCACCACCCTTTTCAACTCTCCTGGCCTTCAAGATTTTGCTCAAATTCAAACCCCTCCATGAAAACTTTTTGGTTTTCTCAAATCATGTATAAAATGTTGCAAGTTCATTGCACTTTGCTTACATATTTTGTGATTTAATCTTTTCTACTTCTTAATGGCACAAATAGTAAATCTTAAATGAGATGTCTCATACAAAAATGCATGACCATGGCAGAAGTTTAGTGGATATTCACTAAACATTAATTATTATTAACATCATGATAATGTCCTCATCCATCTTTTACTTTCTTTTATGCTTAACATGGTATGCTGTACATGATTGATCCTCCATAAATATTTTGAAGCCATGTTATGGAAATATGTCTCTTGTCCCGAGGCTCAAATGTGAAAAGTAATCTTTTTTTAAAAAATATTATTTTAAACTTTATTTTTCATTTAAATAGTTGACACATACTATCAGTCAAATTGATTTTTCCCATCCTTTTGTGAAGAAAAGAAAGTATAATAATTTCTGAGGAAAAGGAAGAGTAACTGTAAAATATTAGATTATTATCTCACTACAAGTAACTAAATTGATTTATTTTCTAAATACTCCATTTAACATTGAATTGATAATGTTTTGGCAATTATAGAAGGGCTTCTTGGGGAAAGGAAGATAATCCTTCCTTAATTATAAATTCTTCATATAAAATATTCTACTATAGCAATTTTTTCTTGTATATACCTTTAGAGATACATTAAGAATTTTACAATCAGATATAATACATGGTTTAATTTTTTGGAGGGTTATTAGGAAAAGGTAGTTATTGCCTGGGAAAAGAAACAGTAGCAGAACAAGGCAGGATAAGTAATGATTTTGCCATAAAGGCCTGACACAGCTTAACAAAAGTAAAGCAAAGCAAACTTTGACCTTAAAATTATATTTTTGTAGCATCTGTAAAGATGGCGGTAAGATCTTTTATAGAGAACAGAACAAATAAGATGGGACCAAGGAAGACAGGACTCAGCTACTATAAGGTAAATTATTGAGTCAAAACCTAATTTTTGGATAGGGAAGCAGAACTCAGCATTTTATTTTTTTTTAATTTTAATTTTATTTTATTTCAGAGTAGTAAGGGAGTACAAATGTTTTGGTTACATAAATTGCTTTTGTACAGTTGGAGTCAAAGTTGTAAGTGTGTCCATCACCCAGATAGTGTTCATTGTACCCATTAGGTGTGAATTTACTTATCCCCTCCTCTACCCTCCCACCTGCTTGATTTCTGATGAGTTTTATTTCCACATGTGCACATAGTGTTGTTTGATTAGCTCCAATTTAATGGTTGAGAACATGTGGTGTTTGTTTTTCCATTCTTGTGATACTTCACTTAGAAGAATGGTCTCCATCCAGCTCCATCCAGGTTAATACAAGAGGTGCTAGATCATCATTTTTTCTTATGGCTGAGTGGTACTTTATGGTAAGCATACACCATATTTTATTAATCCACTCATGTATTGATGGGCACTTGGGTTGTTTCCACATCTTTGCAATTGCGAGTTATGGCAAAACTTAGCATTTTCTAAAGCAATGTTAGAAAAGCATGGAATATTACGGTGTAGGGAAATAGAAATAAAATGCATTTTATTTTATTTTTTGTTTCCACAAAATGCATTTTAGTATGTATATTATCTGCAGCAAGTTCAAACACTATTAAAAATACCTCACTCAAATTGAAGGGTAGGAAAATTCTAAAAATTCTTTTGTGGTAAGTAAGGGGTAGTAGTAAATAAACATTCAGACTACCATTTTTGCTATATAAGATATGTAAAATTTCATTGTTATTGTCTGTATTTTTTGTGCTGACTTTATTATTTTATTTTAATGGTTGTAAAAAATATATAGAATATATACATGCAGGTGACTCCAGATTTTTTTCTCTAAAACATTTTTTTTAAAGTCTGAAGATTTTTAACCAAAATCCTTTTATCCAGAGGCCATTTAAAGACCCTATCCTCAAATATAGGGAAAGACTATTCTCTAGAATTTAATAGAATTTAAAACAAATTCTTTTTATAAGAAAATGCAACATGATTTTTACAGCTACTATTTAAATAAATTAAAAATTACATCATTACTCATTACTTGTGTGACAACTCAAAATAGTCTACAAATTGGCATATGTATGTATTTGCCATTTTATCAGTTTTGCCTTCTTTTTTCTCTATTTCTGAGTATCTTTAAGATTACACTATAACTTCTTCTTAACATTTATGACATCATCTAAAATAAGATTATACGAACTCAATAACTTTCTTCTAGATGTCCTAAATCATTTATTTCCCATTATATAAATATAATTTCTCAGCTGTTCAAAATAAGAATTTGTCATCTTATTTATAAAGTAAAAAAAACGAGGAATGAGCAGGCAAAATAGCAGATTTTATACCTTGGTAAGTGAAACTAAGTAGCGGAGTTTACCTGTGAAACTATAGGTTTCAAAGCTATGCCTAGCATCCATAATTCAAATTTTTCACTCATTTTCACTACTTTACTTTGAGTGCCTTTATTATTTAATAACACCTAAAGCTTAGAGAAAGCTTACTATATGCCAAACACTTTGCATGCATCACCTCATTTAATTCTCACAATCACCCAAGAATTATTCTCACTATTTAACAGATGAGAAAACTATTATACAAAGAGGGGTACCTTGCTCAATGTCATGCTAGATTCTGAGGTTTGTCTGACTACAGAATCCATGTTCCTCAACACTCTCTAAAAATTATTTTAGAGCCTTTTATTTCTGAGTGACAGTAATCTGAACCAGCTTTAACCACATCGGTACCGGCGTCAACAGCCACAGATGAACACGCACAGCGACTTTAGCTGACAGCCGTGATATGAAGGCGCACAGCCGAGGGTCGGCTTTAGCCCACAGCCGTGATATGACTTTTCTAATTTTTCATTTATCAAAATAAAATTGTGAACATTTAAGAATAACGTAATGAAAACATATATGTATATGTTACCTATTCTGATTTACATTACAAATAAAGCTGCCTGTAAAGTAAAATAAGCTTTCAGTGCTTTAAAGCTTTCCTCATCACACAAGAGCAAAACGGAT
This sequence comes from Cheirogaleus medius, assembly GCA_008086735.1. Lineage (NCBI taxonomy): Eukaryota > Metazoa > Chordata > Mammalia > Primates > Cheirogaleidae > Cheirogaleus > Cheirogaleus medius. The sequence continues at coordinate 31,600,124 of VBSM01001562.1, forward strand.
GCGTCATCAATGCACAGCACAAACTATCGTGCGGACTGTGAGTGCCGGCTGTGGGCAAGTTTTCCCCGGCGGGTGAGCGCGGTACCGAAGTGGTTAAAGAAGAAGAGTGGGGAGAATGTTACTAGCTCAAGCAACCAAACCAAAGATATGGTGGAGTTTATCTCAAAAGCAAATAGATTTTGTGCTTGAGGCAATGTCAGAACTTTCAGTCCCTTATCTCTGACTCTATCAAAGGCTCCATTCTCTCCTGCAGACTAACTTTCTCCCTCAGGGAAAGGTAGGCAGGTGTTTGATCACATAGGGTTCTAACATCTTTTATAAAACTGGAGATCACCAATGGGTATGCCTGACAAACAGTGGTTGTGGTTTTATTTAAATATCACCAAAGAAACTCACCCTTTCTTTTCCCAGGGAGTAGAGGGTAAGATTAGAGAAGCCAGCATTAGGTGGAGTCAGCCATTTTGAACATCAAAAGGGGCCCTGGTGGCAGAAGCTGCCTAGGAAAACATACCGTGTTTCTCAGAAAATAAGACCTACCCATAAAATAAGCCCTAGCAGGATTTCTAAGCATTTGCGCAATATAAGCCCTACCCCGAAAATAAGACCTAGTGATGGGCGTGGCTACGCAGCGGATCTGCACAACCCATGCATTTCCAGGCGGAGCAGTAAAGATGAGCAGCCCTTCTCATCTGCCCCATCATGACAGCTACTATCCCAGAGGTGACCGGAAAGGTGCGGGCAGCCCCACCAACAAGGTCGGCTCCCCCTGTCAGGTCCCGGCCATCCTTCCTGTGCATGCTGCAAGCTGAGGCTTTGAGGGGAAAATAACACATCCCCTGAAAATAAGCCCTAGGGTGTCTTCTTGAGGAAAAGTAAATATAAGACCCTGTTTTATTTTCAGGGAAACACAGTAGAAACTTTAAAGTTTCTACTTGAGTTCAAATACAGGTGTTGTAACCTCTTACCTGTGTTTTAGCAAACTGCTTGACCTGTCTTCAGTGTTAGTTTCTCTATCTGAAAGTGAAGATATGAGAACTAAAAGAATTAACGCATAAAATATAATGTTAGTAACAATCTCCAGAGAGAAACATGAAACACGAGAGTGCTCAAGATAGGCTATTTTGATATACATCTAACCAAATAAGCGTAAAATATTTGTGTAGCCTTTCTTGTTTAATTGGAATAAAATAAGCATTGTGTACCACTTCAAGTTCATATTGAAAAGCTGATATCTGAACGACAGACAGTAATAGGATAACAGACTTGAATACCAGCTCTGCTCCTTCTTGGCTGAGGGGTTCTGTTTTACTTTGGTTTCTCATTCAATAAAAAGGGAGAAATATTAAAAATTTACCTCCTAGGGTTGCTTTCAGACTGGATGTTTTAGTATACTTAAGACATTTAAAAACTATGCCTACTACTTAGCTAGCTATTTATTAAATTAAATAAATCATCAAAAATAAAAATGATAAAATATTAGAGGTGTCTGAACTGAAACATTGACAAAAATAAGCAGAGCTGTTTATGACTAAAATCATTAAAAATATTCTGAAAGTTTTTTAGTTGTAAATGTAATATGAGATTGATTAAACCCTTTAAACTGCTGATGGCCTTACAAGGCTGAAAGTGAGAAGCAACACAGCATGGAGGATTTCTGCTTTTTTTTTTTTTGTCATCTCTGACAGGAGCTTCAAAGTAAAAGCAAAAACTCCAAAATCCAATGTCATTTGTGAATGAACCTTGACAGATATAAAGGATAAGCAAGAACAGTCAGGTTTTATACTACTACAGTAGTCAAAGCCAACTTCAAGGCTCTCTGGAAAGAAAAGAGGTTTTATTAATAGAGTCATGAAATTTGAACTTTATTTTTAGGGGACTATTTAGGTTTTAAAAAATAATTTAATAGTATTATTTGAAATTTAAAGTATACAAGAAAAAAACACGTGTTGTAACTCCACTTCTGCTTCTGGCTAAAATGATGTAACATGGACAAGATGTGGCCTCATGCTTGAAAAGAACATTTTAAAAATCATACAAAAACAATGAGTTTTCAAGACCTTGGAAATACAGCAACTAAGAAGAGTGATCTCTGAGAGACAGGAAACAAAGGAGATGAGGCTTATAATTTCTCTACCTTCTACCTGGAAAGATTCACTGGGTCTCGATGCCAGGAAAGGAATCATAGGAAAGACTTACTAATATCCCTGATTTGAGCAGACTGTATTTGTAGTCTAGGGAGGTAAAGGTGGCTAGAGTTTGCAGGGTGGGGTATGGGACAGGAATGGGCTTTACAGGAAAAGAGCTTTAGGGTTTTGACCTACTTAAATTTGCAGCTGGATATAGATCAATACATGCATGTGAGAAAAGTACTCAAAGCCAGCAAAATAAACACCCAAAAGGATTGGAAGGAATAATCCCAGGAGCTCACACAAAGCCAGGAATAGTTCCTTTTCCCAACAACCAGAGTTGAAAACTTCCTAATTCATGGTGAATTGGCTAGACAACTCAAAAGGGTTTTACCTCATTGGTAGAGCAAAACTAACTCTAGACTAAATGTTGCTTTGACAAAGGCTAACAAAGCTTAAAAGCAAGACTTGAATGATCAAGTGGTTTCTAAATGATGTAATTGTTTTCAAAAAAGAATAGTTCAAGGATATTTATAGGATATTTATAAACAGATATAAAGCACCCAATAAGGTAAACCGCATAATGTCTACTTTCCAATCTGGCATGCAGAGACATGAAAATACAACCCGTAATGGAGAAAAGAAATCAATTAATGGAAACCAACCCAGAAATAACTCAGATGATAGAATTAGCAGACAAGAACTTTAAAACATTTATAACCATTTACATGTGTATAAGATGCTAGAGGAAAGATTGAATACATTAAATGGAGATAAGAATGATATTAAAAAGATATAAATAAATCAGAATTCTAGAGCTTAAAACTTCAATATCTAAGATTAAAAGAATACTGGAGGAAGTTAACAGTAGTTTAGACACTGCAGAAAAAAAAGTCTTTTATGAATGAATACACATCAGTAAGAATTATCCAAAGTGAAACACAGAGAAAAGATTTAAAAAATGGGAGCATGGCTTCTGTGAATTGTGGTACATTTCAAATGGCCTAATATACATGTAATTGGAGTTCTCAAAGGAAGAGAGTAAAAGAGGGGTTAGAAAAATTATTTGAAGATACATGACTATATTTTTTTTCAAATTTGACAAAAACCATAAGCCCACAGATCCAAGATGCTCAATAAATCATAAGCACAAGAAAGCATGAAGCAAACTACCTCAAGCCACATCATAATCAAATTGCCTAAAACCAGCAATAAAGAGAAAATCTCAAAAGCAGTGAAAGAAAAAAGACACATTACATTAATAGGAACAAAAATAAAGTTGACAGCGGAATTCTCATTGGAAACAACGCCAGCCAGAAGAAATTAGGTCAACGTCTTTTTGAGGCACTCAAAGAAAAAACATTGTCAGTCTAGAACTCTATGCTCAGAGAAAATATGTTTCAAAAATGAAGGCAAAGACATTTTCAGACACACAAGTGACAAAAAACTTTATTGCCATCAGTCAAAAAATATGCTAAAGCAAGCCCTTCAGACAGAGAGAATGATACCATGTGGAAACCTGGATCTATGCAAATGAATGAAGAGTACTGGACTGGAAATGTAACTCTGTAAGTAAATATAAAGAACATTTGTTATTTAAAATGTCTGAAAGAGATGTGGCTGTTAAAAACAAAATAATAACAATATTATTAGGGTTTATATAGTAGGATTTATAACATATTTGGACTTAAAAAAGGCTAACAAGATCACAAAGTTTAGTAATGGGGAAACAGAAGTATATTGTAGTAAGATTTATACTACACAGAAATTGATACAATATAATTTGAGGGTAGACTGTAGTAGATTAAATGTACATACTATAAACAGTAAAGCAACAAGAGAAAACCAGAGTTATAACTAATAAGAAAAAGACAAAATCAAATTATAAAAATCCACTCAATCCAACAGAAGACAGAAGATGAGGCAAGGGGGAAAAAATGAACAAATGATACAAATGAAAACAAATAGTTAGATGGTAGATTTAAACTCAACCATATCAATAATCACATTAAATTTAATGGTCTAAAAAACTGAATCAAAGGCAGGGCTTATTAAGTAGATTTTAAAAAGCAAGACCCCACTGTATATGGTCTGCCAAAAATAAAACAAAACAAAACATTTTAAGTATAAATAAACAAATACATAAAAAGCAAAAGGATGAAAAAATACATATGTTAACAGTAATTCAAGGAAAGATGGAATGTCTATATTAATATCAGACATAGGAGATTTCAGAGCAAAAATATTACCAGACATTAAGAGCATCATATCATAATCATAACAGGGTGAATTAATCAACATCACATTAAGTGCATACACATCCTAAATATTCATGCACTTAATAACAGAGTTTCAAAATACCTGGAGTAAAAACTAATAGAACTCCAAAGAGAAATAGACAAATCTACAATTACAGTTGGAGATTTCAACACCTCTCTCACAATAATTGGTAGAAAAGTAGATTAAAAATAAAATGAAGGGCCAGGCATGGTGGCTCACGCCTGTAATCTCAGCACTTTGGGAGGCCACCACAGGAGGATTGCTTGAGGCCAAGAGTTTGAGAGCAGCCTGGGTATGTAGCCAGACCCTTTCTGTAACTCCCCACAAAATAAATTAGTCAGGCATGGTGTTATGTGCCTGTAGTCCCAGATATTCAGGAGGCTGAGGCACGAAGATCACTTAAGCCCAGGAGTTTGAGGCTGTAGGGAGCTGTGATTGTGCCACTGCACTCCCAGCCTGGGTGACAGAGCAAGAAAAAAAAATAAGCATATAGAAATTTCAGAAAAACTATCAACCAACTTGATCTAATCTAAAGTTTTAGAACACTCTACTCAACAATAGTAGAACATATATTTTTTTCAAGTGTACACAAGACGTATACCAAATAGACCAGAGTATCACTAAATTTTAAAGGCTTCAAGTCATATATTATCTGATGATAATGATATTAAATTATAAATCAATAGTAGAAAAATGCCTGCATATATGAAAATACTAACATACCCATATATTTATTTTTATAAATATCACATTTATAAAATCCCATGTGTCAAAGAGGAAATCAAAAAGATAATTTTAGAAAGTATTTTTCATCTGGATGAAAATAAAATAACAAATATAAAAATGTAAAATCAGAAGCTATAACACTTCTGGAAGAAAGAAATATTCTTTTGTCTAGAGTTTCTCAATCTTGGCACCATTGACATTTTGGGCCAGATAATTCTTTATTGTGTGTGTGCATGTAGGAGGTGGACTTCCTTGTACTTAGTAGGATGTTTAATGTTATCTCTGGTCTCCACCTCGGATGCCAGTAGCAACTTCCCCACTGACACTAATTGTGACAACCAAAAACTGTTTCTAGACTTTCCCAAATGTCCACTGAGGGGACTGAGCAAAATTGCCCCTGGTTGAAAAGCACTGAACTGGACAGATATTTTTAGATAAAACATCAAACCACAATCCAAAAAAAGAGAAACATAATACATTTGGTTCACGAAAATAAGAATTTCTGCTTTTCTAGGGAGACTATTTAGAAAATGAAAAGATATGTTACAAAGTGGCAGGAAATATTTGCAAATCACATATCTGATAAAGGACTTGTATCCAGAATATATAAAGTACTTCCAAAATTCAACAATGAGAAAGCAATCCACCAAATAAAAGAGGCAAAATATTTGAACAGACCAGGCGTGGTGACTCACGCCTGTAATCCTAGCACTCTGAGAGGCCGAGGCAGGAGGATTGCTTGAGCTCAAGAGTTCAAGACCAGTCCAAGCAAGAGCGAGACCCCATCTCTACTAAAAATAGAAAAAAATTAGCAGGTGGTAATGATGCATGCCTGTAGTCCCAGCTACTCAGGTGGCTGAAGCAGGAGGATCACTTGAGCCCCGGAGTTTGAGGTTGCTGCAAGCTAGGCTGATGCCACGGCACTCATGTCTGGGCAACAGAGTAAGACTCTGTCTCCAAAAAAAAAAAAAATTTTGAACAGACACTTTGCCAAAAAGATATATGGATACAAATTAAGTCCATGGAAAGATGCTTACTTCTATTAGTCATTAAGAATGTTCAAATTGAAGCCACGAGGATATACACCTAGAAAACAATTAGAACCTAAAACTATAAAGACTGAGCATATCAAGTATTGGCAAGGAGATGGTATAACTGGAACCCTCATACACAGCTGACAGGAATGTAAAATATTACAACAACTTTGAAAAACAGTTTGTCAGGTTTTTAAAAGTTAAGTATTCACCTACCATATGATCCAGATATTCTATTCCTAGGTATTTACCCAAGAAAAATAAAAGTATATATTCAAACAAAGACCACTGCATAGATGTTTTAACAACTTTATTTGTAATAAAGTTCCAAATAAATTTGTAATAAATTTCCAAAAACTGGAAAATAAACATTTTACCAATAGTCAAATGGTACATCTAATGAATGAAATACTAGTTGTCAATTAGAGAATAATCCACTGATATATGCAGTAACACAAATGGCTCTCAGATATACTGAATGAAAGATCCAAAAGAAAAAACATCATAACATATAGTTTCAATTATATTAAATTATTAGAAAATGCAAACAAATCTCTAGTGACAAAAAACAATTCAGTGATTCCTTAAAGATGAGGGAGACAGAGAGAAGCTAGACAGAAAGATTAAAAAGAGATTAAAACAGACTTCTATGGGTGATGAATATGGTTATTGCCTCAGTTGTGTTGATGTTTTATGGTTGTATATATATGTCATAAACTTACCAATTTGTAGACTTGAAATGTGTGCAGTGTACTGTATGTCAATTATACCTCAATAAAGCTGCTTTTTCTAAAGAACATAGATAAAATAACATGTAATTCTTATAACATAAGAATGTGATTTATGGTGAAAAAGGGATCATTTGGGTAAGAATTGAAAGCAAGATTTTTTTTTAATGAAGGAAAATCTTGTCATAGGTAGTATTAACACATTTTTTTAGTTGGTAACTTTGCTGAGCTGTTTCATGAGAGATATTAGCACTATTAATTGTAAAGTTTGTAACAGCACCAGGATTCTGTTCCATCCTAGTTTCTAGTGACTATGTAAAGGGTGTGATGGAAAGTTTAGAAAGGCAAAGAACTCAGAATGTTTCCTCTAATTTCTCTTCTGTACACACAGTTTTAAAGGGCAAGATAATGAATGTTTCCCAGGTGAGGCAAGGGACAAGAATTAAAGAGATTAAAATATCATAGATGTAAAGAAAATCTCTGTCTTCTTCACCCCAATTGTGGAATTAATCTCCTTCAGTAGGACAGGATCTCAACTACACACAGGAGAAATAGTCATTCTTAGAGTTGTTCTGACCAGGTTTACTCTCTCCCAGATAGTCATTTTCCATTTAGAAGGATGTTGGATTATAAGGAAAAACAGCGATAAACAAACAAACAAACAAAAACACATAATTTTATTTTTTATTTTTTTTCTGTCAAATGTACTTTTAATGAAAATGAAATTTATTTAAAAAGGAAATTTTAATTTGGCAATAGAAAGATGGCAAAAGACTTGAACAGGCACATAAGGGGAAATTCATGTGGCCAATTAACATAGTAAAAGATGCTTGATTTTATTTAGTAATCAGGAAAATGCAAATTAAACCCACAATAAGATATCACTATACCCCCACCTGATCAGTTGCAATTGTAAAGTTTGACAGTAACAAGTACTAGCGAGGATGGAGTATAGTGGGAACTACTGCTGGTGGGAGTTTAAATTGAAGCAACAATTTTGGAAAATAGTTGCCATTCTCTACTAAGATTGAAGATTCACACACCCTATTCACACTTGAAGAGATTCCACTGTGGGAAAGTGCCCCAGAGGAAGATGTATGTGTATATGCTGTGGACCAGGATCTACACAAGAATGTTTGTAGAAGCATTGTTCATAATAGCCCCAAGCTGGAAATAATCCAAATGTCCGCCCACCATATGTTAGAACTAGAACCACATATGAACAGGACGGATGAATTTCACAGTGTTGATCAAAAGCAGCAAGACACACACACACAGAGTAAGGGTATATTGACCTAAAGCTTATAAACAGGCAAAGCTAAACTATATTGTTTAGGGATGTGTATAGAGATGGTGAAACTATAAAGAAAAGTAAAGAAAGCATTATACTAAAAGTGAGGGTGGTGGCTCCTTTTAGAGAAGAAAAAGAATTGTGACTGGCCGGGAGCCGTGGCTCACGCCTGTAATCCTAGCACTCTGGGAGGCCAAGGCAGGAGGATCGCTCGAGGTCAGGAGTTCGAAATCAGCCTGAGCAAGAGCGAGACCCCATCTCTACTAAAAATAGAAAGAAATCAATTGGCCAACTAAAAATATATAGAAAAAATTAGCCAGGCATGGTGGCGCACGCCCGCAGTCCCAGCCACCCGGGAGGCTGAGGCAGAAGGACCACTGGAGCCCAGGAGCTTGAGGCTGCTGTGAGCCAGGCCGACGCATGGCACTCTAGCCCAGGCAACAGAATGAGACTTCGCCTCAAAAAATAAAAAAGAATTGTGACTCAGAAGAATACTCTGAGACTTCTGCATTCTGGAAATGTTCTATTTTTTGACCTGGCTGTGGTTTCATGGGTTTTCCCTTTGTAATTATTCACTAAACATTTAGAGTACTTTTCTGTATGTTATATTTTATACACACACAATGCTTTCTAGTCATACTACCAAATAGTAAAAGATCAAAATATAAAGAAGAAACTCCCTATTTCAATTTGGTACCTTTGCAAAATGAATTTTTTTTTTTGAGACAGAGTCTCACTCTGTTGCCCGAGCTAGAGTGCCATGGCATCAGCCCAGCTCACAGCAGCCCCAAACTCCTGGGCCCAAGCCATCCTCCCGCCTCAGCCTCCCCAGCAGCCGGGACCACAGGCATGCACCAGCCCAGCCAATTTTTCCTCCATGTATTTTAGAAGCCAGACAGACTTGGATTGGAATCTTTGATATTCCACTAATTAGCAAAGCCTTGGTTTTTAATCTGTGTAATGGATAAACTAATGCCAATATTGCAGGATTGTTGTGAAGAGTAGAGAAAATTTGTATACAGTGTAAAAGATTGGAGGCTATAGGAATTTAGCAGCTTGAAATTGCCTAATTTCCTCCATATTCATTCATTGATTCATTGATTTATTCATGTTGTCACATTTTATAATAGCCTATACTACATATCAGAAGTCAAACACTCTTCTAGATAGATGCATAAGGCATACCATTGAAAAAGATATGACTTTGATAAATTACAACAGGGAGGCACACACTTAAAATAAAGTATGGTAAATAAAGAAATGTTGTCATTTGTTGGAAGGTGGAAAATTAAAGCAAGTTAAGGAAATTTAGCAGTACAAGAGTGGGGGCTAGATGTAATTTTAAATTGAGGAAAGGGGGCATTCAGAGTAAGCCTCACTGAGATGGTAACATTTGGCAAAGGAGATAAGGGAACTACCATTGTGAATATTTGGTGAGGGGCATTCAGGTAGAGAGAAAGCTAGTGCAAAGTCCTAAAAGCTGGAGGATAAAAACAAAAAACAAAAACAACAATAAAAAAAGACATCATTGATTAAAATAAAAATATCAAGGAGCAACAAGGAAAGAGGAGATGAAGTTAAGGAGATAAGTGTGTGTGGTGGTGGCAGGCAGAAGGTGATGGCTAATGGAGATCATGATGAGTCTTACACCATTGTAACAAATGCCTTTTCCTATGAGTGAAATGGGAAAGTTTTGACTGGAGTACTGACATAATCTGACTTAGGTTTAAAAAGGATCACTCTGGCTGCAATATTAGGACTACAGTGGGTAAGTGTGGAAGCAGGAGGAATAGTTAAGAGAATAGTACAGTGCTATAGGAGAGAGATGATGACAGCTTGGCCCTGGTGAGAAGAAGTGAAGTGGATGTATTGGAAAGGTAGAGTCAATCCACCATCTTTCCTGAGGACAGCAGACAAGCCAAGAGTGAGACCAACAGTTTGAAGACCCTATTCTTTTTTATCCAGACAATAGGCTGAGGACAAAGAATTATATCAAGGATCCATAGATTTGGATAAGCATGATCTTCCAAAATCTGGAAATTCTCAGAGGTTAATGTGACTGTGCCTTATTTTTCTACCCATATTATCTGAGAAATTAGAAAGGAAGCCAAATCTCCTTTTAGCCTATAAGCTAAGGAGGAACCAAGGAAACAAAGTGGGTTTTTCTGGTTGCAAAGATGGGTTGGCAACCTTTCTGCTGCTCCAGTGGCTCATAACAGCAGAGACCCTAGTCTTCTCCATCACATTCCATGCTGCCTGCAATTAAGGTAGTGTTTGCTGTGACTCAGATCCAAGACTTCCCTTCAGAAATGAAGAACATATTTCCCTGCTTTCGAAAGTACTACCAAAAAATGGCCTTTAACTGTCAGACTTCTTTGGTGATTGTCTTGTATGAAGAAAACTGCCAAACGCAGGGTCATGCTCCTGCAGGGGCTGTCTCAACCAGTGATTAATCTGTATGGAATTAAGAGGTCAGATCTGCTTGTCCCAACTCCGGATAACCCTGAAGTATCATACGTTGGGGCCAGCTGGGACTTTGTTTAGACAGCATCATAGCTCATCTTCTTCCCATGACCAACCTTGATTCTTTGTCATTTCTGCTAAGATTTTTAGTAAGTATCCTGAATGTTAATATTTGCCCCACAGTCTTTCCAAGAACTCAATCTGTAACAGCTGATATCAAGGAGTGGTCTGAGAAACCAATGCTAAGATGGAATTTTGGAACTAGATCACCTACCACCTAGTTAGCAATGTGGACACAATCACTCAATCTTAGCAAAGATAGCACAGGGTAGCAAAATGATTATAAAAGCTTTCTCTATACATACTGGTATACCAATAGAAGGTAATGCATTAGCTAGTGAGATGTTTCAGGCATTTGTGCACTATAAGGGATATTTTAACAATGAGGACAAGGAAATTGGTGACAATCACTAAGTACAACTGCTTTGGAGAAAGGGTAAAGAAAAGCTGAGAATGACTAATTGGCAATTAAAAGCAAAATGGTAAAGCCAGGAGCCACTTTGGTAGCATAGAAAGGAGACTTTCAAACTCTGCAGCACAAGGGAAGTAAAAGCTGAAGCCCAGGCCCTGTATTTAATCATAAGAACAGTCAACCTCCAAGGAAGGTTAAATACAAAACCAAGGTAGGTCTGCTACAACAAGGCCAGGGACTTGTTGGGAAAGAATGGGACCCTGACATATGAGATGAAAAATATGGGTTTATAAACCCCCAAATCTTGACTCATTATACCCCTCTGAATGCTCTGAGACTGCATTAATGGCCCACAGCTTCCTACTGAGACCTGGTGTGCTCTCCCCACTTCTCATAGACTATGAGGGGTCATCCAACCTGCAAGGCATTATGTGTTCCCCTCAGAACCTGCTCCCATCTCCCTTTCTCATTACTAGGCCACCAGGTTAAATTAATATGACCTTGTTAGAGATATGCTAGGCCTGCAAAGGGCAGAAAGAGACAATACCATGAAGGAAATACAAGACCTAACAACATGTCCTGCAAGATCCAAGACATTGTGTTTGGGAATAGATTTTGAGAGTGCTGAACAAATGGTAGGCATCAAACATAAATATGGATAAAACAGTTTATTATGTGGAAGTGTTTTTCTGAGAGATATGACAATACTCTATAAAAGCCCCACAAGATAGAATAAAACCTGCAATGGCTCCTACAGCATGATAAAGCAATGGCCTACACATTGTGAGATGGAATTACTAGAATTACTGAGGTAGGCAGTAGGAGGATTTAAAAGACTCACATAAGTAAGCATTTTAGGAAGGTGAATATTATGTAAGGCTGGAAACCCCAGCAGATGAATGTGTTCCAAGGGAGGGCTTTGAGGGTACTGATAATGAAAGAAAGAAAAATTGGTCTCAGAAGAGGAGCACCAGAATCAGGAAATTCAATGGTGGCTCTCCTCCTTAGCTAGGACTGACAGCAATGTCACTAAAGAACTGGGATTACTAAGAGCTAAGGGAGTGAAAGGACCCAAAAATACAGGGCAGAGGGTACTGACTGGCCAACAGAAATGACTGGTAGGTAGCAAAACAGCCTTATCTGAAAAAATGGTAGAGATGGTCTTTAGCTCAAGGCAACCCAGGAGCAAAATACAAAAGGTGCCATTTATTCTGTTTAGTCAAAAAAATCAAGGATGGGTGATCCAGAGGCCAAGGGAAGTGACAACAATAAAAAAGCATTATTCTTTGATCAATTTTCAGACCCAGAATCCACTGAATTGCCTAGAAGAAAGGACCATGGCAAAGATTACAGTAATAATGCTTTCAACATTCCCTCAGCCTTCTCCTAAGTGATTCATACTCATTTACTTGAGTAACTATACCTTGGGGAAAGGAAAATGTGTTTAGAGGATAGTTAAACACAGGTTCCAATTTAACACTGATTCTCAGAGACACAAAGTGTCATCATGACTTATAAGGGTGCGTCATATGGTCTAGGTAATAAATGAGATCCTGGAGCCCAGATGGAACCAGCTACATAATTTTTGATGCCCATTGCAAAATGAAAATCCAAGGCTCCTAATAAAAGAAAAAATTATTAAGAACTTAGAGATGGCAGTAGCAGAGCATTAAAACAACCACGGAACACTTCTAAGCATGAGGCCCCATGTGACTATACAGGTCATACACTCAAGAAGCTGGGCTTGAGCTCAGATCTGACTCTCAGTGAGTTATTTTGTCCAAGAACTCTCTCACTTGTCATTTCTCCACTTCCCAAATATATAATTGGAACAAACATCCTTGATAGTTAGCATACCTCCCAAATCAGTCCTTGAAGTGTAGGGTAAAACCTGATGAACTACACAGATTCCATTCAGGAATGGCAAAATTAATCTGCCAGCTCCCAAGAGTGTTACCAGAAGCTAGCATTCAGCTATTAGTCCTTTTTACAAATTGTCTTAGCTGGAGAAATTTGCCAAACACAAGGTCATGCTTTTGTTTGAAAGCAGTTTTCATCTAATTACTGATCAATGCAAGAAAACAAAGGTCCGGCTCCCAAACTCAGAATGGGCCATTTTGGCTCGAGAGCTCAGCACAGGGTTGGCTGAAGCAGCAGCTTCTCTAAGACAGTAATTACAGCTCAATGTTTTCTTCTGCTCGATTCTACTTTCTTTCCTTTCCTTCCATAGGTGTTGATCCAGAGATCACTCCCTATTAATGATACTGCTCACAAATCTCCATTCCAATTCTATTTCCTAGAGAGCCCAATTTGTGACAGTACTGTGGCAACTGTCCCTGAGATACAGTGAGAAAACCAAAGATGTAAACAACTCACTTGATGAATCCAGCAGTCTGTACAAAGAAGAGCAACAAAGAATTTGGTATAGTTCTTTATTAAAATAAAACTTCTAAGAAAGAACATTTAAGGAGGCACGCATATAGAAAAGAATTTCTGAAAATAAAACATATCTTTGCACTAAAAAACTCTCTCTGCAGATAAATTAGAGTATGAGCACTGTTGAAACCTCAAATAGAGGGTCTAGAGGAAGGGACAGCACAAAACAACACAAAAGCACTAACACATGAAAAATGTGAGTAAACATAAGAGACACAGGATACATAGAGGCAACTAGTGTAATATTTGAAGAATAATAGTTCCAGAAGGAGAAAAAAAACAATACATGGAGAAAAGGCAATGATTAAACAAATAGTAAAAGAAATTTTCTCCAAGCTAAATAAACATTTAAGCTTGCGAATTAAAATGCTTCATCAAAATCCAAGTAGTGTTGATGGCAAGAGACTTATATCAAGGCAGAATCAGAATTTTTGAACTTCAAAAATTCTGAGAAAATTTTAAAAACTTTCAGATAGAAAGAACAAGTCACTTACAAAGAATAAGAATCAGTATGTCCAACTTCTTTTTTTTTTATTTCAGGATATTATGGGGTACTATCATTAGAGTGAATAGACAGCCTACAGAATGGGAGAAAATATTTGCTCTCTACACATCCGATAAATGGCTGATAACAAGAATCTATTTAGAACTCAAAAAAAATCTGCAAGAAGAAATAAAACAACCCTATCAATAAATGGGCAAAGGACATGAACAGAAACTTTTCAAAAGAAGACAGAATAATGGCCAGCAAACATTTAAAAAAATGTCCAACTTATCAGCTAGAAAGCATTGGATTAATACTCAGACTACTGGGAAGAAAGAATAATAACCTGATAATTTTTTAGTCAGACCAGATATCAGTCTCCTGGCAGAGAAAAGGGTATTTGTTGATAATCAAAGATTCAGAGAGTTTATCACCTACATTCATCATTTGAGAATAATAGTTTTAAAAATTTATAATTAAGGCACAGTTTTACCAGAGCTGAGAATTCAAGATAAGGAAAATAATGAGGAAAAAAGGATTAATAATAACCCTTGCAATGCATACATAGCTAAATCTAAAAGGATGATGATATACTATCTGTTAGGAATATAGAATATAAGTTTCTTTTCAAAAATCTTAAAACAGAAGAGATATGCTACAAGAGAAATTATACAACTTGTGAAAAACTAAAATATTAAACTGTATTAGTAAAATCTAGTAGTAGAATTAGGAATTGAGAAGAAAAAGGCAGAGGAGTTCTGAATGTCCCAGCAGAGTAGGGAGATGTGAGAGAAGGGAAGAAGAGTCCAAAACACTGTATTTTCAGATTGAGGGGCATGGGAAAAAAGCTAGGTTGTCACAGAAGAAATATTCTGTATGATTTGGGGGAGTGACTTACCTGTTCTAGCCTTGGTTGCTATATTTATTCAACAAATACTCATTCAACAAATATAAAGAGAACATCATTTACATGTCACACAATGTTCTATGAGTTGGGGACACAATATTTGAATAAAACACACAGTTTTACCCTGTGTGCCTCAGATTTTAATTAGAAAAATAAACAATGAACAAGTAAACACATAAATGAATGAATGAGTGAATGGATTAATGAATGAGAAAACTTCACTGAATGACAAACTGTTTAAAGAAACTAACACAGAGTAGTTGAAAAAAAGGATACATGGGCCCGGCGCGGTGGCTCATGCCTGTAATCCTAGCACTCTGGGAGGCCGAGGTGGGCGGATCATTTGAGCTCAGGAGTTCAAGACCAGCCTGAGCAAGAGCGAGACCCCATCTCTACTAAAAGAATAGAAAGAAATTAGCTTGACAACTAAAAATATATATAGAAAAAATTAGCCGTTCATGGTGGTGCATGCCTGTAGTCCTGGCTACTCGGGAGGCTGAGGCAGGAGGATTGCTTGAACCCAGGAGTTTGAGGTTGCTGTGAGCTAGGCTGACGTCACGGCACTCTAACCCGGGCAACAGAGTGAGACTCTTGTCAAAAAAAGAAAGAAAGAAAGAAAGAAAGAAAGAAAGAAAGAAAGAAAGAAAGAAAGAAAGAAAGAAAGACATAAAAATAATTTAGGCACAAAAAATTACTGGACTAGGTGATTTCTTGAAATTTTTTCTTGTTATAAGAAGTATGAGTAGAGTCACGATTTGCCAGAATATAAATGACATAGTTTCGATATGGCCACCTTTGCCAATATGTAACATAATAATGATTAAGTTTCATAAGAAAGAGAGTAGACTCTAGAATCTAAGGGGTGAAATCCAAGAGACCTCCAAAATAAGATGGCTTCAAACTCAGCAGCAGACTGTTTGTTCCCTTCACCTAGAAAACTTTGTATCCCTTTCTACTTAAACCAAAATAAGTCTTCACCTTGATTCTTACCTCTCATTGGTAAATTTTACTAAATAATTAAAAAACCGAAAAGACTGAATGAATGCATAGGTGAATGAATAATAACATGCATATACTCAGCTCCCAACTATAAATACCACAGAAAAGAAACAACAGCTTTTTTATTTAATAAAATCCAACTTATTCTTATGAGCTCCATTTTAAGGTACTTCTTTCTTAGAATTTCTTTTGTCTCTTTCTTTACTCCACAGAAAATGAGTTCAGGTTTCTTTGCAGTCATTAATCAACCCATAAAAAAGAAAATGTGTAATATATGTAAATTAAATTATTTTTATCCAAGGTTTTTTATTGTGCTTTGTCTATGAATGGGAAGATGTATGTGTGTTTACATGCAAAATCTCCTATTTAGCTTAGAAAAAAGAGTTTTAATAGTCTTATCTAATGATCTAGATTTTACTCTCTTACTAACTACAGATAAAGTAATATGTTATAAAAAAGGTTACCTTTTTCCACTAAAAAATTTTAGCCAAAACTACAACACAGAATGGATGAAAATATTTTCAATATGATCAACAAAAAATTAGAATCTAGCTATGTTAAACTTTTACAAATCAATAAGAAAGATAACAAATAATAATATACTATTTAATATCACACTATGCATAACTGAAATGAAAGAATGAACAAGTTTGAGACATATGAATATGGATAAATATCTAAACATGTTGACTAAAAAAGGCAAGTTCTAAAGGTTTATTCACACTTGGTATAATTTATGTAAATTTGAAATGTGAACAAACAACTCTATAAATATATGTAGATAAAATGTGTGCCTCCACATAGAAAAGTACAGGGATTGGCTAAAGAAATAGGCACTCATCTTTATCTATAAATTTCTTTTTTAACCAAGAAATCTAAAACAAATGTGACAAAATGTGAACATCTTTAAAATCTAAGAGGTACTTAGGTTAAATTAACTCAGGTTAATTTAAATATTTTTACTATGATTAAATATTAAATCATATGGCTTTAAAACTTTTTGGCATAAAATATTATTTATTTTGCTTTGAGTTATTCAAAGTATCAAACAAAAATAGACTAGTAATACTGGAAAAAACATAATAGCTGATATTTTTCAGTCTTTCAAATACTAGCTATGCAATTCCATCTTCAATAAAAAAGCACATCTATACTCCATAAAACTAGAAATCAATAACAGGAGGAATTTAGAAAAATTATTTAGAAAATTATATGGAACCTAAGCAACATGTTCCTAAACATTAAATAGGTCAAAGAAGAAATTAAAAGGTAAATTAAAAACTATCTTGAGACAAAAAAATGGAAATGCAACCTACCAAAGCTTATGGGATATAGGCAAAGTAGTTCTAAGAGGGAATTTTATAGCAATTAATGTCTAAATCAAAAAAAGAGAAAGAATCCAAATAAACAACCTAACATTACACTTCGAGGAACTAGAAAAACAAGACCAAGCTAAGCTTAAAGTTGGTAGAGGATAGATATAATATAGATAATAGCAGAAATAAATGAAATAAAGACCAGAAGAAAAATAGAAAAAATTCAATGAAACTAAGTGTTGGGTTTTTGAAAAGACAGATGAAATAGACAAATCTTTAGCTAGACTAAGAAAAAAAGAGAAAAGACTCAAATAATTAAAGTAAGACATGAAAAGAGGAGACAATTAATGTTACAGAAATACAAATAATCAGAAGAAATTACTATGAACAATTATATCTCACAAATTGGATACATTTTTGGATAAAGAAATAGATAAATTCCTAGACAAATACAACCTACCAAGACTGAATTATGAAATAGAAATTCTGAACAGACCAATAACAAGTAAGGTGATTGAATCAGTAATAAAAACTCACCACTCGAAGGACCTGATGGCTTCACTGCTAAATTCCACCACACATTTAAAAAACCAATACTAATCTTTTTCAAACTCTTTCAGAAAATTGCAGAAGAAAAAATACTTCCAAACTCATTTTATGAGACTAGCATTACCCTGATACCAAAGCCAGACAATGATACTACATGAAAAGCAAATTATAGGCCAATATTCCTGATGAAGATAGAAACAAATCCTCAACAAAATACTAGCAAATTGAATTTTCATGATCAAAAGTGATTTATCCTAGGGATGCAAAGATGGTTCAACATATGCATATCTATAATGTGATACACCAGATTAACACCATGAAGGACAAAAGCCATGTGATCATCTCAATAGATGTGAGAAAAAAATGACAAAATTCAACATCCTTTCATGATAAAACATTCTCAACATATTAAATACACAAGGAGTATATTTCATCACAAAGACCATATGTGACAAGCCCACAGCTAGCATCATACTCAATGGTGAAAAGTTAAAATTCCTCCTCTGAGATTATAACAACGCAATGATGCCCATTCTCACCAGTTCTATTCAATATAGTACTTGAAGTCCTAGCCAGAGAAATTAGGCAGAAGAAAGAAATAAAGGACATCTAAATCAAGAAGGAAGAAGTTAAATTGTCTCTGCTTACTGCTGACATGATCTTATGTATAGAAAACCCTAATGACTCCACTAAAAAACTGTTAGAACTAATAAACAAATTCAGTAAAGTTACAGGAGACAAAATCAACATACAAAAATCAGTAGTGTTTTTATACACTAATAACAAAATATTCAAAACAAAAATCAAGGAAACATTCCCATTTACAATAGCTATAGAAAAAATAAAATACTCAGAAATAAATTTAACCAAGAAAGCAAAAGAACTGTATACTGAAAACTATAAAACATTGATGAAAGAAGTTGAAGAAGACACAAATAAATGAAAAGGTAATCCATGTTCATGAATTGGAAGAATTAATATTGTTAAAATGTTCATACCCAAAGCAATCTAAAGATTCAATGTAATCCTTATCAAAATTCCAGTGACACTTTTTACAGAAATTTTAAAAAATCCTAAAATTCATATAGAACCACAAGGGAGCCCCAATACTCAAATCAATACTGAGCAAAAAGAACAAAGCTGGGAGCATTACAATATCTGAAATTTAAATTTACTACAAAGCTCTAGTTATCAAAGCAGCATTGTACTGGCATACAAACACTTGGACCAATGGAACAGAATAGAGAGCCCAGGAATAAATCCATGCATTTATGATCAAAGGTACCAAGAACACACAAGGAGCAAAGGACAATCTCTTCAATAAATATTGTTGAGACAACTGGATATCCCCATGCAGAAGAATGAAACTAGACCCTTATTTCACATCATACACAAAAATGAACTCAAAATGGATTAAAGACTTAAACATAAAACCTGAAACTGTAAAACTACTAGAAGAAAACATAGGGATAAAGCTCTACCTTGGGGTGGGAAACCTGTGGCTTCAAGGCCACATGTGGCCCTCCAGATCCCTAATGTGGCCCCTTGACCAAATCCAAACTTCACAGAACTAATCCCTTTATTAAAAGGATTTATTCTGTAAAATTTGGATTCAGTCAAAAGGCTGTATTCAAGGATCTAAATCCCACAAGTGGCCCCAAGGCTGCAGGTTCCCCACCCCTCAATAATTTTTTGGATATAAACCCAAAAACATAGGCACCAAAAGTAAAAGTAGGAAAATAGGAATATATCAAACTAAAAATCTGCACATCCAATGAAACAAAATGTAAATAAAACCTATGAAATGGAAGGAAATATTTGCAAACCGTACATCTGATAAGGGGTTATTATGCAAGTATAAAACTAACTCAAACAACTCAATTTAAGAAAATAAAAAATTCAATTGAAAAGTGGGCAAAGGACCTGAATAGACATTTGTCAAAGAAGACATGCAAATGGTCAACAAGGTATATGAAAAAATGCTCAACACCATTAATCATCAAAGAAATGCAAATTAAAACCACAATGAGATAGCATATCACATCTGTTAGAAGGACTATTCACAAAAAGACAAAAGAAAATAAATGTTGACCACAATGTGATGAGAAGGAAACCATTGTACACATTTGTTGAGAGTGTAAATTGGTAGAGCCACTGTAGAAAATAGTGCAGAAGTTCCTCAAAAAATGAAAAATAGAACTACCATATGA
Organism: Cheirogaleus medius; assembly: GCA_008086735.1. Classification (NCBI taxonomy): domain Eukaryota; kingdom Metazoa; phylum Chordata; class Mammalia; order Primates; family Cheirogaleidae; genus Cheirogaleus; species Cheirogaleus medius. Next base: position 31,620,145 of record VBSM01001562.1, read on the forward strand.
TACAGCAGTCCCAATACTGGGTATATATCTAAAGGAACTGAAATCAGTATGTTAAAGAGATATCTGAACTCTCATGTTCACTGTATAATTATTCACATTAGCTAAGATATGGAATCAGCTTAAGTGTCCATCAACAGGTGAATGGATAATGAAAGTGTGGAATATGAAATACCATTCAGCCTTAAAAAAGAAGGAACTCCTGTCATTTGCAACAACATGGGTTAACCGGGAGGATACTGTTAAGTGAAATAACCAAGGAACACAAGGGCCAATACTATGTGATCTCACTTACATAAGGAACTTAAAAAAGTTGAACTCATAGAAGCAGCTAATGGAATGGTGCTTACCAGAGGTTGAGGGAAGGAATTGGGGTGGGGGAAGGGGAGAGACATTATTTAAAGGATACAAAATGTCATTTAGATGAGAGGAATAATTTCAAGAGATCTATTGTATAACATGCTACTATAACTAATAATGGTGTATTTTATTCTTGAAAATTGCTAAGAGAAAAGATTTTCTCTTAAACAATGAGTAAAAATAAAAATAAGTATGTAGGTTAATACATATGCTAATTAGCCTTATTTCACCATTCCACAACGTATACATATTTCAAAATGTCATGTTGTACATGATAAATATGTACAGTTTTATTTGTCCATTTAAATAAATAAATAACAATTATAATGCTTACAGAAAATACAAATACAATAACCACTCTTGTTAAGAAGCTCATAAAACCACCCGTAAAGTTAACAAATAAAAATCACAAAGAAAAATTAAAATTAAAAAGTATATCTATGCTTCAAAGAGTTTGTTTTATAAGAATATTTTTAAAATGAAATCAGAAAAAATATAATATCTGATTATTTCTTAATGTGGAATATGGTAATATAAAGAATTAAATGTGAACATTATTCTACCTAAAATCACAATTCATGCCATTTGCCAGTTGGCTTTCAGTTTCATTCTCCAACTTGTTCTCCTTCTATTCTATATCAGAGGAAACTACATTTCCCACAACTCCTTGCCTACTGGCTTTTAGATAGTGTCATTCCATGGGAAGCACTTACATGAGATTAGATGTTAGGAGAAAATAAGTCAGGATATTTCATGCCACAATCTTTCCCTATAACTCTTTACCTCTACTTGCAGCTCCAGCTGTGACCAAATTTTCTCAGTGGCTCCATTACCCAACAAACACCCCTTCACTGCATGGATGGAGATCTGTTGTATAGGTCCACTGTACTTCCAACTCCTACTAGGTGGTCCTGGCTTCTGAGATCCAGTAATAGGGCCTTCTTGCTTTATTCTTCCAGTATAGGGATGATAGCAACTTCCTGCTGTGCAAATTTCTGGATTGTCTGACCATCTTTTGTTTGGCTTTTTAGCTCCACTTTCAAGTATATAAACATTCTCTTGTTAAATTCTCTCATTTTGAAATTCAAAGTGGTTTTTGTTTTCCTGACTTGATTTTGACTTCAGCATTGCCGAAAACAAAAACAGAAAAACCAACTTTCATTGCTATTACTGGAACCTGTGCAAACAAGTATAAAATAAAATATAAAACTCTTTGGGATGTATTACTCAATTCACAAGAGGGACAAACTTTCCCAGGTCCTTTTACTATCCGCACTTACACATCATTGTGAAGTTCACTAATTTATTTTTCACTCATCTATTCATTCATTCATACAATAAAATATTTAATGGGAAACTACCTTTTTCATGAATAATTATAAGTCCTCATGATATAGCAATGAACAAAACAAAGTCGCTGCTTTCAGCAACTTTCAGAAAAGTGACATTCTTTCTAAAGTGTTGTCAAAAAATGAAATAGGCCAGACTATAGTGAACAATAAGTTATAGTGTACTTTAAAATAACCAAAAGAGTAGAATTGGAATGTTCCTAACACAAAGAAATGATAAATGCCTGAGGTAATAGATACTCCAATTACCCTAATTTGATGAATAAACATTGTATGCCTGTATCAAAACATCACATGTACCTTAGAAATATATACAAGAATTATATACCTATAATAATTTAAAATTTAAAATGAATAAAATGACCAAATTCTGCCGGGTGCAGTGGCTCAGGCCTGTAACCCCAGCACTTTGGCAGGCAGAGGTGGGAGGATGGCTAGAGACCAAGAATTTGAGACCAGCCTGAACAACATAGCAAGATCTGTCTTGTCACTGTGTGTCTAGTTTGCTGTTTAACTATCAACTTAGTATTAAATTACTATATCTGTATTTTTTATTTATAGAATTTCTATTTTTTTTCAAATCTACCTTTTCTGATTATGGTTCTTATTCTTTTATTATGTTTTCTATTTCTTTTTTTATCATGTTACATTTTTATTTGGTGGAATTAAATGTTCCTTTCCTAGAGATCTCAATTCAATTTTGTCAGTTTGCTCTGAACTAAGGCACTTCTTTCCCTTTATTGGTAATAAAACAAAGTCCCATATCGGTTAAGCACTATATTCACGCCCAAAATTTCTTTGTCTTTCTGGACAACAGCTTACACTTTCCATACTATATTTGATTTCTTCCTTTATTTCTAGTACATGAGGAGTAATATGTTAATAAGTGAAAGTACTGATACATTTGTTAATGTATCTAGTGATCCTTTGAATATAATTATTTGAATTGCTAACTGTACCCATAATGACCATCAAAACATTCCATTTAACCTTTCTACTCCCAGTTTTGGTTAATCCCCTCTCCTAACGGGATCATTTTAGAGATCATAGGATGCTTTAGAACCAAGGTCTCCAGGTTATGATATACCTTAATGTCTTCAAAATTAAATGAATCATAAACACTTGATCCATTAATGTCCAAACTAAAATAGATAATTTATTTCAGTCATGTAATATAATGAGGAGAATCAACAAAATATATTAACTTTAGAAAAATACCTGTTAAAGAAATAATTTTAATTGATAACATCTACAACCTTTTTTCATAAATAATTTTCAAAAGAGTTCACAACTTCATTTGCCATCTATATTTTAAATACAAAGCATCTTGGTGTGATAAAATAGATAAGTAAATATCAACATTAGAACCGGCATGTGGGAATTCAGATAACTACAATAATTCAGTAAGATAACTTACTCTTTTCCAAATCAAATTAAACATTAAATTTTGCCATTTTATATTTGGTAAAAAACATTCTCACACATTTGAAATTGTCAAAATATTTAAACCCATTTTCATTCCTCCTACTTCATGTCACCCTGGGGTTTTGATTAAACAAAACATGATTAAATAGTTTCATGTTAGATTAATTAATTCCTAAATAAGAAATGTGAGACTTAATATACAAAAAAAGTATAAGATGCTTCAGAAAAATGTTATTACTACTTAGAGGAACTCTGAAAATTTGAAAATATTTTAGACATTATTTTATATTTTTCTCTCTATATTGGTGTACGATATATACAGAAATATAATACTTTGTTAGTTCAAATACTACTGTAACAATAATTGTTCACTTTCTTCTTGATCTTAACATATCTTGGGATAAATAATCATTCTTTATCAATAATATTTGTGATGTTTCTTATGTAGTGGAATAAATAAATATCTTTCCCTATGTTCTATGTTTAAAATAATTTTCTTAAGCAGTATATGATAAAAACACTGAGTTTATTGTAAGCCCCTTGATCAAATAATGAGAAGGTATGCTGTTAAAGATACCCTCTTAGGAAATGAGAAATTGTTTACAATAAGTCATTAGAAGTGATGTAAAAAGGAATTCAAATACAATATGTAAAATCTTCACATGTAGATAAAAAGATGCTAACATCAAAACCAGGTAATACTACTTGAATTGGAAACTCCAGTTCTAAAAATTATCCAGCGATGGCCAAATTGAACTACACACACACACACACACACACACTCATACACACTAACAGATGTTTTGTTGTAGATTACAATTGTTTCGTCTTTTTGAAAAGAAAATCTCAATTTAAAAAAAATCAAATGGCAAATCAGCAAATTAGATTCTGTCTTTTGAATTCTTGTTTTGTTTGAAGATACCTTAAAATACAATTTATAGAAAATGATATTTGAGAAAATTCTTGCAAAATTGAATCCTTTGAATAAAGGTAGGCATAGAAAAGGTCATTTTGTATTTTTAGCTAAAATATGTGTTATAACATAGAAGTTAAAAACAAAGCTAAAAAAGTCATATTTCCTTGGTTGTAATCAAATCCTAACTCTACCAACTTAGTAGCACTGTGATTTTAGGAGAGCAGAGAAAATGCAGTGTTTGAAGCAATACCGGTTGACAATTATCTGAAAATGATTTGAGAAGCTAATGAACTCATTTAGGATAAATACAAAGAAAACACATTTAAACAATTATATTAAAACAGATGAAAACCAAATACCAAAGGTGAATTGTAAAAGTAGTAAGAAGGGGAGAGGGAAGGCACATTATCAGTAAAATTATCTTCTGAAAGTAAAGAGAAAATAATCATGGATAAGATGGACTGGCATCTTAATCATGCTGAAAGAAAATGATCTCAACCAAGAATTCTGTATCAGTAAAACTATCTTCTCAAAGTAAAGAGAAAATATTTTTTTTCCTAGATAAAAAGATCCTGGAAGAAATTTTAATCAGCAGGCCTGCACTAAATAAATAGATAGATAATACTGATGTGTTATTTCTTCTCCTAAGCAAACTCTAATTTATATTACATGATTTAGTCTAAACAACGATCTAATCTGTGAGATTTCCCTGAGGTTTTCCTCCTTACCCACAAAGTAATCTTTCTTTCTTTTTGATCTATTTTTTCATATACTAATTGTAACATTTCTTTAATTTCATTACAGTAAATTTGTTGTAATATGACTCTTCCTTTAGTATGAACTTGTGGTAAGCAATAGTGTTAAACAGTTAATATGAAATTTGTAGTAAGAGATAGTGTTTTATTTATCTTTGACTAATCTAGCAATTAGCACATAGTCTGACTCATAGTATACATTGTCTATGTATTTGATAAATAAATATATAATTGAATAAACGAATACGTGTGTAGTAGAAACTGTGGATAAATAAAGATAGGTATAAAAATATGCCTATCTTCTAAAGTGTTTATAACCTAATTAAGATAATAAGGCTTTTGCACATTAAATTGTACAGCAAATTTCTTCTGAAACATAATTTTTCTCTCCCCAGTCCCCCATTTTTACCAAAGATAAATCATAGTAGGGCCAATTTATTTTCAAAATAAATTTTAGTCTTATTAGATAATACTTGGCCTGATTATTTGCATAAAGTGCAGCAAAGATTGTGATTGCCATATAGACTCTTTCTAAGTGGACTTTGCTGGAACTTTTGCATAATGAATCTCACATTAGACTTTATAAATCCTCTCGAGGCTAGGAAGCCAAGTCAAGAATTCACTATTAGACTGTGCCCATAATACCCATAAAAATTGTGTGAATTGCTTTCTTCTTGAGGTCTCCAAACTTTCTTGAAGTTCCTGGGCCTGTCAGAATGAGATATTCTTTACTCACCCCAAGGTCAGGATCCCTGTATGGGAATCATGTAGACAGGTACCAGGCCAGTCTTTTTTAAAGTTTATTAGCTTTATGAAGTCAACCTCAATCCCTCAAATGGTTGGGCATTACAGTCAAAACCTTGATAAAATAACCAGGGTCTCTAACATGTCCTGTTATAAATGAAAACAGATTCTTATTGAAACTTTGCAAATAACTGCATTGCCATAAAATAAGAATACTCACAAATAGTTTCCAAATTCTGGAGGAATCAGGTAGAAAGGTAAATATTTCAATTTTGCTGACAAAAGTATACTTTACCCAATTGCTGTAAGCTATAAATAGCTCAAAAGAAAAAAATGTTTTCTTGACTCTGAAAAAAACCCAAAAATGATGAGCAATATTTCAAACAAAAAGCCATAAAAACTCATTTCAGTGAATGGGCACAGTGGCTCACACCTGTAATCCTAGCACTTTGTGAGGCCAAAGCAGGAAGATTGCTTGAAGCCAGGAGTTCAAAACCAGCTTGAGCAACAGAGCAAAAAAAAAAAAAAGAAGAAGAAAATTTTAATTAACCAGGCTTGGCTGGGCATGGTGGCTCACGCCTGTCATCCTAGCTCTCTGGGAGGCCGAGGCAGGAGGATCGCTCAAGGTCAGGAGTTTGAAACCAGCCTGAGCAAGAGTGAGACCCTGTCTCTACTAAAAATAGAAAGAAATTAATTGGCCAACTAAAAATATATAGAAAAAATTAGTGGGGCATAGTGGTGCATGCCTGTAGTCCCAGCTACTCGGGAGGCTGAGGCAGGAGGATCACTTGAGCCCAGGAGTTTGAGGTTGCTGTGAGGTAGGCTGATGCCATGACACTCTAGCCCGAGCAACAGAGTGAGACTCTGTCTCAAAAAAAAAGAATAATTAACCAGGCTTGGTGGTGTGCATCTGCAGTCCCAGCTACTTGGGAGGCTGAGGTAGGAGAATCGCTTGAACCCAGGAGTTTGAGGTTGCAGTGAGCTGTGGTGATGCCACTACACCCTAGCCTGGGCAACAGAGTGAGATTGTGTCTCAAAAAGAAAAGTTATTTCAGTCTGACATCAGTTCAGTCCCATGTTATTAACTCTTCTTCTACTTTATATTGGGTTAGTAATGTTCATGAACTCATCAGTTTTTTTATTAGAGTTCTGGAAATGTTTACTTAATCCATTGATATGATCTCCAAAATCATCAGAAATCTGTATTGAAGAGTACTTGTCACAGTCTTTTCCGTGAATTTTCTTGAAGACACAACACTTTAAGACTTACAAAGAGCTTTTAGGGGAAAAACTCAAAATTAAGATATTCACTGCATATACCAAGACATATCATATTTTTAGGAATCTTATATAATTTTGGAACACATTCATAAATATCTATACAACTATAAATCAAAGAAAGTTATGATGAAGCTCAGGGTGGAGCCCATTAATGAATAGAGCCAACAAAGCATTTGTATTTTTCAGGGCCTAATAATATTTACATTTGTGAAAAGCGGGTTCAACTGAAAGACACAATTCCTAGATCACCAGAAACCAAGGGTACTATTTTTACACTGACTCCCTGCTCCCCCAAAAGAGAGAAATGCCATGGGACCAGGCTGTGCAATGCTTCCACAGTGCACTTTACTGCAAGGACATTCCCCCAGAGCTGGTGGGCAACCCAACACCAATCAGCCCACTCTGTGATCAGTCCATCCCTCACGGGAGTCTTATCATTGTGTAGCAAGTGTTCCTATAGCGTCCCTGTGTTCAAATTGCACCTTTCTCATCTAAATGCGTAGAGAAACCAGTAGTCTATTGTAGTAATAACCATTCATTCCAAATGTTGTCAGTCACCTCTGAAACTGCAGCCCTCCCAGAGACCTGCCAGCCATCACACACACAAAATTCAAGTACTCTCTCATAGTACAAAGCAATCCCTGGTACCCCTAAAAGCCAAGGACATCAAGTAACTCAAAGCAAATGAGAACAGAGCTTTAGACCTGAGGAGGAACCTGCCCATGACTCTTTGGACTTCCCAAGGAAAACAGAATACCCCAAAAAAGGGGTAAGTGGCATCTTTTCGTGTATTTTACAAGGAGGCTCAGAGTCATTAGAATTCCTCTCTAGATCCCTCGATGTGGTACTGAAGATGGCAAAAGGAAGGAGGAGCAGAAGTGGAAGAAAACGGAAGAACGATTCTTTTCTTAGAGGAGTCAATTTGGGAAGATTTCAAATTTTCTAAAAGGCTAACAAAATTTTACATTATTCTCAGCAAAGGTCACATTGAGAAAGGAAGTGAACAAAAGATCTAAACACGTGATTAAAAAGAAGTCTCTGTCAACTGAAAAAAATGTTTCTAAAAACAGGATCCAAAAGAGAAAAAGCAGAAAGATCTTTAAAAAAAAAAATACAGCTTGCATATCAGCTTTTATTTAAGCTGACTTCTGATCATAGAGCTCTTTGAAAAAAAAAATATTTTCCCATCTCTTATCAGATTTCAGACAGGACAAACAGCCAATATTCCTGGCTTTTAAGCTTTTTCCTATTTTAAACCAAAGTTACCTTTCCAAGTGACTCACCAAAACCAATAAGCCTTAACCAAGGTTATGATTAAATGAAGGATGCAAAACAGTCCTTGCAAGATCCAGAACCACCCCAAATACAGCTCAAAGAATGGAAAGTTTCACTAGCCACAAATAGGGTACAACTCATATTTCTGTCTGGCCCTATTCTCTAGAATGTTAGCCTCTGAGCTGTCTGCACTTAAAGGCCCAAAAGTCCTGTATGCCCCACAGATGAAAGAAGGCAGGAAATCAAAAGCTGTCCATGGAAGATAAAAGGATCAATAACAAATGGGTACCACCAAAAGTCAAGAATCACACAAATAACTTCCAGTAGTGTACTTATTCCAATAGTGACTCAATCTAATTAGCCTCTTCGTGGAAAGCACAGGGCGTAATTTATCAGGTTTAGAATAAGCTTTTACCATATAGTAAGAGATGTTTCCAGAAAAGGTCATAGAAGAGGCAGTCCCTCCCCCTGCCAAAAAAAATTCACTCCTAGGAATGAGTTAAGACAGCTAAAGATTCTTGTTGCCACAGATGCTTACGGATGATATTTCTATATATGGTGCCTCCAATATCACACAAATTTATTAACCTGTGACAGCAAGTAGGCCCTCCTGGCATTGAACTTTCCCAGGATAACTGAGCAACAAGGATTGAGATGACAAAAGCTTCTTATGGATTAGACTAATTAAGACAAACTCCCCCAAGAACTTGACACGTTCAGAACCAAAAGTGTGCTTAAAATCTTAAAGTCTCGGGTTCCCAGCCATTTTCAGACTGGCCACCTGACCTGACATGATTCCAAAATCATGCCCCCTGGACAGTGGAGACCAAGGGAGTGCTCCCACTTAGTCACAAGTCAAGCTCTCAAGAACATAAAACAAGATAAAGGGGAACCTCATCTGGTTTTTATTTTGGGGACCCACAGAAAAGTTGGTCTCAATAGATGCCAATCTGACCAGTTTGTAGGGCTGGCTTGAACAACAGGCTTATGGGGATTTCGGGCCCCTGATCTACCCCTCTTTATGACAGAACAGCATAGAAAGACGACAAAGAAAAAGACCACTTCTGGGAGGAAAATGATCAGACGATATGAATATTTATACCAAAAAGTACACCAGAGTTACTACATCCAAGAGTAGTCACATAAGTCCCTTTCTCGCACTAATCAAGATTTTGCAGAGGAAAGAGACAAAACAGTGATTTTTATCATCCACTCAACTTGATTTCACAGAGATAGTGGCTGGGAGCCTGACTGGTAAGATATCTTTACCCTCCTGCCAGTTTGTCAGGTCCTGTGTTCCCTCCACTGCAGCTCTGAGCAGAGAAGCTTTGCTATCCTGCTCCCCAAGCGGAAATGGTAGGGGCCAAAGGAAACTTTCCCTTTGTCCTCTGAAGGTTAACAAATCAACTGACAAAAAGCAGATTAATAGGAGAAAAGGCATACAAATTTATTAACGTGCATGGAGGAGAATCACCACGCGATGGAGACAGATGGTTATATACTTAGAGGAAAGAGAGATGAGGAAGTGTAGATGATTTTAGGGAGGTAGTAAATGATTTTTAGGGGACTTCAGTGAGATTGAAGGACACACCACTTCCTGGGACAAAGTCTATTAGGCCCACAGAACAGAAAATGGTTGGTGACAAAAATTTGTTCAGGTGTGTTGACAGACTACAATCTTTCTTCCTCCAATATGAGTTCAGTGAATGAAAACTGAGGGAAGGTGGTCGTTTTCTTCTTTGGTAGAAACAGACTTCAGGCAGATAAGTGAACTTCAGAGGATAACTTCATTTTGTACTTTGAGAGAGACAAAGGAATGAAGGGAAGGGGAGGATGGTCAGAGAGATCTTGAGGCTTCTTCTTCTTTAGTTTAGCATATCAAAGCACAGTATCTTGGGGTATAAGTTTCTGAGCCTCAACACCTACTAATTTTTGAACTAAAAGTGAGAAAAATATATTGCTTTTATACTATTAATTGATTTCTGTAAAATTAGACTATAATATTTGTAATAATTTTTATCTTGTTATATACGTAATATAACCTAAAAATTAGAAAACTATAGCTAAATTAAAAAGAAAGAAAATTGTATAAAATTTAGGAAATGCAGACAATTAACAAATATTTAAATACTTTTTATTTCTGCCACCCAGACTAACCATTTAATGACACTTTATGCATATCTTTAATTTTTCTGTCATCATCATTGGATACATAATATGAAAAATTAAGCTTAGAAATATTTCTATTATTTTATTATCAACAACTTTTCAACCTTAAATTACAGTCTTTATATATATCATTATGTTTGTATGCAATTCTTTCTCACTTACCTACTATTTCCAAAGCTTGGCCAAATGTTGCCTATTTCAATATAGATATTAGGAGAAAAGAACTATTTTCTTGTTTTGAAGTAAATTATTGTTCTAGAGTCAAATTATTTGGTGGCAGATAGAATATAGAGTATAAAACAATAAAGGAAACAACATTATTTGAGAGAGAAGGAAACTGAAGGAAATGTACTGTCGTAAATTTTAAAACAATTCTATTAGCTTTTCTTAAATTATTTCCCAAATACAGCACCATAACTTTCTTAAAAAGTGAGCAAAATTTTTTCCATAATGTATGAGTCTAAAGTAAAGTAATGGTTCATTCAAATTTTTGAAATTAATACAATAATTGAAATTATAATTATGACTTGTGCTTATAATTAAGACATAACTTTCTTGCCTTCAAAAATATTTTACATTTTTGTTTCCTTAAGATTTTGGAATTTAAAATTAAAGTATAACTCATTAAGTTATTTCCAAATCAGAATTGGAATATTTTAAAACATAGAGCTTCTAATATAGTGTGCCATTATCCCTCTAATCTCTCTTGACTATTTTCTGCTACTACTCTTTTAGTATTAACATAAACTACTGTTCCAATAAGGCCATGTGAAAATGACGTCTAACAGTACATCTATATTTATAAAACAGAGAGTTTCCAGATTTTCACATGTGCCAATACAGGCTGTGTGACCTTAAAACATACCCTGTATGATCTCCAAGTGTAATCATGCTCTGTCATAACAACCAGTCCAATTTTCCATTGTATAAAAACTTCATTATATGGCTATATCTTTAAGAAACTACAAATTAGGTGCATAGCTAAATGAGAGTTATTTCTCACTTATGATATCTAGATCTTACATTCCACATAGCAGATTCCATATTTTTTGTGTAAATTTTGTACACATATGAATCCCTGAGACAGAAAATTGTCAAATATATTTTTGTTAAAAACTCATTTTTTCATTGCTAAAATCTCAATAAGCAAAATTATAGTGATTTTAATTTTTCAACTTGTCACTGAAATCTTTGAAAAAGTCATTGTTACCATTACTGAATAATCTAAAAATATTCTAATTTTTTCTGGATGATATTTAAGGAAATTTTATAGCAAGATATTGAATGAGTTTTTTGTTGTGTTATCCTGTTGTGCTGGAAACCCAAAACTAGAAGTAAGGAGGAACTAAGTATTGGTACATTCTTAAAGAGAGCCACTCACAAAAGTAGAAAAACTAGCCCCAACCCCAAGTCCAGACAGGGAGAAGATTGGGCAAGGGGAAAGCACAATTGTAGTCCTCAGCCTCCTGGGGAGTACAATGTTCAAGGAGAGTTTTTCTTTCCTTTCCACTGGGAGGATGGAACATTCCTTGTCCTGTGAGTGAGGCACTCTCTCCAGCCACTGTTACTTTTAATTCTCTGCTAAGCTGGCAGGTGTAGAGGTTTCTAATATCCCAGAACCAAGGCAGCTATAAGCTATTTCCAGAATCCCCCAACTAGACCCTTTTCTGTTGGTCTGTTGGTTTGTTTGGGGCAGGAAAATTGATTTTAAATTATCACTCTTCTCTAGTCTGGTTCCTGGCATTAATTCTGCCAGCCTTGCTTCCAATATGCAAAACGCAGCTTTAGAAATTCCAAATGAAACCTTTCTCTTTAATAAAGTCTGTCATTTGGAAATCAAAAGTACTTCCACTTTCAACTATTTGCAGTATGGGCTTCTGAAAGCCTAATTAGGGGCTCAAAAGTCAGAATGCATACACCTGTATGTGTATACAGGCAGAGGAGAGAAGGACTATTGCTACCAGAACAATGGATATAAGGACTCATGTAAAACGATACCTTATTTAATACCAGAAAATGTTATGCTGGACTGGTACAATTGATTCACAGAGCTCCGGAGGGGCACAGCCAAGACACAAATACCATTATTCTGACTTCAGCCTCCGCATTTGTTGTTGTTGTGTTTTATGTTACTACGCTACTTCTCTCAAACATGATCTCAAATTATATGTTTTAGACTTGTCAAGACTAAGTATATAAAAGGTTTAGTATCATTTTTATGACTGGAACTATTATATCACTTCAATGTTTAAACATTTTTGTCAAGAAAATAAGAATAATATTAGCATATTACTAAAAACCAATATTAAAATTGAAAGCTCAGAACAAAGGTCTACTTGATGCAATTGTAAAGTCTGAAGACTTTCACGAAACAATTAAATAAATGGGTTAAAATTTTCCTTTGCATTTTATTAGTGATATATGGTATGGTAACTTTACCTATTTTCTTTCTGTAAAAATGAAACTAGTATACTAGAAAAATAATATTTGTAAGGTACTTTTGACCAGGATCTGACTAACAGAAACTGATGTTTTAACTGATATAAAATAAAATATTCTGAAAAAGAACCCAAAATTTATAAAAATAGTTTACTTTAAGACTTTTATTTTTAAGCATGTATTTAAACATTGTTTCATTTTAAAGTTTTATAATAAAAAGAAAAAAATTTTCCATACTAGTTGAAATAAGTTGTAATACTCTTGACTTTTTAACTTCTCTTAAACATTATTTGAAGTGGATGACAAGACAATACTGTTCAATTATCCATGTGAAAATTCAATCATTGTACTAATGGACACACACAAAAAACCAGATTCCTACATGATATACTTCACTTGAAGAAGAAATTTTAAATGTTAGAATCATAAAAAGACATTATGCTTTACCTAAATATGTCTAAGAAATTTCTGACGTTTGGGCACTATGCAAATAATTTTTCTAAATATATCTTGTGAATTTTCATATTTATTTTAATGTCAAATTGGATTTCATGATGCCCAATAGGAAACTAAAGTTTTTAGGCTTATAAACTATACTCATTTTGTATTTTATTTTATTCTTTCATTACATAAATTTGACATATACAAACACTTCCTCAACTATGTGTGTGATTTCTTTGTATGCTTTTTTTTGTTTCCAATAACCGTAAAATTTAACTGAAAATAATAAAGCATCCAACATGCTAATAAGTCCTATGCTTCTTCAAGTGTAAAAAGTCCCAAACAAAATAAAAATCATATTGATTAAAACTCCTCTATCATTCAAAAGAGGTACATTGAAAATAAAACCCAATCTAAATAAAGACAACTCTGGCATCTTACAAAATATTAGTCAAAAGGCATTGAATATCCTTAATTTAACTTTCTAGATTTACTCTCCATCATTCTTTATCCTACTCTGTTTCACAGAAGACTGACTCATAAGAACTTCATCCAATTGATCCGTTACCTTCTGAATTACCTTTGCAATTTCTACCAGGCATTCTTTTCTGTATAATTATCTTCTCTGGGCTCTAGTAGCCATTCTCTCTCCTTCCTTTTGCCCCTTCTGGTCTAGAGATGGTATTAGCTTCTCTAAGTATTATCTTTATGAGGATAACTATTTCTTATACCTTGCCCATATCTTTATAAATAATCTTTTATTAAACTCTTCTTGAATTATCTGGTTTGAATAAGTCATTTGTTTTCTCCCAAGACTCTGACTAATATATAGTTTCTCATGGGACTTTTTAAAATTATTTGTATAGGTTAGTATTTTTTGATAATCAAGGAATCTTTAATGTTTTTGCATGTAAACTCAAAGGTCAACTCATTTCTAGTTTGTCATAAGTAGCACGTAGTCTAAATTGCCATTGATTACGCATTTCTCCTTACTATGTAGAAAATATCTCTTTAACATCTAATCTAAACTCTTTTTAATATTTAGATAATATTATATTATCTAGACTAGACTTCATGTTGTTCAGTAATAACCAGAATGTTTCTCTACTCTTTACTTTCCCACCTTCCTTTTCTGGAATTCCTGCAACCATTGACTTCACTTCCATGACTTTAAATTTTCTTAACAGCCAGGACTAAATATAGATTTAAAAATAATTAAAAGGGTGGTAATATCTATAAAAATGTAACTTTAGGGATACAGATTAAATACATCCCTAGAGACATCTATGCTTTGTTAATTTCCTGTAAAGATTAAATTTCTTTAATTTCTAGCAAAGAGTATAAAAATATACATTGTAAGATTGTGAAGATAGCTAGACAAAAGCAGTAGCTGGAAAACTAGATTTTTTTCATAGCCATATTATGCCATTTACTATTCTCAGACTATATTTTAAATATTTGAAATCTTAATGCAGAATTTAAGGTACACAAAAATGCCAATAGCTTATTTCCAGGACTCAAAACTTATTGAGATAAATTAAAACTGTAAGACCCCATGAATGATATATTCTCTTAATATCATAAATAGTATCATTCTAAAGTTTGCCTTATCTATACTCTCTTGTATTTAAAAGCTAGACACCCAATAATATCAAATTTGCTAATAAGGGAACCCAAATCCCTTAAATTGGCTTTTCCTACCTCCATTCTCACACATTCAATATCTTCTCTAAATGATAATCAGAGTGCTTTTTATAAAACAAAATGATCCTGTTATAAGACTTTCAGGAGTTCCCATTCCCTATAAAATAATGTTGGAGACCCTCATCCTGTGCTCACCAATGCACTAAACTATTTGAACTTCTTCATATTTATTTTGCTACTTCAAGCTTCTCGGCCTTTGATCATGTCATTCCCTCTGCCATGAATGTTTCTCTTCATCTTGTCTGCTTGCTGCAAGCCCAATCATTTTTCAAAATTCAGCTCACATTTTGACAATATGAACGATTTCTAAATTCTTAGCACATCCTGCCCTCAACATGAAGAAATATATGTCTGTTTTAGTGCCTCACCTTTATTTATTTATTACATTGAGTTTCCATCTACTGGACCGTGAGCTCCATAAGAGCTTCTGCTGATTCATCATCATTTCTCCTACACCAGCCCAATGGGTGGCATTAGCAGTAGTCAGTACTGAATGCCGAATGAACGATGATGGAACTCTGGGGTAGGTCTCATCTCCCTTATTCCTTCTCTCTTGATGTACACTTAGTCTAGTTCTTTGAGCAGACACTGTTTTAACATTTGAACTAAATTAAAAGGTGATTCTATCACACCTGTAATCCTAGCACTCTGGGAGGCCTAGGCGGGCGGGTTGCTCAAGGTCAGGAGTTCGAAACCAGCCTGAGCAAGAGTGAGACCCCATCTCAATGAAAAATAGAAAGACATTAATTGGCCAACTAAAAATATATAGAAAAAATTAGCCGGGCATGGTGACACATGCCTGTAGTCCCAGCTACTCGGGAGGCTGAGGCAGGAGGATCACTTGAGCCCAGGAGTTTGAGGTTGCTGTGAGGTAGGTTGACACCACGGCACTCTAGCCCGAGCAACAGAGTGAGTCTTTGTCTCAAATAAAAAAAAAAAAAAAGTGACTCTAAATGAGGGGAAAGAAACACTTAACAAAAGAATCCTTATAAAAGAATTTCAATTAATAAATGCAAAAATTGTGAGAGGAAATAGAAAAATCTTATAGGCAAGATCCATCAATTCATGTTAAAATTATTGGATAAAAGTTTAAGGAAAAACAAGATACTTGCATAGTCTCAAAGTATCTTACCCCAAATATTTATTAATAACCAAAGGAAAAAATATTAACTTTATAAAAGTGGGGAAAACCGGGAGACACCACCTTTACTGAGTTAACATGACCAATGGGAACGCATGTCAAATTCACGTACAGCCAATATGATGCAATGAGAAGGACACTTTACCTCTGTGGTATTTTTCCCCAAAACTCATGACCCCAGTGTAACCAAGAGAAAACAGTAGACAAATTCAATTTAAGGAGCATTCTACAAAATAACTGCTGTTGCCCTTCAAAAGTGTCAAGTCATAAAAGACAAGGAAAGACCAAAAGACTGTCACAGATTAGAAGAGAATAAGGAGACATAAATGTTATGTGGAATTCTGGTATACAAGAATGACTTTGGTAGAAAAACTGGTGATATCTGAATAAATGCTGTAGATTAGTTATAAAGTAAAAATAAGGATACAAATAAATAAAATTATTCTTTCTTGACAAAAATAACACCAGAAATATCTTTTCATTTCTTTAAGAAAAATCTATAGCTAGAGTTTAATTTTTAGGCAAAGTTATTGTTTTTTTTAAAAATTTTGATCCACATTGACTTGGTTTCAAGACAAACTTCCATTAACATTTAAAAGTTTTGATATTTTACCTGTTCCTCTGTAAAACTGTCATTTATATTATACTTCCTTGCCAGACTATGCTAAGTACTTTACATTTAATAACTCAATTAATCTTGACAACAGCTCTGTTTCAGAAGTGAGGAAACTAATATTAAAGGAGAAGAAATTACTTATTCTAGATTTCACATTCAGTAAGCAGCAGAGCACACATTCTAACTCATGACTTTTGACTTCCAAGCTTATGCTTTAAAGCTTTATGCTATCTTTCTTCCTTCAAAAATTAGATATGCTGAAATAAAAAAGAAAAAAATATTAACAGACTGAAGTTCACTTGTATAAGAAATATTTGAAGCTTCATTCAGTAAATAAAATTTAAGGTATGAAAGCTTTCTTGAAACTTTGAGAACTGTCTTGTAAGATAAATTCACACAACTATTGCTTTCCGTTTCATTAGTTCTTCCCCAAACTCATGGCACAGTGCCAAAAAAAGTCATAAAACCAATTTAATTTTATTAATCAGGTACAAAAGTTTATTATGCTTTTACTTGAATATTGTACAGATTTTTAAGCAGAACATTATATTTACACATAGTAGTGTTTATTTAAAAGTCTTTAGCAATTTATTTTTATGTGAAAAATGGATAATCCTTATCTATATTATCTGTATATGTGAAAGATTTGTGTAATTTTAAAATTGCTTCTGGAGAGTTTTATTTTTGAAAGTGAACAATGGTCTTCTGCAGTCACACCCTTGGAAAACAAGCCAATTTCATTGAACTGATAGCACTTTATCTGTGTGTATTCTCAGATTGCTGAGCTAGAGACATTGTTGATGCAGAACCAGCAGGACAAGTCTCTGTTCTGCAAATTCTTGCCACAGATTGCCTTTTACAGAAAAGCCACTATTAGAATTATTTTACCCCTGTTATGAAAAATATACCCAGTAAGAGAGCATCATTTGTTATTAGGTTGTGATAGGAGCCAATGTCCTCTTTGGGTTTTAAAGCAAACATTTTAAAACGTTTTAAAGCAGACATTTTCCCAAATCACATTATGTCAGACCCAAGTGCCTTGCTTTGCTTTGCTTTCTTGTTAGGACCTATCCTCAGGCCTGAGCAAATTCTGATATAGGATTTTGAAGAGAATTAATAAATTAGCATTCTAGCTAAAGACCACAAATCATAATTTTCAAATAAAATGTTTCCTTTTGCCAAAAACCATTTTAAATAATTTAGCTCCTACCCTCTTAAGGAAAAAAAAAACCAACATAATTCTATTTGCCATAAAATTTCTGTTTGTTCTATTTTTGTATTTTAAGTACATGATTCTTCAAATGAGCAAAATATCTTCTGAACACAGCAGTTTTTCATGCAAGAAAACTGCTTTGAGGAAAGTTTCCAGGCCTGCAAATGCTGTGGCAGAAGAGCATAGCTTAGGGTATCTCGTGCCATGTCTCTTCATTCTATGAGCACTTTCTCACTTTGGGACACAAAACGGTATTCAAGGCTCATCTCATATTTTCTTGGCCTTGGCCCAGGAATCAGCCATTTCTTCAAGGAATTCATTTCCTTTTAGTGAAGGATGATATTTAGAATCTGATCTCCAGAAGCTATGTTCCACCATACCTGGCTGACAAAACAAAATTGGATACAAGTCAGTAGAATTTTTTTAAAGGCCAGGTGCAGTGGCTCACACCTGTAATCCCAGCACTTTAGGAGGCTGACACAGAAGGATTGCTTGAGACCAGGAGGTCAAGACCAGCCTGGGAAACATAGCAAGACCTCCTCTCTACAAAAGATGAAAACAATTAGCTGGGTGTGGTGGTGCACACCTGTAGTCCTAGCTACTCAGGAAGCTGAGATGAGAGGCTTGCTTGAGCCCAGGAGTTCAAGGTTACAATGATTGGGCCACTGGACTCCAGCCTGGACAACAGAGGGAAATTTTATATCTTAAAAAAAAAAAGAAAGAACAAAAAGAAAGAATAGAATATATAATATTACACTTCCGTGTTTCACCAACCAAAAATACATAAGCTGAATCTAATACGATAAATTAAAGTGCATTTTGCACTGTAACTAGCAAGCAAATCACACAAGTATCAACATCATGAAAGTCAAAGCGACATCATAACCAAATGTAACATGTTATCTCAAACTGGGTCTTGTTTCTATAAAGGACATAATCGATTAATTGGAGACACCTGAATAGGGCCTGCGAATTAGATGGTAGACTGTATTAATGTTAATTTCCCGAGTTTTGATGGTTTACCATCTTTATAGGGCGTTTCTGTGTTTTTAGTAAGTACACAAAAGTATTTGGGGAGGATGGGGTATCATGTGATTTTCAAAATAATAAAAAAAGTCTCTATACTCTAACTTGAGAATCTACTTTTAGATATTTATTCTAAGGAAATAATTGGGAAGGGATAGATATATGTACAGATGGTGTACAAAAATATGTGTACAGATGGACTTTATTTGTTTATAATAGAAAAATAATTGTTAATAAACACCGACAGGGAAAAAAGCCCATGATATACTGTTATGCTGTTACAAAGTAGTATTACAGTAAAATTTCATGTGAAAAAGGAGAGGAAAAATTGTTAAGTGGTTGAGAGTACTAGGCAATGACCTTACTCCTGATTTCCATGTTAAAATATTTTTTCTGGGTCTTTATTTACTTGCCCTTGGATAAACTTAGGAATAAATTTTGGAAAAATTGCTGGGCATGTAAGATTTGGCTACCACTCTCTCTCTCTCTCTCTTTCTGTCTCCTCTCTTCTCCCCACCCCCCTCTTTGAAATAGAACTCAGGAAACAGAATTTAATTCCTTTTTCTTTTCTTTTCTTTTTTTCCAGCATATTCTGGGGGTACAAATGTTAAGGTTATGTATATTACCCTTGTCCTCCCTCCTCACTCGAGTCAGAGCATCAAGCATGTCCACCCCTTAGTTGGTGTGCATTGCATTCATTATGTATGTATATACTCATCCCCTTCCCCTCCCCACCTGCCTGACACCCAATAAATGTTATTCCTATATGTCCACTTAGGTGT
>VBSM01001562.1:31639877-31730829 GCA_008086735.1 Cheirogaleus medius
ATGCCCAGTAATGGGATTGCTGGATCAAATGGTAGATCCACTTGTATTGCTTTATGGTAACTCCATATTGCTTTCCACAGAGGCTGAACTAGTTTGTAGTCCCACCAGCAGTGTAGGAGTGTTCCTATCTCTCCACATCCACGCCAACATTTATTGTTTTGGGACTTGTTAATATGGGCCATTCTCACTGGAAATAAGTGATATCTCATTGTGGTTTTGATTTGCATTTCCCTGATGACTAGAGATATTGAGCATTTTTTCACGTTTTTTGGCCATTATTCTGTCTTCTTTTGGAAAGTTTCTGTTCATGTCTTTTGCCCACTTTTTGATAGGGTTGTTTGAGTTTTCCTTGCTGATTTTCCTGAGTTCTAAATAGATTCTAGTTATCAGCCCTTTATCAGATGTGTGTTAGGTTGGGAAAAGGCCAGGAACCATATAACTGAAGCTACTATTTCAGTTGTTTATTTTTAGATTTACCAATTCAAATCAGATCTGTCAATAATAGAGGCAATATTTTAGCTCTTATTTCTAACTTTTGTTTTAATTCTCAATTTATTCCTGACCCAAACATAAAGAAGGGGTTCTATAATATTTATCAGAGAGTTTCTGAGACCTCAACAAACCTTGAAGTGTACAGAGCAAATGTGAGTAATGGGTACTCTTGGTGGTGGGAATACAGATGATAGACTTGCTCTACTAATTTTTTCCTTTTTTTTCCCTGCCTTCCTTTCTTTCCTTTTTTTTTTTTCTTTTTTTGGGGGGGGTTGGCAAGAGGGACCATGAGCATGTATTCTTTTTTTTCCCTTTCCTTTTCTTTTCTTTTTTTTTTTTTTTTGAGACAGGGTCTTGCTCTGTCTCCAGGGCTAGAGTGCAGTGGCGTCATCAAAGCTCACAGCAACCTTAAATTCCTGGGCTCAAGTGATCCTCCTGCCTCAGCCTCTGGAATAAAGTAGCTGGGACTACCGGTGTGTGTCACCATGCCCGGTCAATTTTTCTATATTTTGTAAAGATGAGGTATTGTTCTTGCTCTGGCTGGTCTTGAACTCCTGGGCTCAAGCGGTCTTCCTGCCTCGGCCTCCCAAAATGCTAAGATTACAAGCATAAGCCACCATGCCCCCAACCTGTTTTATGTTCTTAATCAGGGGAACAATAAATGATTCTTTTAAAATGAAAGATAAAATGATGGAAGTTTGAAAGTAAATGTAACTTATTCACGTTAGAACCCAGATTCCCCTAGGAACTCAAAGGATATTTGGTCATTGTTGAACATAACAATCAGAAGCATGACTCTCTTTGAATTCACAGGACTGAGATTTTGAATTCCATTTTGGTTTTCATTTCATTTTTTAAAAAGTTGTCAAATACTTTGAATGATGGATTTGCAATAATTCACTGATAAAACAACCATCGTATATATTTTTGTGTGCTTTTACAATAGCCAAAAATAAAATTGTTCTTAATATGTAAAAGGTAGTTTTCTTTCTTAGCCAACATGGTCTTAGTTCATGTAAGAGAACTTCAAACTCGCTTGAGCAAGAAAATTAATTTAAAATTATTGGAAAGCCGCTAAGGATCTGTCAGAGTCTATATGCACCTATGATGAATGTGGAGAATTTTCAAATGAAAATCTTAAGTATTTTTGATGGGTAGAATTAGGCATTTTCTAGTCATAGTGCCCTGCCAGGCTTCTGCAACATGTTTCTTTGGCATCTTCCTTCTTCATTTCCTGGGGCATACTATAAATTTGATTTAAAATCTTGTTCTATTTGATTTTACTGTTTTTAAAAACTTTGTTCTGACACCCTCGAGATTTTTATTCCTCTAAGCCATTTCATAAAGCAGATCATTTCAAAAGTCAGGTAATAAAAATTATAAAGCAATAGCAAATTTAGAGACTTTAAACATTGGGAGAAAAAATACAAAAATGAGTAATCTTTATCACTGTAAATAATGATTGGAAAAAGGCAGTTATGAGAGCTCATGCATCGTCATTCATTGATCCATGATAAATGTACTTTGTAGCCATAATATTTTTCTCTCTTTACTATCTTCCAACTCTCATGGAAAGGGAGTGTAGTTCTCTAAAGACAAGGAAATTGAGCAGGAGGTTGGAGTAGTAGACAATCTCTACTCAGAAGGAAGACTTAGGGTCTTATCTCTGAGAATCTGGGAGTTAGTCTTGTAAAAGTTCAGGACTGTCAATATTAAGTATGGTGAGAAAGAGTTTAAAATACCTTCTCTTTAATGGTAGCAAATGAATGAAAAATAAGTAAGCGCTATGAGATTTTCCATTATTTCTTAGGATGAAGCTTATAATGTTGAATTTCTGTAGCTTGATTTGTGCTTTGATACTGTATTGGTTCAGTGGAGCTGTAGTGTGCTGAAGGCTGATCTCTTGTTTTTAAAACTAGGGTCAGTGGTTTGTTGATGTATTCTTGGGAGTCTAAAGTTCTATATTAGACTCTTTTAATATTGTATTCAAAAATCCCAAAACATCTATATGTAAGTATATAAATATTGATTCGTTTATCTTGTCAATCTCCTTATTCCTAAGTACTGGGCTACCATTTGTTTTATTTTTATAATCACATTGATACCAAATAAATTTGTTTAATTTTTGGTGATTGTTCATAAATCAATTGTTTAAAGGTTTATGTACAGAAAAAGCAGCTGGCATTTGTTCTCATTTTAATGCTTTTGTTTTTATTTATTTATTTATTTTTAGAGACCCCAGTCTTGCTCAGTCAGGCTTGAGTACAGTGGGCTGATCTTAGCTTACTGTAACTTCAAACTCCTTCAAGAGGAGTTTGTAGCCTCCCAAGTAGCTGGGACTACTGGCTTGTACCATCAAGTCTGCATAATTTTTCTATTTTTTGTAGAGATAGGATCTTGCTATATTGCTCATGCTGGTCTCAAATTCTTGGCCTCAAGAGATCCTCCTGCCTTGGACTCCCAAAGTGCTGGGATTATAGGTGTGAGCCACTGTGCTCAACCCCTGTTTTTAATATTAATATAATTATTTTAATGCCTGCTTGACTGTTGTGATAAAGGGGAAAACAGTAGAAAGAAGACCCTGTTTCCAATATCAAGAGGCCTGATTTCTGATCCTAGCTTTAGTACCTTCAAATCATGAGATTTGGGGAAAGTCACTTAAGATCCTTAGACTTTAGTTAATTTGTACTTTAAGAAAGTCTGGCTAATGATATTTCTAAACATAGTTTCCATTTCAAAAATTGTGAGATTATATCTTTTTTAATTGAAAAGCATCAGGGAGAAGAAAATGGATTCTATTATAAGGTTTTGGGGGAAATTTCCATTTTCTCCTAATTACAGTAAAATATGGTGGGATATAAAAACCAAAGATTTATTGAGTACCTTCTCTGTGGCTGACACTACTCTAGTTTAACGCCTGTAAATGTGACCGTGACTTTGAGTTCGATTATATAATTCCTGTTGGCAGTTATAATTGAAGAGTATCGTAGGGCACAGAATGAGTAAGGATGGAGTCTGGAACGGAATCTCGCCTGACTCTAAGCCCGGAATTCCATTGTAACACATTATAACTGCTATCCTTGCAAAATGCCTTTTTCCTTTTCCCATCTATTTTTACATTCTAACTAATAAATCTTGAACAGCAAAGGTCCTATCATTCTCCAAGAATCTCTTATGCGAGAATACTCTTCCTCCGTGCCTCCTTTCCCACACAAAGCGTTACCAAGGTCAGTAAGAATGTTTTATTGTGTTTTCCCTGGAACCTTACACCGAAGTCCTGAATTCCAAGGGAAACATCTGAATGGATCAAATGAGTATGATCTGGTGATTGAAGAAATTTTCATATTTTTGTTAGGTATATAACAAAGTGCGGATATTCTGCCTGAGTTTTAAAAAATTGGTAAAAAAATAAAAATGAAGAAACAAGTCTGTAGAGGTGCGGTGAGCGCAGCAGCAACAACTAGGTCAATGGTTTCTTGACAGAGGCTGTGAAGAAGGCATGTTTTACTCATATTCGTGTATTTCTTTTGACACTTCCCCCCTCCCCCGACCCCATTAAGCCGCAGATGTATTTTAAAATTGTTAGGAAACTCATAGAGATAAGAAAAGGCGAATAGCCCTGATCAAGTGCCTCAGGGAGGAGGTCCAAAGGGAAACGCGGCGCGGGTGGGGGTGGGGTGGGGGACCGTTTCTGCTCCTGTCCTGGCTGAGGACAGGGTAAGGTATGGCCTGTCCTTTGCAGACGGGTTTCTCTCACATTCCACCCTCTACCCACCTCCGGCTCTGCGTGCCCGCGCGGGGTGGCCCAGTGGGCCCAAAGAAAACCACGATCAGAAATTAAGGAAAGTCTGCGGGCTTGAACACCGGCGGGAGTCCCGTGTGGAAGTGTCCAGGGAGACCGCCAGAAGTGCGCAAGCCGGAGTCGGCCCGAGTTTCCTTCTGACCGAGAGGGGGAGCCCCGCGTTCCCAGCCGGGAGCGACCCGAGTCCCGAGCCCCGAGCCCCAGCCGCCAGCGCCGGTTTTGGCTTCAGCCGATTAGGAAGAGGAGGGAGGGAGGGAGGGGGGCAGAGAGCACGAAGAGGGAGGGGACCGAAGCCGGAGGGTCCCGAGTCCAGCGCCGTGTTGACGTAGAGAAACTTTCCCTCTCGGCCACAAAAACGGCGCCCCGGCTGCGCTGGAGGGGAGATCGCAGGGCTGCGGGGACCCGGCAGCTCTCCACGCCCCTGCCCGAAGCCCGACCGGACCGCATCACCCAGTGAGGTACGGAGAGACCGCGACTTATCTGGGGTCCTCCCTGGCCGTGAGCCCAGCCTCCCTCCAGGTAGTAGGTAATCTCTTAGAAACCGGTATCCCGAGGGCAGCGGGCGGTGGTCAGCCCGCGCTCGCCACCGGTGCCGGGGAAGGGGGCGCGGGGCTGCGGGTCGCCGCTGCCGCTGCCCGGCAGGTTGCGAAAAAATGAGGGCAGCTAAAGAAAGGCTCAGGGAGTCGTCCAGCAAGAAAGGAGGCTAAGACCTGTTGACGCCTGCCGCGGCAGTGCTTGAGGGATGGAGGGGGTGGGGGGAGCCCGACGAGGTTGGGGACGCAGCGGTCTCCGGGCTCCCGAAGCCTCTTTAGCCTTTTGTGGTAACTTTGGTCCGGGTGGCCGGGGCCGGTGGGCAGGAGCTGGAGGGACGCTGTGGGGCGCCGGTGGATTAGTCCGGCTGAGGGTGAGTGGATCACACAGGGCTGAGCAGGCGAGTCATCGCCGGGTCACCGCGAGCGACCCAAGAGCGAACTTCCAGCGTATCCTCCCTTTTGTTGGCTCGGGAGAGAATGTGGGCATGGGGGCGGGGAGGCGCGAAGCTCCGAGGCCGGGCGCGGATACTTTAAAGCCCAGAGCTGGGAGGGCCCAAACTCAGAGGCGGCGTCCACACGGTTCCCCTTTGGCTGGGCAGGTCCAGTAGCTCCTTCTGGAGGGCGCGAGGCGCGGCGGGGTGATGAGACCTGGGGGCTCTGGCTCCGGCTGCCAGGCTCGCTCGGCCGGCTCCACCTCCCGGTGGCCTCACTCACTAGACACATCAGAAGCCGGAGCAGGCGATTCTCTTCTATTCTGCGGCTACTGGGGCTGCTGTGCTGACTTCCCTGTGTGCGGGAGGGAACTCTGGGCAGGCTGGTTTTCTTGGAATGTGTTTACAATGTTGAATGGGACTTGGACAGGAAGCTGGACGCTGCAGCTGGAGCTAGCGTGCCAAGGTAGAGTAAGGAAGACGTAGCTGGTGTTGGGCTTGACGGATCCCCCTGGTATACTGGGCAAACTCCAAGTAAGTGAGAGCTGGTAGTCAAGGTACCTCTCCCTAGGTCCTAGTAGTTTTCCCCAACTGAGTTCGCCTTACTTTCATTTGCGATCAGACATTTACACCGACCAATTCAGTCTGCAAGTTTGACGAAGTGTGATACAATCAATTAGGAAAGATTTAATAAATTTGTTTTGTGCCTGCTTTTTAAAAAGATGTTGCACCTACATTTGAGAGTAAAAAGTTTTGGAGAGTGTTCTAGTTATGACTCCGCTTCTTCATTTCAGGGACTAGTAAGAGACCACAATACTGATGGTTTTGTGTCTGTAATTCCAAATAGATGATTAGGTGCTAAAGGAGGAGAAATTGTTAGAGTGAATGTTAGGAAGTAGAAAAGTCTAAGAAGAATTGGAAAATTTTCATATTTGCGAATTGCCCCCTTTTCTCTACTAGTCTTTCCCTCCTTCCCCCTCATAAACAAGTAGCTTGCTAGAAAACCCACCAGTTGGGAGAGTGCAGTCGCTGGCGACTACAAGCCTTGCTGGAAACAGCAGACAGGCTATGGTACTGCCCCACTGCATAATTAAAGGTCTCCTTGAGCTGTCCAGGAGTGTTTTCCAAGTTTTTACGACTGACAAGGAAAAAAAGAGAGGAACCTGGCCGGCAGCCAAACTAGACTGAGCTCAGTAGCCAGGCATGAAAGAGACTGGGGAAGTTGCGGGGGATAATTGGAAAGGGGCTGTTGGTTGTACTTGGGCTTACACAAGGAGTTTCTTTGCAATGAGAATTTTTAGATGACTACGATCAGTCTTCTTGGCAAAAGATAAACTAAGCATAGAGTGCACTTGGATATGACTGAGGAGATTAAAAGAAAGGCTCCAGGAGCAAAGTCTGACCCTTCCTTATCAGTGTTGCAGTGAAATAGCTGGGAGCCTGACGCTGTTGGTGCTGATCATACTGTGCAAATACCCACAATTTGTTGCTATTTGTCTCCTTTACTTGGACTGAGTTTGCTGCAACTTCAATCCCTTGACCTTGACCTTACTTCTTTGTTTTCATAGCAGTAAGAACTGAAGACTTGGGCTTTGAGCAGATGGTTTTCTACCTAAATTGAATAATTCAATTAGGTATTCTCAAATAGCACGGATTTGGGTCATGGAATTAGAGTGGAAAATGTATCCAGCATGTCTTTATGTTTGCCAGAAGTGATCCCAATAAATAGATCTTTCATCAGAAGAAATAGAAGTTGAGATGATCTCAGTATTTCACACATTTGCCCAATGCTTGAGGCCTTACTGCTTCCTAATTCCACACCAGCCAGGGACTCAAAGCCTTAACTGCAATTCAAACCCTTCTTTTTATATATTACAGTTGTTTATGTTTCATCTCTTTACTTTTTTTTTTTTTTTCAGGGTGGTAGGTCTACTATTGTGGTCTTGGGGTTGAATGGTAAAAAACGCTAATGTGGTTTGTATTTCCTTTGGATTTGTGAGTTTGAGATTGTGAGTATCAGCCTGCTCTCTGAGATTGACTTATGAATCAACCTCAGCAAAGTGATTTCCCTGAATATGTTTCAGTTTTTCCACTTGCAAAGTAAAGAAACTTTTTTTTGGTACATAATTGCAAGCTTATTATGAGAATTAAAGAGATGACATAATGTTAATAGGCTGTTAGACATAAAGGTCATAGGGTTTCTGACTCAGCTGACTCAGTTGAGTTTATGGAAATAAAATAGGAATATTTATAACTAGAATACACATATAATAATGACATATCTGTATTTAATTTATAAAAATTACTACTTGTACATTTTAATTATAGTTTTAGTTTAATCATGAATTTTAATTTTGAGGATATTTGGTGAGATTTTGTTATGGTTAAGGCTGAGTCATTTTCTCAAACAGAAAAGAACAATCAGCAAATTCATTTATTTTTATTTCAGTTTATATTTGTACTTAAGATCAGTTATTTTTTAAGTCCAGCTCAATTTTGCTTTTATGAGAAGTTACCAAATATATTTGCAGAATTTGGCTCCCTTCTCAGTAATAACACTTGAGAGGCTAAAATGCATTTATGATGTACAAACTTTCTTTTCCCAATGGCCACAATAATTTCTTTAAGAATTTAAAGGATAGATTTTATAGCCATTCATTAATTGATTCAACCAATACTTGTTGCATGATTTTTATGCACCATCAGGCCTGTATTCAAATCTCAGCACTGATATTCTCAGCTCTGTGATTTTTGTTTATGTTAATTTACGTCTTAAACATTCTACCAATAGATCATTGATTGTCTATTGATATCTATAATTTATGAACTTATTTGTTGATTCATGATAATTGTGAAATATTTAATTTGACATGTCAGATAGTAAAATATACTACCTGTTTTTATAGTTTATTGTACTGTGTTGCACTCGTGGATGCTTGACTTTTTTCAGGTGAACAAGTAAATTTATTAGAGAAAAAAGAATAAGTGTAGATTAATTGTTTCAAGGATAAAATCTTTTGGTAAAATACTTAGTCACAGCTCTTATTTTTAGATTTGACATTATCATTAATAGTGAATCTATAAAAAGTAGGAGTATGTAAGATATAGTATTTGGGTTGAATTTATAGTCAAAATTATACCATGGGTACTTTTATTATATGAATCATCAAAGAACAAGTTAATGTTCCAGGATATATTAGGATAAAATATCCAATTTGACCTTTGATTTTAAATTAAAATTCTTTAAAATCCTCATCTCCATTGCTGAATAGTAGTTTTTATTTAAATTTTACTTGTCAGAGTGATATATTTATATAACTCAATCTGCAATATTGCAATTTGTTTTCTAAAACTTCTAAAAGATAAAATAAAGTATTTTATTTGAATATAATAATGAATTCAAAGGTAGTTACACAAGTGAACTGCATGGCTGCTATGAGCCCTGGTCCCTAAACATATTAGAGGCTGGTGAATCTAATAATGTTTGCTTTAATGCATTTAGAGATCAGGAAACTTAAGCTTGTTCCTGTAGGAGCCTAAAATATATTCAAATTGGAAGAGGAAAAAAGGTTTAAACTTCGAACAGAGAAATCACTTCACTTCCAGACACTGGAGATATGAAATTGAAATTAGGCCTTTATTTTTAAAGAGAATGGCTAAAAGCCATTATTCCAGAGTAAAACTTAGAAAACAATGCCTATACTGTTTTCAGGCTCTGCAAGTGCTAGTTTTTGTTTGTTTGTTGTTT
Source organism: Cheirogaleus medius (assembly GCA_008086735.1). Lineage (NCBI taxonomy): Eukaryota > Metazoa > Chordata > Mammalia > Primates > Cheirogaleidae > Cheirogaleus > Cheirogaleus medius. The sequence goes on from VBSM01001562.1 coordinate 31,648,884, forward strand.
AGGAAATGTTTTCAGTCACTCTAATGATACTTAACCATGCATGATTATTTTTCATCAGATGACAGTTAATTGACTCAAATATTGGGCAGGATAGTAAGTGCCAATTTTCTGTTTACATTGAAATGGTATAGTTGTAGTTAATCTGAAATTAGTTTGGTCTTTCAATATTGTGTACTTAAGAATGTTTTTGAAGAGGCTGCTCTAATTCATTCATATAATATGAATAAGTGAGTTAACTTATGTAGACATTGTGATTTCCAGTATATTTTATGCTATGTTGCAAAGATTAATATGGCTTTTTGAAGGAGTTTGAATAACCTTGTATGTATTTTTTAGGGTGCAGCTAAGAGAGCACATCTAGATAACAATACCTGCCTTTATTTCATATTTGATTTTTGCTATTAGCATTATATAAGTATATCTACATATCACCATAATCACATGCCTTCTGATGAAGTTCAGAGTAGATCTTGGAAGCTTCCATGCCTTAAGGGACTAATTTCTGTGGGTCTCTTTCTCTCTGTGTCTGTCTCTGCATCTGTCTCTATCTCTCCCTCTATATATGTGTGTGTGTGTACTTACACTTATGACATATATATGTATGTTCATTAATGTTTCTCTATTTGTGCTAGTTATATTTATTCAAAGGAAAAATAGCTTCAATTAGTTGATATTTTTGAGCCCGATTTTAACAATTACTTTAAAATATTTTTCTAGATAACTAATGCTAGAGATCCTTAACCGTTTTTTTTTCAAATTCTAAAGGTGTTTTTAGGCTTTTATTTATAACTGTGAAGGAAGAGAAAAATAGTGGGCATAATCTTCTACCCACATTCTTGATTATCAACTTTAATGATGACATACTCATGGAAGCCCTTTTCTACTCTTCTTAAGCAGAACACAGGCAGATGTGCAGTTAACTACGGTAAGAAGGTAAATTCACCACTGAGAAGGTAGATACTACGTATAAGTTTATAAGGTACTATGAAGTGAGAATTGTGTATAAATGTAGTGTTTTCCTGGTATTGTACAGCTTTTTCTTAATATTATCAGATGTTGACCTGTTTCCTGAAACTTCACCCACCCATCCGTCAAGAATTTCAGGGATCTTAATAAACTTTGTCAGAGCTACTAACCAAAAGCAAGATTGAACAACATGGGCTCAGTCTTTAGTCTGCTGTCTTGTAGAAATTTAAGAGCACAAATAATTTGCTAACTGAATCATTAATGATTCGCCTATTTATAGTTATATAATATTTGATGAAATTATAACTAAGCTATCCTCCCTTGGTTTGTATTTAAATGAGGTAATGCCAATTTTAAACAGCATTTTAGCTATAAAAAAATTCAACAGAACATCTGTGCTATGATAACAAACCCGCAAATCTGGGGTAACAGTTGACATAAAAGAATAGACTTGATTTTAGCTTCTTGATTTCTCTCATAGGCATTTACAACCATTAAGAAGGTGCCATGTTTTAAAGTAAAATTATAACTGCAAATAGGTTCATTTGCCCAGATTTCAACCTAGGTGAGTTAAAATAGGTTTGTAAGTGCTAATAATAGTTTTATTTAAGAAAGGGAGTACTTTAAATGTCAAAGTGTATAGTTTCTTCTGTAATTTATTTCATTTTTGTCTGCTTTGAGGAACTGTGTAGTAATACAGAATTTTGGTTGGACTTTTCTATACCTCCTTGAGGATGTGCATTATTATAATCATAAGGAAGTTCAACAGCCTAAATACTGAACTTTATTGGTAATGGGCATAAATATAGAGGAACTTTGGTTTATCGGAAAGAACAATTTTATAAGTAAATTAATTTCAAAACAATTTATTTCTATGCTGTATATGCTTATTAAATATAATTAGTAAGAAGATGTTATTTACTCAGTGTAGTCTCTTAGAATACAGTTTGAGAAAATTGTTAATAAAATTTGAGTAAATTGTATTTGAAATTATACAAATGCCATCTGAAATGGCAAAGGTCTATTAATATTTCAGATATATAAAATAGTATTACTTTATAATAAGAGTAGCTGTTATCTTGAAATTTTATTATTATTTGTTTTGATGCATTATCATGGGTATATATGATATATAGGAGAAAAGTTTTTAAAATTCTTAACAGCCAACCAATATGAGTTCTCATATTGCTAATATTATCTTTAATTCTTTTAGAGGAAGAACTACAACTAAATTTGTAACGTCTGAGTTATCCTAGGCTTAATTACTTACATTAAGTAGACTAGGAAATTTATGATTAATTTGGAAAAATGAAATTTCCTAAGTAGTGCAGATGAGGGTTTAAAGAACCACAGTTTAGGCTTGATATACTAAATCTTTCTTTGGGACTTCCTTATTCAATAAGATTTCTCCTTTATTCAATGGTTTTCTGTTAAGTTATATAACTTTGTGATCTTCTGCCCCCCTTCTAATTCTGGAAAATGTAACTATGTTTAAACATATTACTCATGTTTAAACTATGAATCTGTAAATAAAGGGATTCTGATATGATACAGTTGAATTTAATAAATATTTGTTGACTATCACTTATTCTTTTTGTGGTTGTGTCCTTTATTAGTAGTAGGTAAGAGGCCTATCTCAAATTAACTTAAATAGAACTTGGTGTTTCCATATAATTCTTAGGTACAATGCAGAGGATGTTGAGGGAGTTGGGCGGGGAAGAGGGGTATTCACCAGTGTGAAGGGAAGCAGTGCATGGAAAGAAGGTGTGCAGGTGATTCTTAGACCAAGTCACAAAGGATAGGGATGAATTAGGCAGGCAATGCAGGGGACAGTTCCAGACAGAGACCATGAAAATGGGTTAGCAGAGCAACTTGTGGATTTTAGAGCTATAGAGATGTTTCTCTTTTCTGTCTTCATGTTCCTGATCATAATCATTAGTAATTACATATAAACGCTTAAGAATTTTAACTGGGGTTGGGCACGGTGGCTCATACTTATAATCCTAGCACTTTGGGAGGCCAAGGTGGGAGGATCGCTTGAGGTCGGGAGTTCGAAACCAGCTTGACTGAGAGCAAGACATCGTCTCTACAAAAAATAGAAAAATTAACCTGGCATGGTGGCATGTGCTGTAGTCTTAGCTACTTGGGAGGCTGAGGCAGGAGGATCACTCAAGGCCAGGAGTTTGAGATTCCAATGAGCTATGATGATGCCATGCACTTTAGCTGGGGGTCAGAGTGAGACGTTGTCTCAAAAAAAAAAAAAGAATTTTAACTGGATTAATTGTCTTGTAAAACTGCCATCTTATTTTTCTCTCTTTTTCCATTTCTCCAGATCTAACCAACATGTAATTAGAATTACAAGGAGTGGGTTGTGCTTTCTATTTCACATTTATATTTAATTTTAGAACATGTAAATTAAAAACATAGATTTATCTTTTCCACAGTATCTATATTTGAAGGGGTTAAGATTTGGCTGGGAATCTTGTCTTACGGTACTTATTTTTCATATATAAAGAACGGATATGTTAAATAGTTCCTTGTATCTCCTACTTGGTGTAATAAGTAACCATGACAGCATTAACAAATTTTATGAATAATATTGGAAAAATAAATACTTTCTGTACTTATGAAAACATGATATTTTTTCTATGCATTATTGGGTTAGTTAAGGTTATATATTTGGTTATATGATGTGGATTATTTAATGATCATTATTGATGAAAAATTTAAATATGTGCTGGGTGTTTTAAAAATTAGAATTTAGAATACATACAAGTGTAACAAATTACTTTGTTATGAAGGGAACCTATAATTAAAACATATATAGCATAATTTATTCTCCTATATTCCTTTTCTTCTTTTCACTTGGCTTGACGGATTCGTGAGATACATCTATTTTAAAATTACCTTCTTATTGATGTTTTATTTATTTGAACCAATGAACTCTATTTTTGAAATATATGACAAGAGCAGTCTCTTTAAACTTATTAATTGGGAAAAATTAATATAGAGAGCTTCACACTCAAATTAGTTTAGTAGGTCAAGACTACTTTAAAATTCCAAGGGATGGGACTAAGGTAATAGTTTTATACTAGAAAATTGACAATATCTTCAAGACCACAGTGAAAGAGAACTCTCTTTTAGTCTTTTTCTAGCTTTTGGTTCTATTCTGGTGTTTCCTGTAATGGTAAACACCAAGCACCATTGACACTTCTTTGCTTCTCTCCCTTGTTGAATTTCCAGATTCCCTTTTAATGACACTGATTGACAGTGGCTTAATGTAGGTATGATTCACTACCTGACATTAACTCTCCTTTCCATTTCATGCATTTCCATTTGTAAGAAGCATATTTTCACTTCTATGAGCCACACCTTCCTTGTATTGTGGCAGACACTGTTAGTTGTCCACACAGATCCATTCCTTATTCCTCTTTTCTCTGGTATTATTCAGCTATCCACTCTTCCCCACACAACTCAGGGAAAAGCAATCCCACTCTTCAATCAAGTAAAATTTAGATTATGTTAAGCTAGTAACCATAGTGTTTCTATTCCCCTTGGCAGTGATTGGTTATTGAGATGACACTTGATATGAAATGACATGACTAGGGGGAGGTAAGGTAGAAAATACCTCTTTACACTTAGCAAGGGAACATTGTATGAGAAAGCTTATGTCAGTTCTCGATACTGGTCCTGTCTGGAATAGTTGCTACGGGGATCATCACAAGGAGATCCAGCTTGAGGCCAAAATAAATGCATTAAAGATGGCATAAAAATGTAAAGAACTTAGGTACTTGATGGAATTTCGGGTTCCTGAATTAACTTACCATACTTCTGGATTTATTGTTGTGTGAGATAATGAACAACTTCATTTTTCAAATCAACTTGAATAGATTTCCAGTTACTTAAAATAGAAAGTATCCTAATTACAGCCATTGTTAAGTGGTATCTTAATTTTATAAATAAACATTTTAGAAATAGTAATTTAGAGTTTTAAAGAAATTTTGTAGACTACTTAGGTTTTGTAAACTAGTGCTATTAGTCTGTAAAATATATTATTATTCAAATCACTAGAGACTATGTTTTTAATACAGTAAATATATCAATCATCTTGTTAACTAAATTTATTGAGATGAATAAATTAATCAGGAGATGGAGTGAAGCAAAACTGGGAATAATCTAATAGGTTCAGACAATAGATAACTCAATAAAAAGGAAAATAATTTGAAATAAAAATTAATAATCCAGTCAATTCACAAAATGACAACATTTATTGGTTGGTGGTATCTTTAGTCTATTGGAAATGTTAAATGTACAGAAAGAAGCGTTAATGGAATCTCAGTGCCTGGCCTGAGTAATTTAAAGTTTGTAGTCTGACGTTAAAACAAATTTATAACTATTTAAATATAAAAGATAAAGCTGAAACGAGTAAAATTAAAGAAAACTGTGAACTGTAGATCCATTCACAGAGGTATAAAACAATGAAGTCAGGTAGTGAACTTTTAATTAAGAGCTAGTGACAAAGATTTTCTGCTTGACCAAACCCTGGTCAGGCTCTTCTGAGTCCTCTTCTCAACTAGGTCTCAACTTTTGGGCTTCTGTGTTCAGTTTAGCCATCCTCAGTAGCTGATCACTATCTAATTGGGTTCCTTAACCTCCGCCATCTCCCAGATGATGTCTGATCACCCTCACCTGCATTCAGCGAGAAATCCTGTTATGTCAGTTTAGCTAGACTCCTCCTTTACCTGTGATATTTACTCTTAGTAATTTTTCTTCCTCTCTTCCTGCTTATTGGCTATAAATTTCCACTTTTCCTTGTTGTATTTGAAGTTAAGCCTAATCTGTCTCCCCCATTTCAAAACCCCATGGCAACGGTCCCTACACCTATTGTCCTGAATAAAGTCTACCTTATTGTTCTTTGACAAGTATTATGAATATTTTTTTTCTTTAACACTAGTTTTCTAAAAGTCTAGTTTACTAGAATCATTAGCAATCTAATTATTTTCTGCCACCAGTTTCTTGACTTAACTTTTTTTGATGACTTAGCATTATGCATACTGATTTTTGTAATGTGCTCTATCAAAGTATGGAGATATATGTGACTCTTTGTCATCTTGCTCTAAAGGTGGTAGGAATTACCCAAAGCTGAGAATTGACAAGAGCAAGAGTGAAATATATTTTAGGATATTATTACTATCCTTAGCTAAAATTAGTTACCCAAGTAGTTTAAGCAGGAGGTGGAGGCAAGCAGACCAGGAATAATCAAACAGGTTCAAAGAATAGGAAAGGGTCACCAAGGGTAGATTTGTTAGGAATGAGGGGGTGTGAGAAATAGAGAGCTAGAAGGTTGTGTATTCAGTCCAGATGAAGGCAGTTGAGGAAACTGTAGATGGGAATGTTACAGATGCCCAAAGCCTGCAGTAAAACAGTATAGCAGCTGGGTCATTGGTCAAGAAAGAACAAGGCTAATGTATTAGAACTGATACCAGTGTGGATGTTGAAAGCATGGAAATTGAGTTTCAGGGGGACATAGCCAATAACATGAGGAAAGTAAAAGAGACATCAGAGGAGTGGTCACTGATAGAGACATCTAAGGTAACAAGATCTCCCACACTAGTGTAAGTGAGATGTGCACATTAGTTTTTTGCATAAGAATGCAATAAACATGCTTGAGATGCTTCCTCTATGAGATCATGACCTTCATTCATAGCAACTTTAAGGAAGTCACCACACTGAGAAAGCCAGGCAAAGGAGAACAGAGAATACAAAGTGCTGCAATTCTCAGAGGATTATTGTTCTTTTAGAAGTTGTTGTTTAGGGATTGTCCTGGGGCCTCCCTTTCCCCTTACAGAATAGGGGTGCCCTTTGGTGAACTTTCCTTGGTTTGGAAGGGAACCACATTCTTTGGGTTATTGAATGTGAATAAATGCCTCTTGGTATGGAAATTATCATAAAGGGCCTTTGCTTATCTGCTTGGGAAATTGTAATAGAAAATATAACTTGACTCACAGCAGATATAAAATGAGGGATAGGATAAGTATCCAGATAATTCAATTTACAACTCCCACGTGTGCTAAAATAATCAGATAAAGTAAAAATAGCAGCCCTCTTAATTTGTCTCTCTCTCTATTAGGATCTTCCTAGCATCTGCACCCTTTCTTTAATCTATTTTCTTATGCCTGTGAGTCCACATCAAAAAAGGACTTTTTGAACAAGAGAGTAAAGATAGCAAGAATATCACTTACAGAGTACTCATTATAGTAAATGTTGTACTAAATGTTTTTTATAATTTGTAGATGATAAAGAAACTTGTTTAAGTCTCCACAGTGAGCAAACAATGGAACCGAGGTAGATAGTAGGATGGTAAGTAATCCATCTTAACCACCATACTAGCTGTGAGAATGTGCAGTTGGGTGCCAACACTCCCTCTAGAGGATTAGGCCAGCTTTGGTAGTTCTCTTTACTAGTGAGAACCTGACCCCTTTGAATAACCTGAATGCCCAGAATCCTGACTGATGCTTGATTCCTTCTTTTTTGCCCTTGTCATGGCACAATGAGCTGCTCATCTCTCACTCTTAGACATAGCAACTTGTAACTCTTATGTGATAAGATATTTGTTCATTTTACCCTGTTTAGTTAGATAAAGCATAAAAATTAACCCGTTGACTAAGTCATGCCTGCATATTGCTTTGACTTTTGCTTTGACTTTTGATTTGTTAGGAAAGTTAAAATGTTGTGTGAAATAACCTGACTTTTTCTTAATCCCATTTTCCCCTCTGGTTTTGCCAAATGATAATATTTAGGTAAGTAAAGTCTAAGATATATTAATAAAATCACTAATATTAATAGTCTCTAACTGCCTGACATATGCTTTTAACTTAAGTATTTGACATTTGTCTTCATTGAGGTGGACTAGATAACCTCAAAAAATGTTTTAGTTCTTAGAGTAGTCTAAGTTTTAATTTTATAAGTAGTTTTTTTAAAAAAACTAAAACCAATTTTTAAATCAAAATACTGTATTCAATTTTACCAGTTGATTTCATCATTTGGTCGTTTTTTGTAAGTTAAACTGTTAGATATTTGATCTCTTGTGGTATTTGTAGCTTGGGTATTATAAGAAGGTTCTCTTGGCAGGGGATTTGACATAGTCTAGTTGTTAGGGAAGACTTCTTGGTGGAAAATAGTGAGAGCCTGGAGAGAGTGGTTTAAGCATGTAGGCAGAAGGAGAGTATATGGGGTCAGCCACAGAATTAGAAGACTGAAAATAGAGCCAGATTATAAAGTGGAAGGGAAAGAGGCACTAGAATTGCTGGAGATGAAGCCAGCAAGTCAGGAACCAATCTTGTAAGACTTTATAATCCAGAGTTTGAGCTTCATTCTAAGAGCAATTGGCAAATCTTGAAGGATTATAATGGAGATGGTGACAAGATGTCATCATCTGCATTTTAGAAAGAGCTAAGCTGATACCGTGCCAATATGTCTAGGCAAGAGAAGATGGAAGCCTAATTTAGAGGAATGACAATAAGAAATTACTTTATTCTAGAGATATTTATGAAAAAATAACTTTTTGTATTTTCTGTACATTTGGTAATTTGTCAATGATTGTGAAAGGTAGACGGGATATAGGCAGGAGGATGGTGTAAATATTGATTATGAGGTTTCTAATTTTGGCAACTTGGGTGTTTGTACCATTCATCAACAGAATAAATACAGTAGAAGAATTATGAAAGGAAAAGAACAATCTCAATTTTGGACACATTTTAACCAGGGTAGAAAAAGCAAAGCCTACAAACAACACTGAGAAGGAATGACCAATGAAGAGAAAGAAAAGTAGGAGACTGGGATGTTGTGGAAGCTAAGATAAAAAACAATGTTTTGAGAAGAAACAGGTGATCAACAGTGTTAAATAGTTAGAAAGGTGGAAGGAAGGAAAGAAGGAAGGAAGGAAGGAAGAAAAGGAGGGAAAGAAAGAAAAAAAGAAAAGAAAGAAAAGAGAAAAGAAAAAAGCCCTGGAGATTAAAGTGTCTATTGTATTTGACATGAAGGTCGTTAGTGACTGATGAGAACAATTTTGGTGGAATCGTGTATGTGGTGAGTTGTTGGAGTACAATGAATATTTGAAACAGTACCCAAAGACAATTTATTTTCATGGGCTAAATCTGTGTATGGAAAAAGAGACATAGTATGGAAACAGAATGGGATTGTTACACTACAGGGAAGTTTTCTTTAATATGGGAGAGACTTCATTATGCTTAGAGCAGGCTTGGCAAATAAAATACCAGAGGACCTAGCAAATACATATAAAATTAAATCATGCTGGCTAATTGGTACTGTGGTAAATTTAAGAATTTAAGTGCATACCGTCTGAAATGAGCAGTAACTCCTTAATTCTATCTAACTCTAGATATTGTGAATGTGGACTGACTTGTCACATCTGCCATTGTAGAGAATAGAACAAATGCAAATTGGGATAGCCTATCAGAATACCAAGAAATATTGAGGACCAGTTGAGATTGGTGACTTGCACTTGTTATAGTTCTGTGACTTTTCCTCCTAGATACTGGGAGTTATAAGGAGGACAACTGATTTTTTCCTAAGTGAATACAGTATAAAATTAATGTAGTGAGGAAGCTTTAAGTTATGTGCTAGAAGATGGCTAAAATAATGAACTAAGGATTGAACTATTAGAAGAGAGGAGAGAGGGAGGAGACAGATTGATAGGGAAAGAAGTGGCCAAGGCATAAAGAGATCCTATGCATTACAGGAGTTTGTGGTCAAAATATTTGTTGTTAGAGGTGTAGTAATTCCAAGTGATAAGGCCAGTGCTCGCTTTGGCAGCACATATACTAAAAAAATTGGAACGATACAGAGAAGATACCAAGTGATAAGGCCAGTGGATTATTTGCCTGAAGAAGAAAGGAGGGGAAGAGGTTGAGAAACTGAGAGCCAATATGAATGTTCCACATGGGTTTTGGAAGTCAATTCTAATTGACATATTTCAATTAAAAATAAATATGAACACTTATTTTGGAGTAATGGAAACAGGTACTGCAAAGATAGGTAGGTTGGAGAGCATAGAAGGATTGCATGCTTGGAATGGATCTTAGAATTCTCGTGAATTTCCGAAATGGCTTGCTGAGTGGTGGACGTGAGCATGTGGGAAGCAGAGCAGAAATGAATACAATGGACTTGGCATCATTATCACAGCTGACCAGCTGGCTTGTAGGCACCTAGTGAGTTCCTTCTCTGGGTACCCCAATGTCTTTGTAAGCTCAGGCTGTCATAACAAAATGCCATAGACTGAATGTCTTAAACAACAGAATTTTTTTTTCCTCATAGCTCTGGAGGCTAGTAGTTTGGGATCAGGGTGCCAGCACAGTCAGGTTCTAGTGAGGACCGTCTTCTTGGCTGTGCTGCCTTCTTTCTGTGTCATCCCAAGGCAGGGCAAGTGGTGGGGGCTGGAGGAGAGAAGAGGGAGAGAGAGAAAAAGAAAGCAAGCTCTTTGATGTCTCTGTTTGTAGGGACACTAATCCCATCATAAGGGTCCCACCCTTAAGACCTCATCTAAACCTAATTATCTCCCATATGCCCCATCTCCAAATACCATCACATTGGAGGGTACACAACAAATACATTTTGGGGGAAACTATTTAGTCCGTAACACTGGGAAATACACTGGATTCACTTTGGGAGGGGGATGAGACTTTATTTGTTGTGTAGGTGGGTTTTTCTTCTAGTTATGTGCTAAAAGTCTACTTTTATACTCTATGTACTACTAAATTAGCACTTCACATTTTAGAGTATTTGATACCTGAAACACATATTTATCAATATTCATTATAGTTCTGCATCATTAGTAAAAGGCATTTGGTTTTATTAGAAATAGCCTGAGCTTTGATTTTTTTGCAGATAGAAGTTGCCACTTACAAAAGAGCTGGGTGCTCTTTAGTAGGTCAATTAATTGCACACTGCTTCTCTTTCTTAACCTGTATGACAAAGCAGACAATAACTCTATGCAGGGTTCTTGAGAGGATTAAAAACATGACTGATGCATGTAACACAGTGGCTACACAGTGGCCTTTTGTAGATGGTCAATATATGGTAACTACTGTTACTATGTTGTTAGAGCATAATTTTTGTACTGTTAAACTTTACAGTAAAATTGTATGTTGTTTTCATTTTAACAAATATGCTATTTTATAAAAATAAATTTATCCTCAATGATAAATACAAATGGAATCACTTCAATTTAATATGTCATTTGTGACTTACAAAAGATAAAAATTTAGAGGGATACACAATTAGTTTCTGTTTTGATGTGTCTTCATCAAAAACTTATATATTTTCTGAAAAATACACCCAAATTTAAAACATTGTATAATTTGAACTGAGATACATCATCTTTTTTGAGAATTTATTTTTACAAATGAAATATGGTGGAAAAAAGTTTGTAATTTAAAATATTAATATGAAAAAAATTAGAAACCCTAAATCCTAAAATTATGTAAGAGAAAACTACTAAGTTTTTTGGCATATATGGGTCAATACTTTATTCTTTATTGTATAATTAATTCATGCTGTTGAAATACATTTAAGAATATTGAAGTTTAGTATAATGTAAAAAGTTAGTGTTCTTTGCTGTTTGATGACATTTTTCTTAATTGTTTGTTTATACTCGAGATCATGTTGCACAAATTGGTTTGTAATTTAAGTTTTTGCACATACTATGCTGTGATGTACAGCAATTGATTTGGCGTATGTATATACTGGCATGGGGGCACAAAGAACGTGAGGAGGAGGATCCTATAGATACAATTTCATGATGTCAGATTCATAGTGGTATTGAAGATCAATATGGAAAGCCGTGGATTGATAACATCGAAACAGAAAATTAGTAATGAGAGAAACATAATTTCTTTGGCAGTGGTTTCTGTTGGAATCATGAGGCCTGGGAGCTTTAACCAGTAGACAGATGACTGAGCCTGAAGGAAGGATGAGTGCATTATAAACTGGGTGTCACACATGCTGGTCATGGACTTTTTCCCTCAGAACTCTCAAGACATTGTTCATCTTTCAGTGCAATAACTGTGTTCATGATTACCAGAGGCCTAAAATCTGCATCGTTGAGGCCATTATTGTCTGATGGCATGCATTAGCATCCCCATGTGCTTGGACTCGACTGATTTTGGTTATGGGAATACTCTGTGTTTGTGAGTCTCTTCTTGACATCTGCATGGACATTAAAGTAACTTAGAACTCATGGATGGAATCTATTTTTCAGGTTTGGTATTTAAAACACATCATTTTCGTCAGGAGCTAATGGAAAACTGCATTCTGTTCTGTAAATTTGCACGGGAAAGCCATTATCACAGAAAAGTCTTTAAAAAACTAATTCTCCTCAGTATTCAAATGAAAACCTTACAAAACTCTGCTTTTGACGATTTTTTCCCCCTGACATTTTAAAAAGAAATTCTCCCCGGTTAAAATTTGGAAAACGAATATAGGACAAAGAGAGAGAACAAAGCCATGAAGCAGAAATGCCCTGGAACTTTGTTTTACTTTTATTTATTACCTCCCATTACATCTTACGTATTGAACTTTGGGAAGAAAAGATGAAGTGAAGTATGTAGTCTTTGGGAAGTTATAGAATGCCCAAGATGAGTTACTGAAGACTTACTGAGATACAGATAAACCTGGCTCCTTACTAGATGTTCCCGTGGTGTGTAGTTTTGCTTCTAACTCCATCACTTATCAGCTAAAGGTTCTTTTTAGCTAATTTAGAAATTATTTAGTGTCTCTGGATTGTTTTTTCTTGAATGTAAAATGAAGATAATGGCATGAATCTTGTATGCATCACTGAGAGGTGTAAAAGAGTGGCACCTATACATTTTCATGGAACTTTTCTTGTGTGTTCCCTCCCTTGGTCCCAAGATTGTTAGAGTTCATGCTATCTCTGTTGGGTTTGGAGAGCAGGCAGCATCATATTTTCTTCTCTTTCTATCAAATCATCATGAAGCTTCTGAAAATCCATACTTAACTTTTCTATTGTTACTTTGTTGTTTTGAAAATGTTCCTTTTCGCAGTTTGAATCCAATGGCATTTTTCTTTTCAGTCCTATATTTTGGGAGATTTAGCATCACATCACGAATGATCTCTGTCTTAAGAAGAAATTAAGTTATGTTATCTTGAGGTTCCAGCTCAATATATGAAAGCAGGTTCTGATAATGGATCAAGATTGATTATTCAATAGTGATGTTCTGTTATTAAACCCAATTGGAGAAAGGCTGAATAATTGTGGGTCAGGGATGCTGTAGAAGAGTATCTCGTAGTTTGTCTGTAGCTTAAAACATTTAATAGAGAGATTTCTAAAGTACAACTGTGATAATTCAAATGTGAATGGGTAATCAATCTCCTGGAATAGTATTTGTAAAATAATGGAGAGCCAATAATTGTACGCTAAGTGGATTAAAGCTGCTGGAGTTGCTATTTTTAATCATGCAGATCTTTATTCATTCAACGTATTTTTTAAAGTTTATTCTTATGTGCCAGCTACTGTGCTAAACTCTTCCAAAGTATCCTTAATGTCAGGAAAGCATGGATTTACACACTGAGTCTGTCTGTTGCAAGTGCAATTCATTTGTAGTCTTAAATTCATTTGAAACTTAACTTCTACTCCATAAAGTTTGCTTTAAAGTAAAATTAATGTATTTTGATTACAATGAGGCAATTCCTATCCTCTAGGAATAGGAAGTATTAATCCTGTGACTTCGTTTACTCCTGAGCACATTGTTACATTTTCCTAAATGTTTATGTGCTTCTATTAGAGTTCGATGTCTATGGGCTTTGAGGAGCTATTCAAGGTTTTTAAAAACAATAAGAGGAAGGGAAAAGGAGGGAAATAACATGATAAACTTTGCATTTATGGAAACTCACAGCTTTGAGCAAGACAGAATGAAGAAGTATGAAAATAAAATCATAAATTAGGAAACATCAAAATAGTCTGGATTAGATGATAAAGATGATATCTCTGAATTTAAGAGATTTCAATGAGATTGAAGAAGAATGATTTGGGGTGATATTTGTAGAAGTTGTTGGCTAATTGAATGTGAGCATTTCAGGAAGAAGGAATAGAGAGGATCACGTGTAGATTGCAAGTTTGCTTGACTGAATAGATTGCAGTAAAATTCACCAAGACAAGGAAATATAGGATGAAGAACATGACTGAAGGAAAAAGCTAAGAATTTTACTTTGCATTTTTAAAGGTGATTTGGAGACATTCAGGGGGAGATGCTATATAGGGAGTTGGATATGCCATTTGGAAATAGGGGAAAATCCTGAGATAGAGATATAGATTTAAGACTCATCAGCCAGGAGGTGATTGTTAGTGCCATGACACCAGACCCTTGAGAGAATTGTTATTTGAGAGGAATCAGAAATTGAGAAGTAGCAAAAGACACTGAGAAGAAAATCTGAACTCAAAGTTTCTATGCCAAAGGGACATCCTGACCCCCATAAGAGGGAGATAATAGAGATCTAAACTAGGATCATTTTAGAAGAGATAGAGAAGGAAGCACTGACTTGAAAAAAGAACTATTCATTGTTAAAGTTAAAGACAAAATTGCATCTAACATTAGTCAGATATTTCTAGAATTGGTCATCTTAGCTGGCCAGGGCTTTGTGTTTATTTTTGGATTGTGACTTTCCATATCAACACAGCTCCATACCAGAAATTGAATAGAGATTTCTATGGCTTGACAAAATGAGCATTGATCCTTGGCCAAAGGGTGAGAAATTATGGTCTTCCAACCCAAGGAATTATGTCTAATTCCCCAGAGAATATCTCTGCAATTTGGTTCCACAGAGCCATTTTTAAAGGTAACCAAAATTATACTGTGGAGTTATGCTTTCTTGTTTGCAACTTTAAGTTGACCTTTACTGATTCTGATGCCATTTTGAATTTGATCAATCATTGAAAAGAAGTAGAGATACCTAGAAGTAAATATGAGTGGATGTAACCAATTTTAACAAAATGGATTTTCCATGATTACTGAAAATTATTTGCTATAAAGTTATATTAATATTTAGAAAGCATTTCTTTTATAATAAACAATATAAATATGTTTGTGTATTTATATTTATACATATAATATACTTATATATTTATAAGTATAAATATCTACAGAAGCATTATATATTATAAATATATATACATTGCAAATATATATACATAATATATAAGTTATATAAAAATGTAAGTTATATACCTAATATATACCTAAATATATATACATTATATATAATATATGTTATATAAATATATATTTGTTATATATTATATTAATACTTGTATACTTGACTATAGTTAATATTATTAAACTTTTTTTATTAAGTCAAATTGGCTTTTTAAAAAATAATTCTGATGGAAAAATAAACAATTGATAGAAATATAGCACTGCTGACTCTACTTACATTGAGATCTTTTTAGACAGCTCCATCAATAATAATTCAACATAACTGGTTTGTTATTGTCTTTCTGTTATGTTATGTCTCTTTATTTTTTTTAAAAAATAAGGACTTTAGAAGATACCTAAGGCTATTACATTTTTTTCTTCTTTTAAATTTCCATAAAGAAGAAAATAAAAGGCAAAAAAAGCATATAAAAGAACCATTGTAAATTAACTTGATAAGACCCCATTCTTGGATCTAGTGTTAACGTGTTCTTTCAGCTCTTTCTGTGGAGTCATGTTTTAGTACATTTTTAATTGCAGACTCTCTTAAATTTTCTATCTAGTTCTTGGTACTAACTGGATAGCCTTCAAATTATTTAATCTGTCTATGTAAAATGAGCTTTGGGATTGAGAAAATCTCATCACAAAAATTCCTTAACAAAGCAAAAGTAGTACAGTAGGAGAATTTCTTTGTACTTGAAAAGCATTTTTTAAAATTGACATATCAAACTTTCTCCTGTGCACAGTTTTTTTTTCTTCTTTTCAATTGTTATTATGTAGAGTGAGAAAAAATTCCCCATGTTTTAGTGTCTTATGTCTTTATCTTTTCCCTCTTCAGTTGTCATGATTTAATTTCTTGCATATTCAACAACCTCTGTCTTCCCACTTTCTCTTGCTCCCGCAGCCCATAAGGTCATTCCTCCAGTAACATCCAGCAGTTCACAGAACACCCCACACTTTTGTAAATCCTATTCTTTATCTAGAGTTCCTGTTTGCTTTTTGAAAAATCATAACCATTATTCAAAATTTAGCATAAATCATTAAAGTAGCTACTATTTATTGAGTACTTGCAATGTCTCAGAGATGTTCCAGGCACTTTTCCCATGTATTAAATTTTTTAATCCTCACAATAAACCTACAAAGTACATACTTGTATTATGTTCTTTCTTCACTAAAGCGATTTAAGGCCCTGAAAGTTGGAGTAACTTACCCAAGGTCATACAGCAAAGATGCAGGCCTCAGCCAAGATTTGTAGTCAGACAGTTTGCCTCCATAACTTGTGCTTTTACCATCTAGTATTAAAAAAGCTAACTTTGTAAAACTTGCTTTGACTCCACAAGCCAAATAAATTACATTGTGTTCTGTTGTCAGTCCACTGAACCTTCTTTATGTACCTTAAATTCATTACAGTAGTCCCACTTATCCGCAGTTTCACTTTCTGCAGTTTCAGTTGCCCATGGTCAACCACAGTCTGAAAATATTAAATGGAAAATTCCAGAAATAAACAATTCATAGGTTAAATCGCAAGCAGGCAGTTCTGAGTAGCATGATAACATCTCTCGCCATCTCACTCCATCCCGCCAAGGACTTGAAACGTCCCTTTGTCCAGTGTTCCGCACTGTCTACGCTCTCCACTCTTCAGTCATTTAGTAGCCATTGTGTTATCAGATCAACTGTCCTTGGTAATATTATGATGCTCTTCTGTCTGTCTTGTGTGTATCATGGTCTATTTCCTAATGCTTTTGTTTCAGACTTTTTTATTTTTTATATTTAATCATTGTCTTCCTAGTACTTAACATACCACCTGCTGTTAAGAGAGTGTGAAGTAAAGGTTTCTTGAATTAATCCAATAGTCCCACCTTAACCATGGGGGATATATTCCAAGAGCCCCAGTGGATTCATGGAACTGTGGATAGTACCCAACCCTACATATACATATACGATTTTTCCTATACATAACTATGATAAAGGTTACTTTATAAACGAGGCACAGTAAGAAATTAACAATGATAACTAATAATAAAATAGAACAATTATAATAATATACTGTTAAAAGTTATGTGAATGAGGTCATTCTCTCTCTCAAAATACCTTAATATTTTTGGTTTGCAGTTGACTAAAACTGCAAACAGCAAAACTACAGATAGGGGGACCACAGCAAATGAATGAGTGAATGTAAGAAGCTCTACCAAGTAGAATAAGTAAATGCCATGATGGAAAATAAAAAGAAATAGTTGTACTGATGGCAATTACCATTTAGGGGAAAAGGTGGGGGGAAAAAGCTATGACATATGGCCTACAGTTAGAAAGAAATTGTATTTACTACTCTGAATAGAAGGTATATAGATCTCCTTTTATTGTATGCCTAATACAATGGAGGGAAGCAGAAAAAATCTTTTACCACTGATTTTCAGTTTTTGCAAATGCAGATAAAACTGACATGTTTATTCAATGACAAGAAACTTGTTATATAATTAAAGAATTATAGTCTCTCTAGTTAGCAGCCAGCTTCTCTATGGCCTTTTACAGTTTTATTTTTATTTTTTTTGATTTTGTGTCTACTAGGTTGTTTGTCTGCTTGTTTGCTTTTTGTTAGATTTTATTGTTAAAATTGCAATTTTAACATGTGCAGTCACTGCTGCACATTTTCGTGTCCCAGATGCTGCATTACATAACTTCTCTATTGAAACCTTCCAATGGCTCCCATTTCACCTAAAGAAGTAATTGCCTGGAAACTCCCCCATGGTTTGGCCTCTTGCTACCATTTTGCCCTCACTGTTCACACACTGCCCCAGTGCTCCTCTCCCGTGGTCCCTGGGGCTCACTCTTCACCTCTGCTGCCTTTTCCTCAGAAATCATCCTCTCAGGGGGCCTGACTTTACCCTCATATTTAAAATCACAACACCATGGTATGTCTCACATGATATTCTTTTAATGTTCTCTATAGTACTCATCTACTATACTATATAATGTAATTATTTATCATACTTGTATTTCTTGCCCTCAAGAATGGAATCCCCATGAGGGCAGGGATTTCTGTGCATTTATTTATTCCTGGAGACCTAGAACTTGTAACAGTGCCTGGCATAGTAGGCATTCAAATATTTGATGAATAAATAAATGAAGAAACAAGGAATTCAAGATCTGGCTTCCTTTAAAAGAAAATTTGCCTCATCCAAAATGCTTTTGATATAATCATGCCTAGGGAAGAACTGTTAGAAAGATGGAAATGTTAGACAGTGAATTGGGCCAGGGCCACACATGTACATTGACCCTTAACCTATTCATTACCTGAGTGTCAGTACTTAGCAAAATCAGTTTTTATTTTAGATACATTAGAAAACAAGACAAAGTCTGCGCCATGACCTACATGGCCTGGCATAACCTGGCTTCGGCCACCTCACTTCCTCATCTTGTTCCACATGTAAGAATGACATAAATTGTTCATGGCTTCTGTTTTTTTCTAAGATTATACATATGTATAGACTTAGATGAAGACTTTAATCCTAAGAACATGGTTCTTCTCAAATTGAATTGGAATTTTTTGGTAAATGAAATAGACAACATATTTTTATAAAATATACTGGAAGTGAAATAATAATTGGCAAATCTAGTCAATTGGTATTTTGATTGATGATTTAGGAAGGAAATTAAGAAGCAGGGATCACTGGAGAGATATAATTATCATAATTTAACAATAACTTGGTTTATATGTTTTTGTCTGTTGGAATAATTACATGGATTTATTTTATACCTTTTACATTATTTCAAGTTTATTTTTCCACATTAGTGTGCAACCTGTTAAAATGTTTAATGTGTTGAAAAAGGCCACTTGTAATAGAGTATGAGGAAATATGGGGTATACATATTTTTGGGGTTTTTTGTGCCAAATTAATGGATAAACTTTCCATGGAAAGTTGGGGAGAACACTAATTTTATTTATAATATATAATAATATTATATACCTAATCATATGGCTATATGACTTAAGTATACAGTGTTTTTATGAAAATATATGTGTTTATAATATGTTTTAAAATATGCTATTAAATATATTAGTAGGCTTTGGTCATTTTTTCTATATATGGTGTATAGACAATGATATTAGATACAATGAGAAAAGTTTTTCTGAGAACGAAACAATGATACCATAAGGAGATTGATTTTATGATGACAGCTTTTTTATTTCCAGTTTTTCATTGTTCATTTTTTATACCTTGGCAAGCTGATCTTTAGTGCCAGCCAAAATTTCACTTGGCTATTTATTGTAAATTATCCTAATTGATGAGTGAGAAAAATTTTGATACCTGCTTAATTTTAGTTGGATGAAATAACTGATTTCCGTCTAATGTATTTTTTGCGCCATAAAATGATATGGTAATAAATGAGGAAAAGCAATCATAATCTGGCAAAGTGCAGTTATTCCTGCTCAGAATTAAATAAAGCAAAATGGAGAAAATCCAAAATATTTCTTTAACCATTGATAGACTATTGCTATATATGTTATTTTAATGAATCAGAGTAACTCTCCTAAAAGTTGTAAGACACTTATGGGATCCATTTCAGAGGGTGTATAAAATTTTTATAACTAGTAGGAAAATTTCTAAGTTCTTAAAAATGCCCAAATGCTCTGATGGCATCAGCTGATTAATTATCAGACAGGTCTCAAAGTAAAAGTGTCAATAATATTTCCAGTAGTAACAATTGTGTGCCCATGATATTCAGTTGTTCTTTTATTTCAGTGAACTTCATGTATGAACATGTAGCTCTATACATCATTTAATTTATGGGTGATATTTGTTTTCTAAATTTTTTTAATCTATGAAATAAACTCTGCAGGATTTCTTTAGCTAGCAAACTCCCATTTGGGAATATGATTAAAGCTGTGATTGCAACTTTTAAACAATTTGTGTCTTAAATAAAGATATATAATGTCTTAAACAAGATATTCACATTAAATGTTAACAGGCTATGGTAGAATTTTTGCATTTTGCTTTTGAGAAAACTCATTTTTGTAAAAATAAAGGTTATTACACATGAATTTTTTCTCATTATAAAAGATTCAAACACTAATAAGACAGAGAGAACAACATATGAGTGTTTACTCTCATGGCCCCTCATACCCCTGCCCCTCAGAGGGAAAAATTGTTTATAGTTTTTAGCATGCATCATTCCAGTACAACATTCTATTTCCAAACATGCACATCTTGATGGAATCATAATGTGTATTATTTTAACTTGAGTTGGAAGAGATCAAAATTCTTTTGAATTAAAGACATTTACTTGTACAGCTGAAGTTCACCCTTTCTTAGTTGGACAACTCTACCCAAGCAGTTGCTACTGCTACCACTGCTACCTGGTGTGAGTTTCCCCTAGTTACTCTACCATTTTCTTTGCATAGCACCTCAGAGGAATGGGAAATGTGTCCGAGAGCATATAAAATAATTGTGTAAATTAATTAACCAAAAAGCCAGAAATGTTGCTTAAAAATAGGAATTTTCTTTTATAGATGTTTGCCAAGTTTGCCCATATTCTTTTTGCATGTGTGTGATCATTAATATAATATGATCCTATATTGCATTTCTCATATTAGCCGTAAATACTTACTAGAATACTTTGGATATTTCTTTCATTGATTCTGATTTTTTTTCCCTCCTCTCACTGGATGCCAGCACAGTGCTTTCAATTGTGACAATGAAAAATGTCTCCAGACATTGTCAAATATCCCCCGGGGGACAAAAACACTCCCAGTTGCTGTCAGATGCCCTCTAGGAGGCAAAACCACTCTGGTAGAGAACCATGGTTTAGTAGCATTTCTAAACTTATCTTTTTCTGACATATTTTTCAAGGACAGGTAGCTATCCCTGAACCAGACCATAACATGTTTTGAGGTATGATTACAACTGTCATAAAACTACACTATTGAACCCTCACTCCATATATGTATAATTGACTTTAACTACCTTAGCAGTAGAATTTGCTACAAAGATAGGGAAAAAAAAAAGAAAAAGAAAAAATGTGCTGATGAAAAAGTCCTCTCCATCCCCCAAACATTGCACATCTCACTCATTTTGTTTGTATATATCCATTCCCTCCTCCCCCCTCCCACCCGCCTGACACCCAATAAATGTTATTCCTATATGTCCACTTAGGTGTTGATCTGTTAATACCAATTTGCTGGTGAGTACATATGGTACTTGTTCCTCCATTCTTGAGATACTTCACTTAGTAGAATGGGTTCCAGCTCTATCCAGGAAAATACAAGAGGTGCTATATCACCATTGTTTCTTAAAGCTGAATAGTACTCCATGGTATACATATACCACATTTTATTAATCCACTCATGTATTGATGGGCACCTGGGTTGTTTCTACAACTTTGCAATTGTGAACTGTGCTGCTATAAACATTCGAGTGCAGGTGTCTTTTTCAGAGTGACTTTTGTTCTTTTGGGTAGATGCCCAGTAATGGAATTGCTGGATCAATTGCTGGTAGATCCACTTGAATCGCTTTAAGGTGTCTCCATATTGCTTTCCACAGAGGCTAAACTAGTTTGCAGTCCCACCAGCAGTGTAGGAGTGTTCCTATCTCTCCGCATCCATGCCAACATTTATTGTTTGGGGACTTTTTGATAAAGGCCATTCTTACTGGAGATAAGTGATATCTCATTGTAGTTTTGATTTGCATTCCCCTGGTGATTAGAGATGTTGAGCATTTTTTCATATGTTTGTTGGCCATTTTTCTATCTTCTTTTGAAAATTTTCTGTTCATATCCTTTGCCCACTTTTTGATAGGGTTGTTTGATTTTTCCTTGCTGATTTTCCTGAGTTCTAAATAGATTCTAGTATCAGCCCTTTATAGGATGTGTAGCTTGCGAAAATTTTCTCCCATTCTGTGGGTTGTCTGTTTGCTCTCTTGACAGTTTCTTTGGCTGTGCAGAAGCTTTTTAATTTGATCAGGTCCCATTTATTTATTTGTGTTGCTGCTGTGATTGCCTTTGGGGTCTTCTTCATAAATTCTTTGCCTAGGCTAATGTCTAGAAGAGTATTTCCAATGTTTTCCTCTAGAATTCTAATAGTTTCACACCTAAGGTTCAAGTCTGTTACCCAGCATGAGTTGATTTTTGTGAGAGGTGAAAGGCGTGGGTCTTGTTTCAGTCTTTTACATGTGGCTATCCAGTTTTCCCAGCACTATTTATTGAATAAGGATTCTTTTCCCCAGTGTATGTTTTTGTCTGCTTTGTTGAAGATTAGTTGGCTATATGAGGATGGTTTTTTATTTGGGTTCTCTGTTCTGTTCCACTGGGGGCATGGGCAATATACGTAACTGTAATATTTGTACCCCCATAATATGCTGAAATAAAAAAAAGTTAAAAAATAAAAAGAAAAGAAAAAGTCCTCTCTAACTTGGAAGAAATAGCCTCATCTATCTATTTGGATATCAGTAACCTGATACCAGACCTTCTTTTCTATGTCTTGACAAAAGCTCATTCAGTACTTTTAACACTTGGCACTTTAAAAAACATGCATTTGGGCTAATGCAGTGCAATAGAACATATGAACATGTTTTCTGAGACACATGTTTTGTTAAAAAACAAAACAAATAGATTTCAGAATAGATGATACATCATAAAGTCTAAATATGTACGGGTTTTTTCACACATAATCCCTTAACATTTATCTTCTGATATGTGAATGCATGTAATCTTCAATCCAAATGGAAAAAAACAAAGTAAAATTTTAATATTTTACCTAAAATTTGCAAAACTCAGTAGTGTTTCAATAAAACTCTCATCCTATGTACTATCTAAAAAATGTTTTCAGACACATTTTTCTTTGAAATATAAAATTTTGGTGTTCTCCTCTTCCAGAAAAAGACCAACAATGACAAAAAAATAAACTGTCCTTCACAATGAAGTTTAGACTACTTCAAAAAACGTTTCCTGTATTTTTAGACTTAATGTTCTTATTTCCTCCTTTAGTATATATTCATGTTTAATGAATTTCCTGTTGACTTTAAAATAAATTTTTACTATAGGCTATTTTAAAAGAATTACCTATTTCAAGCTTTTCCCAACATGTGATTAAATCACTTCCTTTGCAGAAACAATACTCAATTATTTTGAAGTTAAAATTTGAATGTGAAATTCAAGCATTGTATTAAATTTAATGTATCAACTTATTTTTGTCTTCAACACACTGATCTTAAAATCTATAATTACGGATTCTAATTTTATAACTGTTTCTAACTATTTAAATTTAAATTTCAAAAGGTTTGAAAATGAAAGATCCAATAGAAAGGTGAAGTCTTTTCTTTGATTTCCAATTTATGTAAATTTGAATTAATGTAAACCACATTCTAGATATTAATGTTATATTTGATCCTAATACTGATTCTAACTAATATAATAGTCCATAAACTGGAGATCAAGTAAAAATTATTAAAAATAATATTCTGGTAAATATCTATGTCACTTCTTTAGTGTGCTATGTCATGCTAAAAATGTTTGTCATTTGTAAGCCTTTATTCTATTACTGGCAATATCTGACTCTCATTTGTGCAGATTTCAATATTGTATTCAAGTAAACCTTTTTAAAACTTAGATATATTTAAAAGGGAAATATATTGTGGTCTTCTATTTTTTTTCAATACACATTAAAGTAAATAGTAAAAAGGATTACAAAGTTAAAAATTTACTCAGAAATCACTTAAAATCATCCAGAGTATCACCTACCACTGAGTGGAGGAAAAAAATTTATAGACTATAAAATGTGCCCCCCTCTGGTTTGCAGAGGCTTTAGCTTGTAAGTAGGAATCTTCCAGAAGATAGACAGAAATTCTGCTTCTTCATTATTATTTGAAATTTTATACACAGTGATCTCAATACAATATAAATTAATCACTATAGAATATAATTAAGTGTAATACATTTACATTTTAAAATTCCTTTTTTTAAATAAAGAAAATGGTGGGCTTTAATCTTTATTTACAAGACACTGCAAGGTATGAAATTCTATGTAGAAATAAGAAATACGTTCAGAAGACAGGCTTCATACAGTATGTACCGTTTGGAACTGTTCAAGTGCTGTTTCCTTGTAAAAAGCGCTGCACTAACAAACCACATTTAGGAGGTCTTAGTAGAGAAATAGTAAGACAAACTTATACCAAACAGAGTACACAACAACTTTATGCCTCAGCTGTACAATCTAAAAGTTAAAGGTTCCAGGATTCCTATCCTGAACTTGGAAGGTATACAGAATTCTTTCCTGAGGGTGGGGGAAGAGGTTGGCATTGGCTGCTAGGTGGGTTTGCAACAGAAGTAACAATATGACCTCTTCATTTTGTCCCCGTCTCGTGGCATGAACTTTAATAATACCTTCAAGTAAAGGAGAAAGTTGAAGCTTTTTTCAGCTTAGTTCTAAATCTCCTCAGGAAAGACATGAAAAGCAGCTTACAACATGTGGCTGGATATAATATTCATGGTGGTTTGTTGTCATCCAAATTTATAGCAATTGTTTTATCAGGTATTTCTGTAGCTATGTCTCAGTTTTTCACAACACTGCAATTCTGCCTTACCTTTGTTATTTCAGCTGTATTATGGAGGTTTGTTTTGGAAATGTATATTGACTAAAGTTTCTTATGCCACCCTCACTTAGTTCTTTGTAGTAAAGATAACATTTATTTAAAGTTGTAGACTTTATGGCTGAAAGTTCCATTAGAGCCATCCAATTTCCATTCCCACTACTTCCCTGACCCAGATTTTGGCCTTCAATACCTCTTGCCTGGTTGCTTGAAATTCTTTCTTAACTTTTCTCTTAGCCTTAGGTATTTTCTCATTTGTTCCTTGCAGCTCTAATCGTGTTTCATCCTGGCCAAAAGCCTTCAGAATCTTGCCTTTTGTCAAGACCTCTTTTTTTTTTTCCATTTAAGTATATTTGAAAGGCCTTTAGTTGTTCACATGTCTAAGAAATATTACAATAGAGTTATTCCAGCTGGAACTTATACTATTTAAACAGTCCTTTATTCAGTAGATATTTATTGAGTGCCTACTATGTGCATTGTATTTTTTTTTCTTTTTTAAATTCAGGATATTATGGCGGTACAAACATTTTGGTTACATGAAATTCGTTTGCCTCACCCATGCCAGGGCTACAAGCATGTCCTTCCCCCATACAGTGTGCCCCGTTTCCATTAGCTAGGGGTTTACCTCCCCACCCTCCCACCCCCCGACCTGACCAGAACCCAGTGAGTATTACTACCATATGAGAACCTTAGTGTTGATCAATTAGTACAATTAGATGGCGAGTGCACGTGGTGCATGTTTTTCCATTCTTGTGACACCTCACTTCGAAGGATGGGCTCAGTCTCTATCCAGGATAATATAAGAGGTGCTAGAACACCATTGTTTTTTGTAGTTGAGTAGTATTCCACATTTTATTAATCCACTCATGTTAAGCTTCTTGAGTTCTCTTCTAATCCTCCACAAACAGGGTGTAATATCTCTCTTTCCCCTGAATTGCCATTGTACTTCTTGTGACTTTAATTTGTTTTACTATTTGATCGCTAGATTTCAATCTCAGCATGAAGGAAAGGCATGGGTTTTAGAGTCAGGCATATCTGGTTTCTGATCTGTTCCCTCTGTAACTGCCCTGAGCAGGGGCTGTATTGTGGTACATATTTTTTTTATATTCTAGGGACTCTGTTCCCTCCATGCAGGGTTGCAGTTGGCAATAAATAAGTGTTTGAAGGATGAATAACTGTTTATTTATGAAGGAATGCTATTTTAATATTTACTCAAACAATATCCTGAAGAATCTTAATGTTTTTGCCACCCACAGAGAAATCACTTCCTTCTCCAAAAAAGTGTGCAGTTAAGGAGTTTGCGTGTGTGAATTGAATGAAAACATGCCATTGAGGAGTTATCTGAAGACTGCTTGTGTGTGTGTGTGTGTGCACGTGTGCACATGAAGGAGAAGGTTGTTTTTACTATCACCATTTTCCTACTTATTTCAAATTTGAATGTATTAAACAAAGTCATTCAGAGCCAGCTGTATTCACTTATGATTCCTAATACTGGTTTCCAATCTTTAAGGGGGAAGTTGATGTGCCATGGCATTGGAAAATTCTAAGGCAGTCCAGTCTTTTACCCCTCTATGATTTACCTTCTGTGCAGCAAGTTACCAGACAGGAAAAACCTACCATATTAACAAATAGGCCATGCAAAAGAGTTTATTAATTTAAATAATTGAGTCATATAGTTAAGCCCATAAAGATACTAATTTGCTTTTCTACCCTTCCTGTATTTTCAGTGCAACCTTGTTAGCATAGTAAAATTTAGTAGCAGGTTTATTTGTCTTAAACTCAGTCCAAAGGGCTAATGACAGAAATAGGAAACTAAGGATTTAATTCTAAGACATCCTAATGACTAAAGAAGGCCCTCAGTCTGGCTGTCATGCTGCTCATGCACAGAGGTGTCTGTGATTACTCTGAGCACTTTTTTGTATTTACTCAGGACTAAATGAGCAAATGACTGAAATTCAGTGCTATTAATTAAATTTGTTGAAGAGTCTCTGATGCCCCTGAATCATTTTCCAGGGAACATTCTGAAAATAAACCTCTAATAATAATTGCTTAGCGAACATATAAAATGCCAACGAACTTTTCAATGCTCTTTCTTCAAGAAGAATAATATTCAAAGGAGCCTCCTTTTAAATGACGCATGAGGATTTTCCCCTCCCTCATTAGATGCTTGTTTATTTTAAGTTGAACTTTTAAGACATTGAATATAGTGACTTAAGAACCTTTAAGCTTTTACCTCAACTTAGTTATTTAACCAACTTAAAAATTAATTTAATTTAATCTTGTAGGCTCATTTCCAATCTAATGAAATCAATAGCAAGTGTGTTGGTGCTAAACAAAACTATTGAAACTTTTATTGATACATTTTTTCCAAAACTCAGTTTGGATATTTGAATATTCTTAAAGTAGATTATACCAAATCATGTTGATAGTCTCTAACTTGGGAGAATCTGGGGCATCCAAGTTTGCCAGAAATGTATGAGGCCTGGTGGACTCCTTAGAGAATGCAGTATAATTCTTGATTATATTTCAGACTGGCAACTTTGAATATAGCAGAATTAATAAAAGTAGAACAAATAAAATTCAGCTATTGTTACTTCATGCCTTGTTCAATCTCTTGGCAACTAAAATTATTTTAAGTTTGATTTTCTTTACTGTTTCTCTCAGAGAACAGGATATCCATGTTCATGATTTAAGCAAAACATTTTATTCTGATTTAGGTGTGATAATAACACAGAACACTGGGATAAATTTACTTTTCCATTACTAGTAATTCTCATGCCAGCTACAAATTTTTATGTTTAATTTATAGATAGGACCACTATGAAAATTTGGAGACTGGAAGCCAGATTATTTTCTAAGGCTTCTCTTGGCTTTATATCCTATCTACTTTTGAGGCATTTTGACTGATAGGGCAGGGGACACAGGGAGAGTGGTATATGGAGATAATGGCAGTAACTCTCCACAGGGAAAGTATTGACTGGGCTAGAATCATAGCTATCCTTGTCATTTGGCACATCTACACCACTTTTATGTTAAAGGTGAATTTTAATCCAAAATTTATATAAAGCATAAATATTTCTCAGCTCTTATTCTTCATAGATCCTTGATTTCTGAGTTTCTGGACTAATGCATTGTTTTGGCACACATAGCATTATAATTTTTGTATGCATTTTGCCAAATGATAGGACAATATAATACCCTTATATATTCTGTATCCTTAAAATACAGTTCCAGAAGGACTGTATTTATTACTTCCTTTGCAGTTTCCTACTATACTGGAGTGAGTTTTTAATACATGCTGACTGCTTTAAATGATAATGTACCCTAATCAGCTGCTCTGCTTCATTTTTGTTGGCTTATTCTTTAAATCTGTGGAATCAGCAAGGCTGTGTCCTAGCTCATGTGATGGGATGCTTGAGGTTTTCTATACTCTAAGTTATACATGTTGAGTCTAGATCTAATATTTCATTGTATATACAATCTGTATAAGCTTTAAAAGCTTAGTAATATTTTCATAACAGCAATTTTATCATTTCATTCATTTACTATTGAATACTCAATACTTTACCTATATTATCTCTAATTTTTACCAAAATCTCACAGAAATAAGTGAAATTATCTTTGTTTTACAACTAAAAAATGAGGCTCAGAGGGTTAAAATAGTTTGCCTCTCAGATAATAACGCCTTTCTTATTGAGTTAATGTGAAAATTAAGATATATGTCTGAAGCAGCTTACACAGAGCCTGGCACATAGTAGCCCTTCAATAAATGAAAGTTTTATTATTGTTGTTGTTGTTATTACTCTTATCAATGCTAATGTATCAGCCTCATAGCTGAGGCTCTGTCTGATCTGAATCTAAAGTCTATGTTGATTATAATTGATACCTTTTGAAATATAAGTGGAGTAAACACTTGATTTAGTTTTATTTATTCTCCTTATGTAGGAGTGTTCTCACTTATTGCAAAGAAGCCAGGTGTTAATGACCTTCTGGAATAAGTTTCCATCATTTGCTTCAGCTTCCAAAGCAGTCCTTTAATTATTAGGGCTGACACTGTGTTTCATGCTGATGACACTGTTCCTAGAAGCTCTGCAACAGATGGTGGCTATTGTGTGAACTCAGCACAGTTTTCCTGGGTTGTGCTGCCAACTCAGCAGAATTTGGCAGCTAAACAGTTTGCCTATACAAGACATCGGTTTTTGGTGGAGAGACTTATCTGGAAAACCAGAAGAAAAAAAAAACAAAAACAAAAACCAGAAACGATTCTCATTAAAATAGGTTGAGGGCTTTAGCTGAACTCTGTTCTCTGTGTGGCATTTTGTGTCGGATTTAAAAAACATACGGCCAGAAAGCTCTTTCACTGTAGGGCCAGTTAGCAAATAGCCTGGTGTCTGATTCCAGATAAAGCACACGTTTACATTTTGCATTGAGATCATTTGTATCAGAGACTGCTGTGTTTTACAAGTGCCCACGTGAGGGCAAGGTGCCTAGTGCACAGGGCACACAATTGATGAATGCCCTGGGGAATAATGATAAGGAGATGATATTCCTGTGTTAACATAGGACTCCTTGTTTCATAGAAATTTTCTTCATTTTGGACAGGATTATTTGAATCTGGCAATAGGTAGACAGGGCTCTGCTTTTCTTGTGCCTATAAATTGGGAATCATTTCTTTGTGACATGTGAGAACTATTAATGTTTCTTTGAGGGAAAAGAGAAGTGTGTTTACTTTTCAGATGTCCCTTACAAGTTTCCTTGGGAATGGTCAGATGACAAAATTTTCAGTGAGAGGACTGGGACTGTAGAGGCTATTTACTATGAAGTGAAGGTACCATAGGCCTCAGGACCCCTTATTTTCCCAGGCTCTGTCCAAGACTCTGGGCTTTATCACACATGATCATATGTAAAATTTGCAATTAAGATGATTTAAACACAATCAGATTAAGACTGTGGTCTTTTTACATTCCTACTCCTCTCTTTCATATTTCCTCTAGTGCAAAGTGATGTTAGACTGGCCATGAGGAATTTTGAAATCTGGCTAATGGGATGAATACATCGTGGATACATTTATTGGCTTAGTGGGATATATTAGTGTGAGCCATATGAAACTGTCATTTTTGGAGGTCAAAAATGATTGAGCATGGGCAATCTCATATGGTCAACCTAATATTTATGTGGTTCAAAATTCCTTCAGTCTATAATTTTATGTCTACTGACCTGGTAAAGGAATGTCTTCTAGGAATCTTCCTACTTCTCTTACTGCCTCCTAATGAGCCTGCCTACCCAGAGTGATGAGTAAAAGTACATGGCCAGAGGTCATTTGGTGATATGCATGCATCTAAGAGCACCGGGCACTGAAAGCATGTGTGTAGAGAGGAAACAACAACACTTTGATCAACCCTGATAGAGGAAAGATTGAATTATCTTTCTAGCTTCTCCATAGATAATATTATAAAAACCAAGTTGAGGAGGAGGGAGTGCTTAGAGGTGGGGTCTGCCTGGCGTGCACTCCAGACCTCTGGAAAATTGTTGCACATAGAATGGCTGCTTTTGAAAGAATATTGCCCAGAAGAAAAGATGTTAGTTTTTCATAAGCCAAAGATGTACCAAAGTATAGAGGTCTGCTGTATTTGCAGAGCTAAGTCTTCCAGTTCTCTATTCACTGACAGTAAACATTATGAAAAGGACTTTCAGAACTGCTTGGGTTGGTTGAGGCTTGGTCCGGTGACATCTCCAATGCCTGTGTCCTGATTGGGTAAAGATAGAAGAAGTTGCCAGTGAGATAAAAACAAAAAACAAAAACAAAAACCAACAAAAAAACTGGAATCATATGGTAGATGCAATGGTAGGATCCAATCTAAAACTGCATTGAAATCAAAGAAAGTGAAAACAAGATAAAAACCTGGAAAATATGGAAACAGGATAAAAACCAACCAGATCAGTAAATTACAGAAGGAATGGAAACCTCAAATTCTAATGCTTTCAGTATCACCTCAAAGGCTTCGCCAGCTTAATCTCCTTGTAATCGGTCAGATAATGACTCAGATACAGAGCTGGCTCTGGGCTCTAACAGAACACCAGTTTTATGGGGTTTTTTTAGATCTCAGACACTGGAAAAAACAAAAAATATGTTGTGCGATCATCTGTGAAGGCCATTTGGGGGAGTCCTCATCGACACGCATCTATTCAGGCCTTGCTGCAGCCATAAGAAACCAGTTGCTGAGACGCTGGAGGAGCAGGGCCAGGGCCTCTGCCCCTCTTCTCAGGAGCGGTGACTGAGGTTTATGTAGAAAGGGAACAAAAAATGCTGAAAATTTTGAACAGACCACAAAGCCACAAACTGACCTCCCATTTTTAACTTGGAATATCTGCTATTCTGCCAAAAGACAGTATCTAGAGTAGTTTTGAATGGGTTATTATCCTCCCAGTCCCACAAACTCTGAAGCCAGTGTCTCGCTTACTAAAAGAAGAAGTGTACATAATATTTAAGATGCTGAGTGTCTTGTAACAAAACTGAATACTGCTGTAAAGTGCTTTTTAAGTCTTTTTTAAAAAATCCTTTTCTCATGAAGGAAACTAGGAAAATTTCAGGGGACAGAGTTGAGATTTGTTGTATGATAAATTATATATAGTTTTAGTCTTTCTCTTAATATATTGAGAAACAGTGGTTGGAATATTTTTTAAGATGTCTGGCTACACTTGTTTTCCCTCATGATAATAAATTTGTCATAACTCAGTAACATGGATTTCCTCTAGAGGTAGTTGTTAATATTTTTGAAATATTAAGTTCCTGCCAAGGTTGTGAAGATTCAAACCTGTACTACTGATTATTAAGCAGGACACAGTGAACTTTCTGGTGAAAATACCTTGAAGGAGAAAGTAATTTCTAAATACACAGGGAAGTAACTTGCCTGTAATGTTGCACCCTGTGTCACTTCCCTTCATATTAATATTTGATAAAGATTTCATTTTATGTAAATCAAAGCTCCTCTTGGGGAAATGGCAAATCTTTAAGACAGGCAAGATCCTCCTGTAAAAATAGTACCAAAGAATTACCACATGGTAGAGAAGACAGTCTATCAAAAATGTTAAAACTATCTGAAAAATAAAATGTGCGAGTCTTGACGACAAAACAATAGTTAGTACTTCTTGGGACATACCTCTTATAGGGCTTGCTGAGTGCATCAACAGTTGACTTATGCTTGTGTTACATGACTATTTGGTGACTTCATTGGAAATCTGCACAATTTAGTTTTAATTCTGGATTTCTTCAGTTGACTTTTGTGAAGGTCTTACCTATGTAGAGTGGGCATTTGACTTGTTTTGAACTAATGGAGTCTTTGGTTTTTTTAAAAACTCTATATTTAAAGTAGAATTTACTGAAAGAAAAGAAGTGTATCTTAATGCTGAGTGGATTGGTTTGGGTTTGGCTTCTTTTAGTCAGACTTTTTGAGCATTAAGATATCCTGAACGTGGAGCTCTTTAATTCTAAAATCCTCATAAAAGCCTCTCATTTGAACCCAAACCAAATTATTCTCACTACCTCTTTTCTAAAAGTTCAGGAAAAAAATATCACCAGTTTAGACTTTTCATAATGAGGGAGGTACATTTGCTTGCTTTATAATGATATAACTCAGTGCTTATTTTCAAAAGTAGATTTTAAAAATTGGATAGCATAACAATCAGGAGCGAGCCACTTTTTATGGGCACCCTATAGTTTTATATGTCATAGTCTAAACTTAATATTTTATATTTCTTCCTTTTGGAAAATCTATATGTGTACTACAAGTCACTGTACGCACATACTACACAGTGAATTGGGTCAGCTTTGAGATATATTGCAAGAGTCCAGCCATTATCATCCTCCTGAGTTATGTCGAATATTTTTTTTGTACATTTTGGCTGCAGTCTTGGTGTTAGAATATACTATAATATGGATCACTTCTACTTCTGTATTTATGTGTTTATTACTAGACTTCAACCACGGTCTTCCTTTTCTTCTTCCACATGTCTTTGCCTGCAGGATGTATTGTGTATAATCATGCACTTTATATTAATCTATTAGAAATCTACAAAACTGTTTTGTCTGTTTTAAACTGTTGGATATTTATAATCAAAGCTTTTACTAGGGTATTCAATAAATTTAGCCTTATGAGAACATTTTAAAAAAGAAAACATTATAAAATCCTTAAAATATGAAGAAGTAACCAAAGTGTATGAACCAAAGTAAAAGAAAACAAAACACCAAAAAAGAAAAGCATACAAAACATGTATAGTAATTATTTAAAAATGTATGTAGTTTTCCTGGATTTTGTGATTTTTTTTGAAAATTGTCAAATTATTTAAATGCATAGTATTTTGAAATTGATTATATTTTCTTAAAGGACTCCCCTACTCCCATTGTGTAAGCTTCAAAGTTCAGAACACCTGGATCTGCACCTAAAAGGGAGGCTTACGGAATGGGGTCCTAATAGCAGACAGATTTCCCCTAGGAACCCAAAGATTATTTGCAGGGATTATTTTTATAACTTCTTTAATTGGAGAGCAATCATAGTAACATATCTGATTTCCTTTTGGAGGAGAAGTTGTATAATAGGATGCAAATACATTATAAGACTGCTACTAGAGAGTGTAAGGATATCTTTCTAGGGTTAAGATTAAATTTCAGAAAGTTCATAACAACTCAGTCGATCTATTTCCATCCCTCTCTATCTGCTGTCAACTTTATTTCCATCTTTCCTTTCAGGAACATGAAGACAGACAGGGATCCTCAGTGAATGAGATTCTTTCTTCTCTTAATGGGACCTGGGAGTGGTGGGTGTGGAAGACCTTTTCTAGGGATATTTTCTAGTTTTTTCCACTTCTGTTTCTCTTAATATGTTACCCTGAGTGCTATTTTGCCTTTTCTACTGGGGTGGCCTGGGAGGTGATGCTAGAATCAGCATATATATTACTTGCTAATAAATTCTCCACTGACATGAATTCCTCAGTTTTCACAAATAAAACAGATGTTTGTTCTTCTGCCCCATTGTTTTATTATTTCTTTTAATTGCACCAGCTTTGGAGAGTCTGGGAAGCAAAATAAGTAACGCTTTTCTGATTACTGCATACGAGTCCTCAAATATCACAAACGATTTCGGAAACCAAGCAATCAGAGATTCTTCTAATGTCTTTTCTTCAAACACTTTTCTTCAATGAACTCTTGCCAGGGGAATGAGAGCCCTTAAGAGGCCTGGCTTGATTTATTCATGTTGAACACGGGTTTATAAGATAGACATTTAAACATTTAATACACCCTTGTCTTTTGAAAATAACTTATATATTACTTTCTTTTCCACTTTATAAAAATCAGAAACATCTATGATATACATGAAATGTCATGAATCATATCCTAACTCATAAATCACCTTCAAAGCAGTAGGAGGAGGACTTTCAATACCCACCTATGACTCTACCTCTTTTCTTTTATATTTCCCTATTTGGGTGAATGTGATAACAAACTTTAAGTTCTATAAAGCAGAATCTGAGGCATGCAAGATGCCTCACAATTTATTCACCATATCAAGCTCATGCAAGCCTGTTTAGTCTCTCCTTTGGGTGACCTCAGTGCCTCCTGACCTACTAATTGGCCTGTCCAATTAGAAGGTTGGATGAAGAGAAGTCCTTCTTAAGGAAATAGTTTACATAGCATGTTTCAAAGCCCTGTTCAATGGACAGTCGCTGTTGCATCATATTGATTTATTCAACAAATATTATTTGAGTGCCTAATATGTGCCAGGTACCGTGTTAGGTGCTTGGGAGACCACAATACACAAGTAGACAAAAACTCATGCATTTAATGTGCTAACAATCTAGTGGGAGAGGCAAGCAAATAAACAAAGAACATCATATGTTTGATAATGATATGTGCTATGGAAAAAAATAAAGCAGGTAAGAGGGCTAGGGAGAAGTGGAGTAAGGTGGTGGGTTGGGTATCTTAGATTGCCTCTTCCAGATCCATTCTCCACTCCTTTCCATCCTGCTCTCTGCCTTGGGGAGCAAACCAATGTGGAGTATAGTAATAGACCATCTGGAAAAAGATCTGAGGGAGGGAGAAGTATGAGTTCAGGATATTTATTCTCTTAGCTCCTTTGTCCTAGGTGGCCTCAGGGTGATGGTTGCCCTCCAATCATCAATATTTTTCTCAAGGAACCCCTCTCAGTTGGACTCTTCTTCTAGTTTTCAGTATCTTCTCTTTCTCTTATCCCTTCAGGTCTGAGAAAAGCAATAGCCTGATTATTATAATTTTTTTTTTTTTGAGGCAGAGTCTTACTTTGTTGCCCGGGCTAGAGTGCCGTGGTGTCAGCTTAGCTCACAGCAACCTCAAACTCCTGGGCTCAAGTAATCCTTCTGCCTCAGCCTCCCGAGTAGCTGGGACTACAGGCACGCGCCACTATGCCCGGCTAATTTTTTCTATATATTTTTAGTTGGCCAATTAATTTCTTTCTATTTTTTTTTTTTAGTAGAGACGGGGTCTCGCTCTTGCTGAGGCTGGTTTTGAACTCCTGACCTCGAGCGATCTGCCCACCTTTGCCTCCCAGAGTGCTAGGATTACAGGCGTGAGCCACCGCGCCCGGCCAATAGCCTGATTATTACTATCCCTGAAGTTCCATGTTTTTCCTTTTGGTTTTGCTACATTCTTCCCGTACCCTTGTAAATAGTCCTCTATTAAACTCTTCATCAATTATCTTAATTTAATGTGGCACTCATGTGCTAGGACCATGACTGATATGGATACTAGTCTAGGAATACAAATAATAGTCTGTGATGGTTTGACATGATCAGTACATGTGAAGGAGGTGAGGAAAAAAGCCATGGAGATGTGGAAGGAAAGAACCCTCTGCATAGGAAAACAGCAGTTCTTCTCTTGGAATGTTGGATGGACAGCAAGGTGGACTGGGTGGCTGAAGTGAGGTGAGTAGGTGGGAGAGAAGTAGGAAATTAAGTCAGAGACGTAGTAGAACAAGGTGAGAAGATCGTAGAGTGTCTTATAGGGCTTATACTGAGTGTGAGATTGGAAATCATTGGAAGTGATGACAAATTTTAATATGCCACTTTGGCTACTATTTGGAGAATAATCTGTATGAAGACAAAGGTGGAAGCAGGGAGACTAATTAGGAGGCTATTGAGAAAAATGATGGTGATTGTAGCAGCAAAGATAGTGAGAAGTGATGGAATTCTAGGTGCATTTTGGCTGTACAGAGACAGAATTTGCTGATGGTTGTAATATGTTAAGAGAGTAATCCAGATTTATGCCAAGTTTAGCAATTGCATGGATGGATCTGTCTTTTGTAATATGAAGATAACCATTGGAAGAAGAGTTTAGGGAGGAAGATTAGGAATTTTATTTTTTACCTGTTAAATTTGAGATGCATTGGAATAGATGTATTCAGTAGGCTGTTCATAGGAAATGTCTAGGCTAAGGATATAAATTTAGGAGTTATCAACATGTAGATAGTATTTAAAGTTATGAGACTTGCTGAAATTACCTAGGCTATTGATTCTCAAACTCTTTAGTTGGATATTTGTAAATATAATTTTCACTGTAAATATATGGCAGTTGAGTCAGTCCTGCCAACCTTTGAAAGCAACATTATTAAGATTAAATATACATTTATACCTTTTACAAAAAATAAAGAACTGTATATTCTATAATTAACATATATGCTACATTAAGTACCTATAAATGTGCATATCCATAAAATACCGGCATGTCTATGTAAATATATAAAGTGTGTATAACAGAAGAAGTATGTTTGAAAATATTATTTGTCTTTTTGGAAGGCACTTTTATTTAAATGTCACAAAATGAGAGTAATCACTGATTTTCCTGCCAAACGGAGAATTAAATTACAATTCTGAGAAATGAACATAAGGAGCATTATTGCAGCTATCCTTGAAATGTCAATCTGCTTTTAAAATGTAATTATTTTAAGCCATTTGTTTACAATGTGGCATCATTACATGTATACAGTTTTGAACACTTGGGCCTTCTGTGATTTATATCTAACTTTTAGGATTTTGAATAAAAGGCAATTTGCAATAGTAAAGAGATCTTTATTACCATAGACCAGGAGTCAGAAGTATGGATTTCTAGAATAGTTTGTCACCAACTAGCCATGTGAATTTATAACACTGAATTTCTCTGGGCTTCAGGTTCCTTGAAAATGAAAAGGTTAAATTAGATTACTAGTGTTTCCACAATTCCATAGACCCCTCTCCCCGAGCCCCCAGACTGGTCATAATGGGCCAAGTATGCCAAAGATGCATCCTTTACTTTGTTGCAACTAGAGCCTTTAGCATTTATCTGCTCTGTGTTAGTGCTACCAAGGAAGACATTTTGAACTATAGGATTATCAGTAAAAAAATCTTAATCTTGTCTAAAAAAAGAATATTTTCAATTAATTATGTACAAAGTTTTTGACAGCTTTGAGAGCAGACTTATCATCATTCCCCTAAGAAACATTTTCAGCTAGTTTCATAACCTTTCAAAAAAGGTAACTATTCCTTTTTTGCCTTTGATGTATAATTTAGCCTTAACATTCTTTAATTATCGAGTCTTAGGGTTTTATAGTTGAGACAGACCTTAGAAATGATCTCTTTCAACTTCTTTCCTGATACAGAATGACCACCACATCTCTGACAGTAGTTATTCAAAATCTATTTGCAGAGTGCCAGGGGCTAATCAACTGGGATGGTAACCCATTTCATTTTGTAAGAGCTCTTAAGCTTTCTTTTGTGCAGCCAAAATAAATATCTTTGAAACCTGCACTTTGGGCCATTTTACCATAGTGATTTGAAAACACTGTCTGTGGTAAGTGGCTCTGAAAGTTTACTGTACAAAGAATCACTTAGAGGGTTAAGTTGAATATTCCAGGACTTCCTATCCAAAGATGGTTGCAATAATCAGAAATAGAGTTCAGCAATTTATATTTTTAACAAACATTTCATATAATTATTAATGTAAATTGTTATAACTCACCACATAATACTGTGGATTGGAAAATTCAGTTATGAAATAGTTTGTACAATATGATTCCATTTTTGTGTTGAATAGCATCTATGTATAAGAAATCTAGGAGGATATCCCCCAAATTTTATAAATGGTTGATTATTTCTTCTTGTTGAACAACTTATACTTTTACTTATCTTTACATCTTAATACAAAGACAATAATTTCTACAATTATTATATATTGCTTTTATCACTAAAAATAATACATTTTAATGGACAACTTATATTTTTACTAATCTTTATATCCTGTTTCCTCAATGAATATCTATTACATTTATGATTAAAATAATACACTTGAATGAGTGATTTATCACCCCCTCTTCTACAAAATCACCTTGGAGACTTGCAAGAATGAAATAGACTTATCTGGTGTGGCAACATTCTTACTGCTGCTGAGTCTTTTCAGGGCACTTTAAAGGTCCTTGAATAAAATATACTGACTCTTCCCATCTTTAAGGGAGGATGATAGTAGCATTGGTAGTAATCTCGTTATTTGGCCCAAGGCCATTTCATCTGTCATTCATTTACTCTTTTAACAAGTATTTATGTTCTAGGAGCCGTAGCAATCACTAGAGCTAGAAAGAAAATCTTGTGTGCCGAATTCTCCTATAGCAGAAGAGGCAAGATGACATAAAGAACAGAAGTGCTGTTTCTGCTTGGCCAACTCTGGAGTGGTTTGTTTCACTGAAGAGTAGTTGAATGAATTGAGTCTTGAAAGTGAGGCACAGTCTTACCTAAGCTGATGGGGAATGGGAGAGAGATTTTTTTCTTGAAAGGCATATGCAAAGCCATATAAACGTGACCTAGAGTGTTATAAATGGAGAACTGTAAGTAATTTGATATGGTTAGAGGGCTGGTTGCCAATGAGGGAATTTTAAGAGGTAACTTTGGACGGGTAAGCAAGAGCCTGATCTTGGAGCATCTTATGTGCCATTTTAAAGAATTTGGAAATTTAGGGAAGTAACTTGATCAGTATGGCAGGTAGAATAGAAGAAATGGCTGGAGATAGAGAAACCCATTAGTAGACTATTCTGATACTAGTAAGTGTTTGAGGCAAGAGTTACTAAGGGGCAGAAATAGTATTTCAGCTGTTCAAGCACATGAGAATATTTTGGTGAGAGATGCGTATCTGTTACTAAGTAGAAATTGGTATAGGTCAAGCTAGGATTTAATTCTCTTTGTGTTTATTCTTTTCTAACTCAATAATTATGTCTGACATCTCTTAATCTGTAAACTCTGTCTTCTCTTTTCTAATTATCCCAAGAACCTACCAAACTTAGTTTAAGGAAAATACAGAAAAGATGACTCCTTAACCTTCAGTGTTTGTTAAAAGTAGAATTACTTTTATACTTCTTAGGGTTAGAGAAGGGATTTTATGTTAAAAGGAGCCAATTTAGAAGACATGTAATTTTACGATTACCAGTGTCTTCTTATTTGAATTTTAATGACAATACTACTACTCTGAATTTTGTTAGGAGCTTTGCCCTCATGTGTATGAACAACAGTTTGAAATCATATGATCCTCAGAGATCTCTGTTTAAGACCAGCTGCAGTTATGATGTGATCACTCATTGTTCTATAATAAGCAGCTTAGACCCAACTGGCCAGTCTTTTCACTGTACCCATACAAAGCTGTTTCTGTCCCACACAGGCAGGGACTCCCTTATTCCAGGCTCAGCTGCAGGGCCTGTTGAATTAATCAAAGGATACTTAGACCACATGCCCTAAAGACTAGGGAACTTCTGTAGTGACTCCACCCTAACATTGAACTTTTTGCCCTTTTAAAATGTTCTTTTGACAGCTGGGGATCTGAGAGCTGTCTAACCCTGGGAAGACAGCTTAGGAAGAATGTTTTCCGAGGTTTATTGTTGAGAAATGTGGATTTACGTGTTCTTTTGCCTGTCAGAATTTACTTTAAAAAAATTATAATTAACATTTTTAAACACCGGAGAATGTAATAGGTATTGCATTTAGTGATTTGCTTTCACTGTTTCACTTAGTCCCAATAAAACCTTATCAGATGCTTATAATTATTTCTGTTTTATGAAGGAGGAAGTGGAGAGCCTGCTAGGATATGGATATCTAACAACTTAGGACAAGTGTTTCTCAACTATGGCTACACATTGGAATCACCCGAAAAGCTTTTTTGAAATACAGATTCCTGGGTCTATAGCAGATGAATTCAATTAGAATCTCTGGGGGTGGGGCCCAGGTAATAGAATTTAAAAGCAAACAAATGAAACCTTCCCAGGTTGATTCCGATTTGCAGCTAGAGTTGAGAATCTTAGTCCTGATGTGCCTGACACTCATACCTTATCAAAACCGTGGTTCCTAGCCCAGCAGCATTTGCATCAGGTGGAAACTTGCTATAAATCTAGAATATTGGGACTTTCCCTGACCTACTGAATCAAAATCTGAATTTTAAAAAGATCCCTGGGGAATCGGGAACTATTTGTACTGCCTTTGCAACTTTTCTGTAATTCTAAAGCTAGTCTAAAATTTAAAATGTTTATTACAAAAAAAAAGATAGTGTTTGTGAAACAAAGATCAAAACCTTTCCTCTGGAAGCTCAGTCTAGGAAGAGAGAAACTTATTAAAAGGCAATTTGCTAAGAGCTATAATGGAAATAATGTAGAAAGTGCTGTCACTTTACAGGAGAAAATGAAAAATGCTGCTTGGAGAAATTAGAGAAAATTGCCAAAGGAAGGTGACTTGAAGGCATTCCAGGCACAGAGAAAGGTGTAAGGGACAATTCCTATAAGAAAAGTTGCTAATATAAAAGGAATTTAAAAAGGAACCTGAGCTTTAATAAAAATATATTTGATATACATGTATATATTTTAAAAATATGATAAATTCTAGCAAAAAAGTGAGGATTAGTGCCAGACTAGAAAGGTAATATAATGATGCAAGAGTTTCTTTCTCTTTTCTTGGGAAAGCAAAGTAATTAAGGAAAATTAATTATTTGTAGCATTAGCACTCTTGGCGGGGGATTGGGGACATGCCCTTTTTTGATATTCTTTCTTCTTGGATCATTGTGACTCTATTTTCTCCAACTTATCAGTTTCTTAGAGATTCCATGCTTAAATTCTCTACTGGGCCTTTGCAGATGCTGTTTTCTCTGCATCTACAAAGAATTTCTGAGCATGTCCGACCTTTTATAATCCTGCTTAACTCCTTCTCATCCTTCAGCTAGGATTCTGCTCAGAATCACTTCTACTAAAAAGCTTTTTCTAAGTATATGAAGTCTGGACTGGGTACCATTCCTCTGGGTTTCTATAGTATCCTTTATCCATTACATTACTGCTAATGTTCCTTCTGTCTGTTTCTCTCATTAAACACTAAGTACTTTGAGGGCAGGGGTTATTTTCAGTGGCTTCTGTGTCACCAATACTTGGTCACCAATACTTGGCACAGTGTTTGATTCAGTAAGTGCTTTGAAATAAATGAAAGAAGTGAAAATAATAGCCTATTTTTGCCATTCGTTTACAGTGACAAGATGATCTTTGGAAATGAAAATAAGAGATTGAAATGCTCTTAATGTTAATAGCTAGAATGAAACTTAGACACTTCAACCTGTGTATAACACATGCTGGCATAGAGCAGATTACCTAAATTTAAGTTGTGTGAAAGTAAGAACACTTTCATTTTATACATGAGGACTCTCTAATTTAGATTATATCGAGTATGTCTCCCTTAGCATATTATTAAGAGAATGTGAACTCAGACATGGATATCATTGTTCATAAATTAATAATTTTTATAGCTTCCAATTATGGAGTACCTATACATGTTGCATTATAAAAAGCTCTTTACATATAAGGCCACATATAATTCTCTCAAAAATCCTGTAAGGTTTATATTAAATTTGAAGGCACAGATCTGGACTCAGAGATATATAATCTTAGAGCTCATGTTTTTTTCCTAGTCAGTGTCCTTTCTGCACTGCCCTGCTGCCTCTTTTTCTTGAAGAAGCAGCTGAAACTTCTTGTATCTTTCTCATCCTGGATATTGCATGGTTGGATATCGAAGGGCTTGCCCTTTGATCACTAATATACTATGTGATCATATATAAATCACGAACATTTCTTCCTCAGTCTCCACGTTTATAAAATGGGCTTGTGAAACTATAGCAGGTATTCATTCATTATGCAACACATATTTGAAAGGCTACTATGTCCCAGACACTGTTCCTGGTGCTGAAGATAGAACAGCAAAAAGGTCAGACAAGATCCATCATCCCCCAGAGCTTACATTATGGCAAGTTAGGCTGAAAATAAACAAATTAAACACAGTCAAATAGTTGTCAGTGCCATGAAGCAAACAGAACAGGGTGGCAAGGAAGAATGTGGCTGGAGTGTGCTGAAGTGTGATGGGGACACCCATGGTTGGGGTGGTCTGGGAAGTCTTCTCTGAGGAAGTAACATTTAAGGTGATAACTGAGTGCAAAGCAGAAGTCAGAGATGAGGACATTTGGGAGTATGGAGTACAAGTCAGAAGGAAACTTAGGAACAGAAAATCTAAAGCCTGCAAAAGCTTTGCATGTAGGAGGACCACTGAAGACCAATGTGGCTGGCGGGAAAACAGTGACAAGAGATAACGTGAGAAGTTGGTAGGTCCAGATCATAGACTTATAGTCAGTGGTTAAGACTGTTTCTCAAACAGTGTATAGATACTATAGATACTCCTTATAACATCTTTGATATCTTTTGAGGTTTGAAGAAATCCTTCCTTGTGAGTAATTTCACAGAATGGAAGTTGGAAACTTGTTTCCCCAACCTCTTTTGCATCTAGGACACATACATATGACCCAGGCTCTGTTATTCAGATGCACACAGATAAGACGTTGAATTGGAAATTAGTGACAAGCACCATGGAATCTGTTCTGACAATGATAATGACAGATGCATTTTGTTGACGGGGAAGCAATAGCAGAGTTTATATTAATAATATAGTATCTGGTACCCAGATCTTGGTTAGCAAAGTGGACTTTGGTGAGTATGCCTGGTGATGGTAGCAGTGCTGGGGTCACAGAGCCAGATTTATGTCTGTTCTTGACTGTATAGGCTGGTTCTCTTGCTGTCTTAAAGTTTCAATTAGTCTGTAATATCCTTCCATAAATTCCTTTTACTTAAGTTAACTAGAGTGCAGTTATGTTGTTTGCAATTGAGAACTCACTGTCAATGCCTTGAACTTGAAATTAGGAGACAGGAAGATTCCCTACCTATGTCTGAGACACATTAGATCTATAAATTTCAACTCTAAATCCTTGGGCTAATTAGTGGCCAAAAATGACCCGGAGATGTAAACACTGTTTATTTCAAAATGTTATTTTCCATACTTTTATTTTCAAAGTTAGTATTTGTAAATTTCTTCCTATTATCTAAGCCTGTTTTATTTTTGCATTCATGGGGAGCCAGATTAATTATTCTTCTGTAAGCTTATTTATTTATTTATTGTTTTGCCTCCCTTAGAGAGCAGGATATTGTACAAAGATGCTTCCTTCTTACTAGATATAAAATCTCTCCAGGCTTTCAGATATGTCATTGATAAGGAATGCATTACCCTGGACAATCTCTCTCTCAGTAAAATCTCCGCTAGTCAGTAAAGCTGAGGTATTTAACTATTAACCAAAACCCTAAACATATATTCATTTTTTGGAGAAATTTTTTATGTCTGTTTAGTAGTCATCTTTCAATAAGATATATAACCAGCCTTTTGTGAAGTATATGATAGTGCATCTGAGAAAGGGCTTCTAAAATTTAAGTGTTTCTTAATAGCTGTACAAAAGTCAAGTGAAAGTATGTTTATAATTATCACCACTCCCATCTATCTA
This sequence comes from Cheirogaleus medius, assembly GCA_008086735.1. Taxonomy (NCBI): domain Eukaryota; kingdom Metazoa; phylum Chordata; class Mammalia; order Primates; family Cheirogaleidae; genus Cheirogaleus; species Cheirogaleus medius. The sequence goes on from VBSM01001562.1 coordinate 31,692,545, forward strand.
GTACCTGTGCCAGGCTCGTCTAAGAAGAGTTGCTAATATTGTAGCTACTTCTCTAAAATGGATTTCCATTTTTTGCCTCTTTGGCTATCACTCCACTCTGTGTCGCAATTCTGAATCTTCACTAACTCCTGCCAATTTTATTTCCTAGAAATTATTTTTATAATTATAGTTCAATTTGTTTTTCTTTTTATTGATATATCTATTGGGTTCAATACTCTTCATGAGGACTATGAGCATAGAAAAGCCCTCTTCCAATACCTGTGTAGGTAAAAATGGTGATTGAGTCCTGGGAATATTTAGCTTATTGTTTACTTTAATGAAAATTGCTCACTGTTACAAACAGAAGAAAAATGAGGCACCCCATTTTTCTTATTTAAAGACCTATCTCCTATGATACCAGAATATACTTTAGAACACCTTACTTGGAATATCAATTTAAAAGCAGATATTTGACATGAAGTGTCTTTACATGAGGTGTAATCATTAGGCTTATGCATATTTAGGCTTTGCCTTTGCCAGTGAAATTTCAAAGACTTACTGCTTAGATCATGTTTTGTCAGTTAAATTTTTGTAACACATTTATTGTCACTTAGTGTTATCACCTAAGGATATTCCTTTTGTCTTTAGATGGGTTTATAGATAATGCTTTGGATGAAAAATTCTCATTCCAGTCTATCTTTTTTGGTGTTCCTGTTTTCTCCTTTTGTTTTGAGACATGATACAAATTTTTAATTATGCAATACTACAGTACTAAGGCTGGATATACATTTGTTGTCTCATTAGGTAAATTTTGTGAAATTGAAATTAAATCTTCAAAATATCTATTATAGCTAGGTGATGTATACCTGATAATTTACTATTTTATTCTGTTTACATTTTGAAATGTTTGATTTTCTACATAATAAAAACTTAAAAAGAAAACGTTATATATTAGACAAATATAACTCTGCAACTTAGGCAATTCACTAAGCTTCTCTGAGCTTCAGTGTCCTTATTTGTAAAATAGGAATGAATGCCTCATTTATAGGATTAGAATTTTATCAGGAAATGAGTGCACAGTGTTTCCGTGTGGACTCTAAAGATCTGTTCACATGTTGGGTATTAATTAAAAAAGACTTTGTGCAAGTGTTACTCAATACTGATTAACCTAAAAAGAACTTGGACAGTGATTTGTATAATTGTTTTTTGTATCAAAATAATGTAGGATCATGCAGACCAAGAGAGCTGATGGGCTGCCTTTAGGAAGTGGTCACCTGGGAAATGGCAGAACAAAAGAAAGCATAACTTGGGGCCAGAAATCCTTTATTTTCTGTGTTAGTGAAGTGAATAATAACCTTAGTTAAAGGTAGAGGATAACTTTTCTTAATTTAGGGAACTTCTTAATAATATCTTACTTAATATCAATTTTCCAGGTGAGGTCTTTAAAATTAGAGCAACTGTCACTGGGAAAAGGAGGCTAGATTAGCTTTTCAGGGAGTCTCATGGGAATTTATATCTTCCATAAAGAATCAATTTTCAGATAATCCATTGTGAAAATTTCATTCTAATTAGTAATAGATGACATTTATTCAAAGTCTACTATATGCCTGGAAATGTACGAAGTTTTTAATGCAGATTGTCACATTTCTTTCTCACAACTACATAATAAAGGAGTACTATTTTCTTTCATTATATGAATGAAGTAGGAAATTGTGGCTCAGAGAGGTTAAATACCTTTCCCAATTCATATAACCAAAAATGTGGCAGAAATAAGAAGAGAAACTGCCAGTCTAACTCTAGGACTTATGATTTTTATTACACCATGCTAGTTCTTTACAGTAGTTTATTTCGGTCCAGGTTCTTTTCTAAACGTTTTTTCTTTTCTTACCTCTTTCTATATGCCCCTTTATTGTGCTTTATCAGCAGATATATCTGAGATTTTTATTATAACAGTCTAGAATGAGCCTATTTACAAATAAGGTAACATTCACAGGTACCAGAGGTACCTTGTGCACTTGGACATATGTTCTGTGGACTGCTCTTCAAACCATACATATTTTAAGCATTTGTATTAAACAGGTGAAATAATACAATACAAAAATTGGTTTCAGATTATCTCAATTCACAGATTATTTAGTTATAAGTGTATTTAATATAAGAATGTTATTCTCCATGCATCATATTAATACCAGAGATATCCCCCAAAGATTTTAGACTTAAAATCCCATTTTATTTTTGCTACTTCTGTGGTAAAAAATATATATGCTAATCATTATCTTTCTGTTACCTCCAGGATGTGCTAGTACATATGTACATTTAGTTCCCCATCTCTTGAAACTTAGATATTTGAAATCACTTTTAAAAGACTTCAGAGCTGTGCATGAACTCCCTACATAATCTCAGCACTTTGGAGGGCTGAGGCAGAGGATTGCTTGAGGCCAAGAGTTCAAGACTAGCCTGGGCAACATAGCAAGACCTCCCCATCTTTACAAAAAGTAGAAAAATTAGCCAGGTGTGGTAGCATAGGCCTGTAGTGGCAGCTACCTGGGAGGCTGATGCAGGAGAATTGCCCAGAATTTTGAGGTTGCAGTGAGCTATGATGATGCTACTGCACTATAGTCCGCAACAGAGTGCGACCCTATCTCAAAAACAAAAACAAAAATGTAAAACTACAATACATGGTCTCTCACAAAGCACTTATGTAAAATGTATAATGACACAAAATATTAACACTAGATTTGGTGAAGAGATGATTTCAAAAGATTGACATGGCAAAGAAGATGTAATAAAATTTGGTGATTGACCAGAATTGGAAGCAGCTAAGAGATAAAAGTCAAAGATACACAAAACTTGACATCAAGAAATCTGGATGTCATGCTCAACATTTTACAAATTCTACTCGCCTGCAGAATGGAAGAGGGGAAAATAATCTAGAGAATAAAATGCCTGGAGTGGTGACCACAGCATGTTGATTGCTAAGAGCCCTGGAGAGGGCAATTCATGAAGAAATGGGGACATCATATTTTGAGCACACTTTTATTTTATTTTATTTACTTTCTTTTATTTCAAAATATTAAGAGGATACAAATGTTTTGTTACATGGATACCTTGTATAATGCTTAAGTCAGGGCTTTTGGTTTGTCTGTCACCAGAATAGTATTCATTGTACCCCATAGGTAAGTGTTACCCCACACCTCTCCACCTCCTCCTCCCACTTTTTGGTTTCCAATGTCCTTCCCATGTACACCAATCATTTAGCTCTTACTTATTAGTGAGAAAATATGGTGTTTGGTTTTCAATTCCTGAGATATTTCATTTAGGATAGTGGTCTCCAGTTCCATTGCTGCAAACATTATTTCATTCCTTTTTATGGTTGAGTAGTACTGCATGGTATGTGTGTGTGTGTGTGTGAGTGTGTGTGTATGTATGTGTATATATATCTACACACCATATTTTCTTTATCCACTTGTAAATTGATGGGCAATTAGATTGGTTCCACATCTTTTCAATTGTGAATTGTGCTGTGATGAACATTCAAGTGCAGGTGTCTTTTTTATAAAATGACTTCGTTTCCTTTGGGAAGATTGCTAGATCCCAGTGGAATTGCAGAATCGAATGGTAGGTCTACATTTATTTCTTTGAGGAAACACCATACTGTTTTCCATAGAGGTTGTACTAATTTTCAGTCCTATCAACACTGTGTGAGCATTCCTTTCTCTTTATATTCATGCCAGCATCTATTGTTTTTTGACTTTTTAATAATGGCCATTCAGATAAGGGTAAGGGGGTATCTCATTGTACCTTTAATTTGCATTTCCCTGATGATAAGTGATGTTTAGCATTTTTTCATATATTTGTAAGCCATTTCTCTATGATCTTTTGAAAAATTTTTGATCATGTCTTTTCCCCACTTTTTTTTTTTTTTTTTTTTTTTTTTTTTTTTTTTTGCTGATTTGTTTGAGTTCTTTGTAGATTCTGGATATTAATTCTTTGCTGGATGTATAGCTTGAACTCTATACATTCATACAAGGACTCTCCCATTCTACAAGTTTTCTGTTTACTCTGTTGATTATTTCCTTTGCTGTGCAGAAAGTTTTTAATTTAATTAAATCTTATTTATTTACTTTTGTTGTTGCTATATTTGCTTTTGGGGTCTCAGTTATAAATTCTTTGCCTAGACCAATGTCTGGAAGGGTTTTGCATATGTTTTCTTCTAGAATTTTTATATCTTCATGGCTTACATTTAAGTATCTTATCTTCAATTAATTTTTATATATGGCAAGAAATAGGGGTACTGTTTCATTCTTCTGCATGTGGCTATCCAATTTTCCCAGCACTATTTATTGAACAGGGCTTCCTTTTACTAGAATATAGAAATGTGACTGATTTGAGTATACTGGTTTTGTAACCTGAGACTTTGCTGAATTTATCAATTGTAAGAGTCTTTTGGTAGAGTCTTTATGGTTTCTAGATAAAAGATCATATCATCAGCAAACAGGGACAATTTGACCTCCTCTTTGCTGATTTGGATGCCCTTTATTTCTTTGTATTTCTTGATGTCTCTGGCTAAGATTTCTAATACTATGTTTAATAGAAGTAGTGACAGTGGGCAATCTTGTCTTGTTTCAATTCTTAGGGGTAATGCTTTGAACTTTTCCCATTTAGTATGATGTTGGTTTTGGGTTTGCCATACATGGCAAACCCATATATGTGGATGATATGTGGGATGATCTTATGTTAATCATGTTGTGTAATACCTTATTATTTTGTTTTCCCTTTTGTTCTATTGTTTTATAACAGCTGTGAGCTTTAACTTCTGTTTCTTTTTACATTGGTTAGTATCTATTATGCTGTTCTATGTATCATGCAATTTTGAGCATTCCCTGTAGGGCAGGTCTAGTAATGACAAATTCCCTTAGTGTTCGCTTGTCTGGAAAAGTCTTTATTTCTCCATCATATATGAAACTTAATTTTGCAGGGCATGAAATTCTTGGTTGGCAATTATTCTGTTTAAAAAGACTAAACATGGGGCCCCAATCCCTTCTGGCTTATAAAATCTCTGCTCAGAAGTCTGCTGGTAGTCTGATGGGTTTTCCTTTGTAGGTTAGTTGTTGCTTTCATCTTGCAGCTTGTAGAATTTTCTTCTTCATCATGACCTTGGCCATGTTGATGATTATGTGTTTTGGAGATGTTTTATTTGCTATGAATATTCCTGGATTTCAGTGCCCATCTTGTATCTGGATATCTGAATCTCTGGCAATACTAGGGAAGATCTCCTTAATAATCCTCTCAAATAGATTTTCCATGCTCTTTACTTTTTCTTCTTCTCCTTCTGGGATACCTATAATTTTTATATTGGGCCCTTTCACATAGTTTCACATTTTTCTTCTTTGTTCTTTTCCCAGTGTCTTCCACTAACTGAGTAAATTCAGAAGCCTTGTCTTCAAGCTCTGAGATTCTTTCTTCTGCTTGGTCTAGTCTGTTGTTAAAGCTTTCTGCTATATTTTATAATTCCCTAAATGACCCTTTCATTTCTTTTAATCCTGTTATAACCTTTCTTATGTTGCCTATCTCTTCAGTGATTGCTTGTTTGCTTGTTTGTTTTGAACTTCCTCTTCAATTCCATTCATTCTGTTTGCCATCCATATTCTTATTTCCATTTCTGACATTTTGATGATTTTCTTTTGGTTGGGATTCACTGCTGTGGATCTATCATGATCCTTTTGGAGTGTTGAATTAGTTGTTTTTTTCCTGTTGCCAGAATTATTTTGCTTATCTGAAACCTCTTCTCTTCTCTTCTCTCACCTCAGGGCTGTTAGGTTTGTGACATACCTGTTCTGTTTTGCTGGGAATTCTCCTACTTATTAAGAAGGAGGAGTAATCCTTAGTAATGCTTTTGTGTCCTACTCTGGAGGATTGACCCAGTAGGAGGGGGGTGGATGCACTGAGAGCCTGCAAAGCAGGTGTTCTCGTACATTGTCCTTTTCTTCTGTTGTTGTTACAGTCTACAGTGGTGCTGTGGGCTATTCTTTCAGATTTGTGGGTTGGTCCTTAGGCCACTGTTGAAAGCTTGGACTAGGGGCTGGGAAAGTCTCTAACCACAGAGGCAGGTGGCATGACCTTGACCAGGGTGGGTTGTGGGACTTTAATGGGTGGCTAGATGTATCACAGGATTACAGCCTATGGTGGAGCATGTTGTGAGATCTTGCCAGGTGTCTTGGTATGTCGTGGGGACTTGGCCAGTTCTTGGGCATTTCATAGGAACTTGGAGGGCACCCATGTTGGTTGCAGGACCTTAGCAGGTGCCTGGGAAGGTCATGGGAACTTGGCCAATGCCTTGGCAGGTCGTATGATTTTGGTAGGCACCTGGGTGTGTCACAGGATTTCAGTCAGTGGCAGGCCCTGTTGCAGGACCTTTGTGAATGTGTGGGTACATCACTAGACTGCAGCCAGTAGGAGAGCAAGTTGCAGGAATTTGGCAGGTGCCTGTGTGGTGTGTGGCACCTTTGCGGGTACCTGGACAGGTCAGGGGTCTTGGCTGGTGCCTGGGCTGGTTGTGAGACTGCAGCTGGTAGCAGGGTGGCTCCTTAGGCCTCTGTGCTGGGCCACCTGCAGCTGGTAGAGCCAGGGAGATGCATGGGCTCCTACTTGGAAGTCATGGTGGCTGGAGCTCTCCCTATGCCCAGGTCCAAGTGTGGCAGCTGCTGCAGAGCTCCTCAGGTGGCAGCAGCAGCACTATGGAGGTGGCAAGATGGCAGCAGCAGAAGCTAAAGGCCAGTGGGGCACCTACTCTACTCATATCCCCAGGAGGCAGCCAGTGGGAGGGGGACTGGGGGATGCCTGGCATGCAGTCACAGTGCGTGTGAGAGTGCCTGCCCTCCCCACTACCCCATTCTAACCTGGATAGGCTAATGGGGAGTAGCTGCAGTAGAGCTGACCCCTCTGCAGCTGACCCCTCTGCAGCTGACCCCTCTGCAGACTGGGCACTTTGGGACTGAGAGTGCAGATTGACATATGTTCTAGCGATCTGGCAGGCCCCCACTGTACCTGCTCTCTAGTGCAATGCTGCTGCACAATCTCCAAGCAGCTCCCTGATCATTTTGGAGGCCAGCTGTGGTGGGAGAGCCCACTTACAGCTCGGATTTCAGTGTCTACTGTGGAAGTGCAAAGTCCCAGGGATCTCTCCCTTAACCTTTCCCCACATGTGGATGCTTGCCCCCAGGTACTTTCTGATCTTGCTGAGTGGATCACCCCTCCTCTCTCTCCCTTACTTTGGGTGTCTCTGGTTGCTTATTTGATGATTCACAATGCTGTCTCTGAGACAGTCCATCCATGGTGAACCTCTACCCACAATCTTTGATCCTTTCCTTGAAAGCATTAATTGCAGGCTGATTTTAGACTGCCATCTTGGCCCTTGTTTAACTTTTAGAGATAAGAAAATAGGTAATCAAGAATTATAGGTGATTTATACATGTTTAAAGCAATCAATATGTTTTTTGATACAAGCATAAAATGTTTCTTTTTAAGCACTTTAGTGGCATGTTAATTGAACAATAAAAGCTAGTACTATACGGTTACAGTAAAAAGTCCTCTATTCTACTCCTGGACCACACTTAATAAGGTAATTGTAAAAGATGTTTAAAGTGAATTACATGAAGATGCATATCTACTTAAACTATTTTATTTTAACTGAAAATTTATTCAAATGCATTTATTTAGTTTTCTTATAAATTAAGGCCTTTCTCTGAGCATGAGTCCAGTGATTGTAGTTCTACAAAGACTTTCTTATGTGAAGAATACCTGTTATAGATCATCCCAGTGTTTACTTCTTCAAACGGAGGGAGAACTTAGGGGCATCTACACTGTGACCTAAGTGAAAATTTCTTCTAAATTTTAATAATTTTGTCTCAACTTTTTATAGCCCATATATAGTGTGACAGCAATGAGCAAATATCTGACTAAATTGTGATTCGATTAGAAAGAAAGAGGAGGAATAGATGTTTGTTAGGCAGCCAGTTGTCTTAATTATAATAAGCATATGAAAGAATTGGTGGAACAGAACTAAATATAAATGGGGCAAAGTCTAGTAGCTGAGTTAGTACTCAGCTATGGGCACCGGTAGGTATGGTTGACACTTTAATGGATAAAGTCAGTTAATCTGGTGGTGAACTGGTTAAGTGGAACTCCTGTTGCAAACATCTACTCTTCAAATTGTGCTTCAAAAGTGTTACAAAAAGCTCACATAAAATTTGAGGGGAAAGAATTTACAGAGAAAGATTTGAGCCAACTTTCAAGGACAAGATAATAGAGGGATTTATGATAAGAATGTGAGTGCCTATTTATTTTGTGGTGTTGAGAAATTATTAATTCCTGGCATTTGTATCACAGGCTGAGAGATGGGGGAGAGACATTTCCAGAATTGATTTCAGATTGTGAGTAAACATTTCTGTGACCACTGGGTCATCTAGTTGTGTAGCTGTTCTTGGGTGGTCTCGTCCTGGGTGGCCATTCCCATCTCACTTGAGCATGGTGGGCCAAAGACTGAATGTAGATGTGACATTCTTGGATTGTTTAAAGCTGTACTCATTGGGAAAAAAAAAATATATATATATATATATACACACACACACAGACACACACACACACATATGCACATGTACACACACATTTAGTTTAGGATTAGGTTCTTTAAATAGATATGTCTTGAAAAATAAACAGATATTTCCTGCAATGTACACTTTTCTTTAAAAAGTATAGCTTTGTTAATAAGATCTTATTTTCATGAATAATAAATTTTATGCCAAAACTTTGAGCAATGCTTATAAATAATTGCCTTCTTTAAAACCTCAGAGTACCTACATTAGGCTCTGCCAAGGTATACTTTTTGCTTACTAAGTATGATTTTGAAAAATTGTCATCTTTATTGTTTTCATAACCATTTTGTAGAGCTAGCTGTGAAGCAGATGGACCCCCTCCTCTCCGTGCAGTTATGCGAGGCCATTTCCCTAAATCATTAGCATCACACCACTCTCCTAAGCATTTTGCACTGTCAGTTGCTCCTGCTGTCACAACAGAACACTTGAAAATGGTTTTCCAGATCCTTTTTACTTTACCAATTTTCTCAAATCTCTCCAAGGAGCTTAACTGCACCTTAGCTAACTTAGATCTCATAGGAGACTGTGAGAGGGATCTATGTCAGAGGACAAGCAGCAGCATAGAATGGTTCCCAGGAAGCCAGGGGAATAGTTTTAAGAAGAAATAGTCACCATGGTCAAGTGCTAAAAGGTTAAGGAAAGCGTGGCTAAATATGATCATTAGCTATTAGAGTTCGGAGGTTATTGTTGCCTATTGAAAATAGTTTTAGTTGAGTAGTGAATATAAACTAAGTTGTTGTGGTTTCAGCAGCATGTGGGAAGTGAGGGAATGTGAATGTTATGTGTAGCATACTCTTTCAAGAAGGCTATGAATGGAAAAGTACAGGGGAGTAGATAAGATTTCATTTAAGGAGAAAGAGATATGAATATATATATATAAAGAAATAAGTAAAGAAAGGTAGAAGTTATAGAAGAGAGGAGAAAATTAATGTATTTTGGTCCTATTCCTTGTTTCTGAAACATTGTTCCTACTCATTCTTTCAAATCCTTATTAATAGCAATAACCCCTAATATGACTTGAATATATTAAATATGTCACTCTGCCTGATGTTATATGAAGAGAACTACGAGGTCTTATTCTTGCTCTTTGGAATTTACAGTTTAATGCCATAACACAAGATGTGAAAAGGGGTCATTTGTGATTGAGCTTGTTCTTTAGCAGAGTTTAATGTGGTCTATTTTTATCAAGAGTCATGATTTTAATATACCTATCTGGATAAATCACAGAGTGGAACTTCCTTTTAACCTTGGCACTGAAAACAGAAATAATTCCTGTCTTTATAGGCCCCAGTCCTAGTTGTGTTTTATCAGGCTTGTATTGTATGGCTTCATCTAGGATAGGGTTAAATCCATGTAATGATCAGTTGTGTTATAATGGGATGCTTGCTTGGTTTGAGCCCCAAAATAACTTTTGAAGCCCTTGCAGAAATCTCCAGGTTAAAGGGACCTCCCGATGAGCCAATTAATGCCTCCAAATGCTTATCAGAGTAGTCATTTAGTGGCTGCTACACTCAAGTATACACAAATTTCTAATGAGGGCTAATAACAGAGTCTTTAAAAAACTGAACAGGAAAAGGCCTTTAATTTTTTTTGAAACAATAACCTTCATAATCCATAGTAAGTATCTGATAAATCACAGTATTAAAATTGTTTTACATTTAGGGAGTGCATTGTTCTTTACAGTGGATGAAGCACTGTATTACATATTATTGCTCTTGATTCACAACATCACTGATCCATAGGCAGAGGAGGTATTGTTATTGTTTTATCATGGATAAGAAAATTGGGGCTCAGAAAAATTAGTAACAATAGCTGTCATGTTGAGGGCTTATGCACCAGGCATAGTGTTAAGAAATTTGCATTTAGTTTCTTATGTTATTTTCACTACTGTCCTATTCTGTAGAGGTTATTAATAACTGGATTTTGTGGTTGAGAAAATTGAGAAGAGGTTAAGTAACTTATTCAAGTGTACATGACTGGTAAGTGACAGAGCCATGGCTCAAACTCAGGTGAACTGACCCAATGACATTCTGAACTCCCAAATATAATGTTATACTGCCTCTTTTGGCTCTTCAGATATGCATTTCTTTTTGTTGTTCTTCTTCTGTGGGTCTAACAACTTCTAATTAAAATAAACTGTCAGAAATGATGCATTACATAATATAGTTATCTAAATATCCTCAAAAAGTAAAAAAATGTCATTGGACTAACTTAATATATTTATACTTTTAATTAGCACACGTGTAATTTCACCATCTTGTCAGTCATTTTTATTTGTTTGTTTTAATTGGAGAATTAACAGACATTGTCTACTGAAGTGACAGATAGAACTTGTTATCAACTAAAGACAGTTTATGTATTTTCCTATGGAAATATTCTAGATGTAATGATGTCAAAGGGATTAAAATTCAATATAGAAGTGATTTATCATGAAACTTTTGAGGAACATATGATAAATTTAGCCATAGACAAACATGTTTTTCAGAATGCTTATTTTAAAGAAAATGTTCATTGATATGATATATAACCAATGATAGATAACTATTTCTCTGATATTATTTAAAAATATATCAAAGAAAAATCCTAAACACATTGTTGAGCTGTAATCTGCTTTTAAAAGTTTGTGTCATACCCACAATATCAGGAAGTTATCTGGTCAAACCTGTAATTGTTAACTTTGGCATTGGCCTTTTTACTGCCTTTACCACTAACAGCCCTCCCTGAAACATGTCATTCATTCTGTGATTGCTGGAGTATGCTATGTATCTTGCCTTATGATTTGAACATAGTATGTTGCTGATATTACTTGATGTTGATGTAGGTTAAACATATATTTATGTATATACCAATTCTTGCTCTGTGAAGATGGGTATGAGAAGGAGGTTTTAGATAAAAGCATAGTCTTAAATTGGTTTTTTAGCCATATCTGAAACAAACAAGCAGAATATCAGAATACTGAAAGGTGGAAAATGAAAAGTTACAACGTTTTTATTTTAAAATAATTATAGTCTCATAAGAGTTTCAGAAAAACACAGAGAAGTCTCATGAACCCATCACCCAGCTTCCCAAGTAGTAAAATCTTAAATAATTATAGTGCTACTGTGGGACTTGAGCATCCATGGATTTTGGTATCGATAGGAGATCTTGGAAATAATCCCCTTTGGATACTGAGGGATGACTGTACTTTATCTTTTATCATTAATTGAACTAAAGCACCAGTTGCCTAAGTATGAACCAATTTTGCAAATATTGAAAATTAATATATTTTTTCAATAGTAGGTGGAAAGTATTGAAACTTTCTGATATATCAAAAAGGCTAATATTAAAATCTATTTCCAAAAGAAAACTCATTCACATATCATCTTAAAAAGTAAATTAATCCATTCAAAGTTTTGTTGTTTTTGAAACTTACACATTCTAAAAAATTGAAGATGAAGGAATTCTTCTAAACTCTTTCCACAAATCCAGTGCTATCCTGATACCAAAATCAGACAAGGACAGAACAACAACAACAACAACAAAAACTATAGGCCAATATCATTGATGAACATAGATGCAAAAATGCTTAATAAAATATTAGCAAACCAAATTTGACAGTACATCAAAAAGATTATATACGATGATCAAGTGGGATTTAACCTGGGATGCAAGGATGGTTCAACGTATGCAAAACAACAAACATGGTACATCACATCAACATAATACAGGGAAAAAACCATATGATCATTTCAATAGACACAGAAAAACCATGTGATAAAATTCAACATTCTTCATGGTGAAAACTCTCAATAAATTATATATAAAAGGAACATACCTCAACATAATAAAGGCCACATATGACAGACCCACAGCTAACATCATATTGAATTGAGAAAAGCTGGAAGATTTTCCTCTAAGAACTTGAACAAAACAAGGATGCCCACTTTAATCTCTCTTGTTCAACATAGTACTGAAAGTCTCAGCCAGAGCAAGTAGGCAAAAGAAATAAATAGAATCTAAATTGGAAATAAGGAAGTTAAATTGTCCCTATTTGCAGATGATGTGATCTTATATGTAGAAAAAACTAAAGACTCCACCAAAAAATCCCTTAGAATTTATAAACAAATTCAGTAAAGTTGCAGGATACAATCAACACCCAAAAAATCAGTAGTGATTCTTCTATATACCTATAATGAACTAGCTGGAAAAGAAATCAAGAAAGCAATCTGATTTATAATAGCTACAAAAAAAGATAGTTAGGAATAAATTTAACCAAGTCCACAGGAAAAATTATAAAATGTTGATGAAAGAAATTGAAGAGGACACACACACACACAGATGGAAAGACATCTCATGTTTGTGGATTGAAAGAATTAGTATTGTTAAAATAACCATACTACCAAAATTAATCTACAGATTCAGTGTAATTCCTTTCAAAATACTAATAACATTCTTCACAGAAGTAGAAAAATCAATCTTAAAGTTTGTATGGAACCATAAAAGACCCAAGTAGCCAAAAGAATCCTAAGTAAAAAGAACAAAGCTGGAAGCATCAAACTACCTGACTTCAAAACATACTACTAAGCTTTAGTAACTAAAACAGCATGGTACTGGCATTAAAAAAGACACATAGACCAATGGAACAGAATAAAGGCCCCAGAAATAAAGCCATGTATAACTGATTTTTGACAATGGTTCTAAGAACATTCTTTGAGGAAAGTACAGTCTCTTTAATAAATATGCTGGGAAAACAGAAAGATAAATCCTGCATGTTTTACTCATGTGGAAACTAAAAAAAATTGTTCTTATACAAGTAGAGAGTATATTAGTGGTTACTGGATACTGGGAAGGGTAGAGAGGAGGGGAAGATATGGGGAGGTTGGTTAATGTACACAAAATTACAGCTAGATGGGAAGAATAAATTCTAGTGTTTTGTAGTATTGTAGGATGACTGCAGTTAACAAAATTTAGTGTATATTTTGAAATAGGTAGAAGAGAAGATTTTGAATGTTGCCAACACTAATAAATGATAAATGTTTGAGGTGATGGATATAGTAATTATCCTGATTTGATCTTTACTTGTGATATAAATGTATTGAAATATCAGCAGAATCCTATAAGTATGTACAATTATTATGTGTCCATTAAAAATGATAACAAATTATGATAAATATAAAAGACTAATTTTTCAGGAGATATAGTTAATGATGTCACAATAAGATTTGCACAGTATATAATTTAAGACTACCTAACTACTGCACAGTATTTTATATGAAAAATATTAAATAAAAATAAATTTGCTTCAAATACCAATTGAGTTTGAGACCATCTGCTATAATATTCATTAGTTTAATTAAAAGCACAAATATTGGACACCCATTCTTAATTAGAAAACATTGAGTACTTGGCATATTAAAATATAACTAATTAGTCCAGCATCTTAATTGTGTAGTGGCAAATGGACTCAACTATGTTGTTTTGGCTTCCAGATTAGTTTTATTTTAGGAAGAAAACCAAAAATATCTCTTGATTTTTGAAAAAGGCTAACATCATTATGATAAGACAGTTATAAACAAACATTGCCAGTCTTATCAATTATAATTTTTTCACAGATAAATTTAGTATTTTAAGTTGGGTTTGGATAATAAACAAATATATAATAACATTTTCAGATATGTGTTTCAAAGTATCTGTAAGCTGATATGCCTTCACTCAGCTCTTATTTCTCTATGTTTTAACATTAACTTTTTCCTTCAAAAGATATGTATTGAGTTACACTTATATGCCTGGAATTGTACCAACTGTTGGAGACATAGTGGTGCGCAAAATAGATGTAGTCACTGATAATTATTTAGGCTCTAGAGTGATACAGGTTAAGAAGGAGAATTACATGGTGCTATTTATTGTGTTTAATTGTTCTTAAAATGAGAGTAGAATCCCTGACATAAGCTATTTGCTACTAACTCTAGTATCTATCTAATTAAACCAAACTTTTGGAATGCTTTTTTCCGCTAGCAGGTTATTGAATGCAGTTCATCTTATCATACCTGCTTCATGCTTCTGCAATATGCAGAAATCAAAGCCTTTGATTAGGTTTTGTGATCAAATTAATATTATGGAAAAATTTGCCCCCTTATATTGTTTTGAATGTAAGTGGTGGCTTCATAGTCAGTTATAAGAGCAGGATGAATTGTATTAAAACTTATGTTAATTTACTGTTAGCTATAGATTTTCTGAAGAAAAGGGGAGGTGATAGGCCTAAAAGAGTTAATTATTCTTTTTTCTTTATCATAGTTTTAGAAAGAAAAGACTTTGATTCTCCACGTGACATATGCAATGCTATAGGACATAGAAAGCTGAACTCAATTTGAGATGTTGCTTATGCACTGGTTAACTAGGATTATGCAGGGAGATATATCAGAGTCATTACCACAAAAAGATTCGCTGAGTAAATGGACTAGAAAAAAGTCTGGAGACTATTAAATGTAGAAGCCTTCAGTGTTTGTTTTGTGATTGCTTCTTATTTTGTGACCATAGTTGCTTTAAAAATATCTTAATTATTAAGACTTGTTGACATTTTGTAACGTGATGTGAACTCCTCCACATTGGAGAATTTGTTTCCTGGTTGGCAATATGCTCTGCTGCCTCTTGATCTCCCATTCTCTTTGATTGACATCCTGTAGTTAGTCCCACACTGGTTCACTCTGCTGCTTCTGCCTACTTTTAGATTCTCTGGTTATGATCTTATAAACAGTGTCACTCATGACTAAAAAGAATGTATTCTGGACAAAATAGGCTTCACTTTTGTCTTACATGCTAATAATTTTCAGGCAGAAAGATCTTCAATCACAACCCCAGAAGTTTATAGCTACCTATTATAGCTTTTAAAGAATCCCTATTAAGCGTAATAGGCAACTGAATGTTTTCGTCTAATACTGATTTTCAAGCAATTAAAATTTACTCTATTAGCTGAAAACTACGAGAAGTATTCTGAGGTTTTCATCACTTTTTCTGGCATCAAATCTTGGATGCTTCAAATCGTGGAAAGCCTTTTGGCAGTAGAAAACCTTTAGTCTCACTTCTTAAGAGAGAGATGGATTTAATTATTAATGGTGACTAAGTCAGTGGTGAAGCTTTTGTTTTCTAGTTTGGTTAGCGTGTGCACAGTTTGATCCCTGTACCCTTGACGGTGCTCTTGCCTGTCAAGACAGCACTGGAGGAGGAGATTAAGTGGCAACCATTTGGCTGCTGTTTTTGGAAAGATAACAAGACTTGACATGCTCACTTGAATGCAGGGCAATAAAACACAAACGGCCTTCTAGAAATTTTATTGTGGAATTTTATATTTCATTTTATTATCTGATTTAAACAATTGAAAAGTACTAATAAATAGCTCAAACAACAGTCTTGATTTTAATATATCATGAATAGTTTATTTATCATACACCTGAAGGGTATTATCATTCAAAACAATTATGAAATATATCTCATTTTTTATGGTGGCCTAAATCTGAAAACTTAATTATTTTCTCTAATAAATTAGCAATTTAAAGCTCTTTGCCTTTCTAAAATGTCACTACATTGTGTAATATTGAGCAGGTGACAATTATAGGTTTATTGACCATGAGGTGTTAAATGCTAAATGTTAGATGCAGCATTTAAAATATGTTCTGCTGTGTAAATATCTTTGATAGGATATAGGTTTCTGTTTTTATGTGCATCATTTACTCACCTGTTCTGTTCCCGTCATCTTTCTATTCAGTCATTTTCAAGAAACACTGATGCCTACTGCTGATCTTTGACTATTTAAATTAGAATCTTCTCTGGGCATGGGAAGGTGCTTGAGCTAGGTGAAGGTCTAGGAAAAGAACTAATGGAAAGACCTTAAGGCAGGAATGACTCTGGCTTCTTTGATGCACAGCAAGAGGACTTATGGAATGTTGTGGGAGAGGAGAGAGAGAGAGAGAAAGAGAAAACACAGGCCAATTCATGTAGAGCCTGTAAGTCTGTATGTGTGCAGAAACCATCAAATGATTTGTGCATGTAAATGATGAGATCTTTTTGCATAAAAAGATCATTATGACTTTAACATCATTACATAAAACAATATAGAGGATATTACACATTTGATGTTTATTATGATTTGTCAGATGTTCACACCTAAATCAAATCTAGGTAATTCTTTTTGGCAGATTAATTGTATGAGAAGGAAAACATATTTGGGAAAATTGACACTTATCTATGCAGCTTTTAATGACCTGCTTTAGCAAGCAACTTAGTGCCTTTGATGTATATGGCGATAATTATCCTATTCTAATGGGGAGGAGGCACTTTTCTTTTAAGAAAATATACATGTCATTTATGCTTAATAAAATTTTTTCTTAATTCAAAGGGACTTTGAACAAAATCTAGTTTCCTTCATGTTTGCCTGCCTTTCCAAAATTTATTTTATTTTCTTCCTAATGACAAAATGTTCCTTGTAAATACTAAAATACATTGTCAGCTCAGTTTTGAAAAATAAAAATTCTTTTATGGCATCTTTATAAATCTGATTTAAATATGCTCATGACTATTTGCATGCCATATGCTTCTGCATTTCAGTCAAGAGTTTAGTTGTAGTAATTGACACATTCTCCAGAAATAAAATTGTTAATTGTGAAACCACCTCTATCTCATCATTTTTCTGAGACAATTATGAGCAAAACTCTGGAGATACTCCAGAAAGAAGTGTTTTCTTGGTGAGGTAAAATAGGAATCATGTCACATTATGCTTTTGTAGCTTTAAAATACACATTAATATATCAAAAATGTGATAAATACCATAGTAAAAATTGTTCAAATCTATTTTTTCAAGTGTTTTACAAACATATTTGACTATGGAACCATTTTGAGCAGGTGGTTCCTTTTAAATTTTATAGAACTAGTGTTTCTCAGAATGCATTTTGAGAAATGTTGTTATATGTATAAAACTGATTTTATTTCTGCAGATGGTATTATTGGTGATACCTTACTCACCTGCATGTGTTTACAAAAAAAAAAAAAAAAACAGTGGAAGACTTATGATTCCTTTTGACACTGAACAGATGTGAAGTTTATTCCCTTATTAGTGCCTGCAAGACTTGCAGATAAACCTGTTAATGGGTTTTTGCTTGTTCTTCTAAGTCTTAAATTTAAATTTACAGGTGACTCCAGGCCTTTTCATAAAAAGAGTAACTAGAGTCCTCTTAGCCATATGCCAACATATTAGATGGTTGTGTTTCTTTAGCAAACTCCTAGATATTAAGGGGCAAGGATCCTTTTCTTTTTTCCTCTGTTATCTGATTTAGAAGGCTGACAGATAATACTGGCCAGGATCCTTTTAGTGCACACAGTGGCATTTTCCACCAAATACGAAAACAACTGAAGCATTTGGAGAACTATCACCTCTTACTTCCAGCCAGTGAAGGAGAACAGAATACAGAAAAGGAAAAATGTGCTTAATAGGAGTTGGGTTCTGTCTAATTTTAATACAAAACAAAAGAAAAAAAAACATGGAGTGTAAAGACAGGGACGAAATAGCTAAGTGATTTGAAAGCCCTTCCACCTTGTAATTTCCCAGGAGCTATGAAAAAATTAAATTTTGAAAAACTATCCTTTTTCTAATTTCCAATATCTTTATTAACATCATTGCCTGCTTTTTCTTCTAGAAAACATTTTTGTCAGTTGCATTTGTAAGAACTTGGAATTATAATGTCTGATTGCCTTTGGTAACTTCAAGGGTTCACTTTTATACCTTTGGACAATTATAGTATGTCTCTGTGTGTGACATTTTTTCTATAGATGATAACTTAATGCATATGTGGACTTGTAGATGCTTTGCAATACCTTTGTGGCCCCTGAGGGAATTGAATCCAATGGATGGGAGCTATTGAAAGCAATGGGTATGCATCAAGGAGTGATTGACTAGAGTTGACTTTAGGGTGTTTGCAGGGACCAAATTATGTAGGAGTGTAAAATTCCAAGGAAGCATTGAAAGATTTAATAGGTGGGTAGCAGAATCAAAGTTTGCATTTATAATCTGTCCTAGAGAGCAGAGCAAGGACTAGGAAAACAGTGTAGGAGGGGAGAATTAGCCTGATTTTCAAGGCAAAGGGTTATTAGTTTCTGACACTAATGGAATGGAGAAGATGGAATAGATTCTAATGCTCGTTTGAAAGCAAAATACACAAGATGTGGTGACAAGACGTAGAGAGTTGAGTGAACGGAAGAAATATGGTATAACTTGAAGAGTTGACATTTGCAAGGTGAAAAATTTGAAAAAAGAGCAGCTTTGGCAGTCATGAAGTTAAGGGCTTATTTGAACACATCTGATTCATGGTAGCTTTAAGAGCTGAGCAGTGGCAGTGGTTTCTGCTGATCCTACTTAATGAGCTTCTGTTACATTGAATTTTATAGATTGTGTTCTATTAAACATATCAAACCTAATACTGCAACTTTTTAAAAGATATATTAAAAATCTTCAATTTACATGCAGTGGCTTAATGTATAGTATTGCTACTTTATCTGTCATCTATCTTATTTAGAACTAGCTGGCATCCCTTTGTGCTGCCCAGGAGAATCATTTACTATAGTTAAATAAATAAATCCTGTGGATTCCTACCTGATCATCCTGCTGACAGTGCTCAAGCAGTAGGCAGCCCTTTTGCAAATCAGCGCCTGTAAATCCCTGTTGGTTTTCCATGTGGGGGGTTGCATTTCTTTTACATGGTGGGGGAGTGCCCACTGAAACCACTTATTGATCATCAAGGTTACGTGGGTTACTTACTGGTGCTGGGATATATGTGGAGAGATTTCAAGGTGAAAAGTGAAGATTTTAAATTTCAAGCAGCATGTTCAGAGTACCGGGTTCATGGTACTAGGTCCTCATTATTCACATCTGTGTTCTAATGAAGCCCAGCTAATTTTCTATCTTCAGGGAGGTATGAAGAGGAAGCTGTAAGGTAAACGATAACATTGAAGGAGAGCAGCTATGTAGCATTGTCACTTTCTCCTTTCACCTTCTGTTTTTTCCTTTCTCTGGGGAGGGAAATGCTGGGAATATGCCCCATAAAATTTGTGGTTTTTTCCATGAAGGAAAGATTAGAATTCTGAATATTATCCATAATTTATGTTGATATGCTACAGTGTAGACCAGATGATGTAGATATAGATATAGATATTTGTTTATTTATGTCAATTATTTTTCATATCCACCATTGGAGTGTTTGGATAATAGTTGAAGGATTTCAGTCAGTGATCCACGTTCCAGAGGCAGCTGGGGCAAGGTTTCAAATATTGTTGTTTACATTTGCACCAGTGAGTTAATTAGCACAAAATGTATTAAAAATATTTTTTCACTGGTGAAACAAATGATGTTCATGATATGTAACTGGTTAGAAGTTAGGGAACCTCTGCCTTTCCAGCTAGGTGCTGGTCTGGACCTCCACATGGTCTCATATAACCTCCCTCTATTTCCTTAATGGAAGATCTGTCCTAGGACCTTTTCCCAGATCCATTAGGAAGGTTAATCTCTTAGGGGAAGTTGATTTATTTACCTTGGAGATGACCTGCATCCAAGGGGCTTTTGTAGTGAATAAAAGGATAGATCACGGACTTAATGGAGCTTAGTGGAATAAGATGTATGACTGTTTTTTGTGCCTGCTGGCTTAGAAATACTTGCTTATGTGGAAGAATTTTGTTTGTGCCTTGTTTTATTGTAATATATACCTGGTAGTCAGGTTGTTTATGAGGAGGCATAAAATTCTTGGAGGCTGCCAGTATTTACTAAAAGGAACCTGATAGCTGTTGAATGAGCATTGGTTTAGGTCTTGTTGCAAGTTTTCTGGGCAGGAATATCTACAAAATTGTCCCAGGGTCACTAGACTTTAGAAATAATGAGTTGAGAGAGGGTGTGGTTTTTGGAAAACATGGTAAGGACACTTAAATTTCTCATGATCCTCACCAGGCCTTGGAATGAGCTACAGCAGAGACTAGGCTTGAGAAGGAAGCAGCAGGGTCTGGTTGGTCCCTTCAGGAATCTGCTTTCTATGTTATGGGACATATTGAGACTGCCTGCTAGAGGTCAGGCAAACCATGAAGGGGGTTATATGGACACTTGTAGACCACAAATATGCTACAGAAAAGAGCTAAAGGGATGTCATCTGTGCAGAACCAGACAGAACAAGTAATCAGAACATCAGCAAATGAGTATTGTACCAATGTCAAGGCCAGATCAAGCAATGATGGGAACAACAAAGACCAACAGGGAAAGAAATTATCAAGACCACCAACTACCCTACTTTCCTGCTCAACTGAGGGACATCGTCTGGTTAGCTGACTTTCTTTGACACTTCCAATAGCCAGAGCAGTCTAAGCAGGAAAAGAAGGCATAGGAGAAAGAGGGGCAGGAGCAGGGCTTGGAAAGGAGGGAAAAAATCTTGAATTAGAAATTTTATACAAAACAGTACTGGGATTAAAAAAAAACAAGAACAAACAAAAACATACCCACAGAAACAAAAAAATAGAAAGAGTTTACACAACAAAATCACTGGACTGAGAATATCAGAAAGGCAGAAATACTTTTCCTAGACAGATTAAGGTTTATGAAGTTTATGATGTTATGTGCAATTTCAAGGATATAAGCTTCATGTTATGTATTTGAATGTTACTTGTACATATTTCTGTGTTAACTGCCCAAGTATCCATCTATGCCTCTGAACAAACTCTTTTTTCTTTCTCTGGTACTTTTTGAACCATTTGAATGCCTCTGTCTGAATTACATGGGCTTTTCTTTGTATTTTAGTTTCATCTACTTTGTAGGGTAACTTTCTATTTCTTAAATCCCTTGTTCCTTCCAGCCAAGAAAATGTGGAGAATTCTCCTTAGCTTATATTTTGACATAACATTCCAGATACTTTCTTTATATTAGGTAATAGTTATACACAGGCTTATATATTCTTATTTGTTGTAGTTACAGACAGACAATGTTTTTACCTTTATATATAGTTAAATTTTAGTTTATATATGGAGATAAATAGAACACAAATTTGTCGAAGGCAGAAAATCTGTCTTTTTTATTGTTGTATCGCTATTATAGGGACGTATCCCTTCCACTCAATAATTATTGGTTAAATGAATACATTTAGTTAATGGAATAATGTTGCACTGTTTCCAGTTTTTCTCCTATCTTAGCATTTGTCTGTGTCTATGTGGACTGGCCAAAAAGGATTACAGAGCAGGCCAGGTGCTGGAGAGGTTGTCTTAGCTTTATAAAGGGCAGACAGTTGAGCTTAGGTGGGTGGATAGAAGAATCATGGTGTGCAAGGTTACCTGAGATTACCTTTAGGCACTTTGGGGGAAATAGATTAGCTCCAGGAGTCCAGGATGAAGTTACAGGGAGCTTTAGCCTGTAGGCATGGTACAAAATGGAGAATCAGATGGTATTTAATATGTAGACACCTGGGGATATAACAGGTGTTCTTTTTGAAGTCTAGGTCTGCCCATGCCAGTGAGTGGGATTTATTTGTCAAGTTTATGTTTCTGGAAGGAGCGTGTAACAAAAATACAAGATGGCCCTAAGAACTCAGAATCAGGTGCCATGATAACAACAGTTCTAGATTAGGAATGTGGGTGCCTGCTCCCTCTTAACAGAATGGGGAGCTTCAGGGAGGGAGGAGGCTGAGACTGAGGCAGGACCCAGCAATCAGCACTGTTCCTCAGCCAGGAAGAAGAGTGATCAACATTCTTTTTTGTTGTTGTTCTTATGGAAAGTTAATTTTCTTTCTTTCTTTCTTTCTTTCTTTCTTTCTTTCTTTCTTTCTTTCTTTCTTTCTTTCTTTCTTTCTTTCTTGTTTAATTTCAGCATATTATGAGGGTACAAATATTAAGGTTACGTATATTGCCCATGCCCCCCCTTCCCCCTCAAGGCAGAGCTTCAAGCGTGACCATCCCCCAAATGTTGCACATCTCACTCATTATGTTTGTATATACCCATGATCAACATTCTTGAATGAGGAATAGAAAAGCCTAGGTGTTCTCTTCCTGGAAGGTTTTGGCTGTAGTGTAGGTGGGTGGGGGATCCCATCATGAAGCCTGGGAAATAAGGGCAGGGTGATGTTCTGTCGGCACACTTGTAACTATTAGTCTACCTCCTTTTTCCTTCTCCCTTTGCATGTCTTTCTTTTCTGTCTCCTTTATGTCCTTTTTACTTAGTATTCTTTACTATTCTCCCTTTCAACCTTCTCTTTCCCTTTTTCTTCACTTTCCTTCCTCCCAGCTACAGGGTATGATTTTGTAAGAATAGTAAAAATTTTATACATAATATCTTATGATATAGGAAAAGAAAATCTCCTGTATGACTAATAACTGGGGAAAGGTCTGGGTTTCTTGGTGTTGAGAGATCTGTAAGATTGAGAAGGAATGTATTTTTTCTGCTACAATGATACAGTCTATAAATACTGTATATTTATAGTATTTATGGTATATTTATAAGCATATATAGTATATTTATAGTATACAGTATATAGTATATTTATATACTGTATATAATACACTTAATTTAGCCCATAGTTAAAAAAACACAATATATTTTAAACACAATAATAAAAAGATACAGAAGCCAATTGTATTTGCTTTATTGTTCTTGGAAGAAAGAAAAAAATCATTGCGCAGATTTGTTTGTTGTTTTTGCTTTTGAATTAGTTATAGAAGAATAGTTATCTACAAATGAAAAGCATATTTTCTTTTTTGCAGACTACATTCTTTTTCAGTGAATTGAGATACATAACAAATTTGTGCGACCTTTTTTTTCCTTTTCATTGGATTAATGTAATTCTTTGACAGTATATTAACTAGAGTAAAAAATATTTTTACGGTGTTGTATATGATCAAGTTTTTGTTCATTTATCATTTTGAATTTCTTGGGTGGAAATTAAGGAGACCAGAAAGAAGAGATGACATCAGGTTCTTTTGATTGTAAGGAGCAAGACTCACTCGGGTTAACTGAGTAAGGCTGAGTTTAGGAATGAAGAAGGCTAGAATCCCAGCCACATGTCCAGTCTTTCAGGGAACTCAGGGAAAATGGACTGAGATTCAGAAAAGGGAAGTAAGCAATGTGACTCTTCTGAGCAGATTCCCTCTCTGCCCCCTAGTGACCGAGTTGATTCTCTGTCGTTGGAATGATGCAGCTTCCTCTGTCTTGTTTTTCTTGATGCTAACAATGTCTCTATACTGGATAATGTTTTTGTCTATCTGCTTCAGACTCAGTTTCTGATCACTTGTAGTGTTTATTCTTCATGAATTCTACTGCCTCATAACATCTTTAAAACACCTTCTTCCTGTACATCTTTTGTTTTCTGTTCCAGCTACAAACACACTGATTCTTTTCCCATATAGTTCAGAATACACAGCATGTACTTGGTTCAGATAATCCACTGTTGCTTTGTTTAGGTGAAGCTTTTGTACCAGGTCCACACATAAGCCACTTAAATGATCCAGTCTTAGCTCAGCTGCCGACTCTAGTTCTTCAGAGGGGAAAGGTTATGCTGAGTGCCTTAAGGTAGGGGTATTCTTCCAGCAGGGGAATGAGGGAAAAACACTCAAACATGAGATTTATAGGCATGGCAGGCATTTTGAGAGCACACAGATGGCCAGGGTGAGTATAGTAGAAATTACTTTGTCACGGGAGTGCAGTAATTGGAAGACCTGCAGTACCTAGCCTAGGGACCTGCTCATAGTTGGCCTTCCGTGTGTTTTTTGCTTTGAATGAAGCCGTCAATTAATGAGAAATAACTACTTCTCACTTAGCTTTTGAGGCTTTCTTTGGATCTCATTGCATATTTTACTTATTGTTCCCCTAACTTAACTCACACATTTTCCTTCCAAATTAATTGTCATTTGCTACTTTATGGGTTATTTCAAACCACAGATAGGACGTAGGAATACATAAACAACTTTTACAGAGAGTTAAATTTACTTGATAATGTTGACATCTGTAAGTATGTAAGACTATTTCAGTTTTAAAAAGTAGTAAAGATTACATCTCAGAATATTGTCTTTATCTTGAATAAATTGCTTCTCTGCAAAGTCCTTGGGCAGACACTCAGAGATTAAACATGTAATATTGGCAAAAAGCACAGTTCAAGTCCTTAAAATGTGAGAAGAGGTTGTCTTTAAATGTATATGATTTCAAATGTATGTGCTATTTCTGTTTAACTGTGTGTGTGTGTGTGTGTGTGTGTGTGTGTATGTGATTGTTGTTTGATTTTTGGCAGGGCGGAGTTTGGAGACCTATTAAGATTTTTCTCTTTTATTTAACACTGTTTCCATTCTTCATTCACCCAAATCTTTCCCAAATATCTATTGAGCATTTACTATGTCCCAGGCACAAAGAAAGTGATGTAATTTTTATCTACTTCAGACATACAGTAAGTCTGTGATTGCTATACTTACAATTTAGCTGGCAAGATATCAGTAGTTTGAATACTATGGTTTCCTTGATTAGGCAGCAATTTTCATTCATTTGTACAAACATCTGATATATTCTTTCAAATTTCACACTGTGTCTGTTTTCTTCTGTAGTAGGTTTTCTTGGCAGGTATTAATAGTAAAAATAAACATTATTATTTCATTCGGCAATAAACAATTCATAGCTTAGAATAGTTTCCTCATACACGCACACTCTAAATACAATGGATGAAAGTTTTTCTTTGCCAGGACTATCAATAACAATATACAGTTCACTAAAATAAGTGGGATCAAATGATAAAGAGCACACAGGATGTTAGCATGCAAACTAGATGTATTATCTCCCAGTGTTAAGAAGGAAATAAAGAGTCGGGATTCTTGAGTTGTGATCTTGGCTGTGATGATACTAACTCATCTCTCAATGATTTTCTCTTTGGTAAAAGGACAACAGAACATTACATATAGGACAGGGCTGTTTTGAAAATAGAATGTTATATCAGTGAAAGCATTTTGAAAAATTAAAAAGACCCCTACAAATGTATCATTATCAAGGGCTGACCCAATTTGTATAGATTACTACTTAGAAATTAAGAAATAAGTTAGATGCAAGCTGTTAATGGGCTGACATCTATTATAGCATTTATAATAACAAGTTATTATAATTGTCTTCTCTATCAATGAGAAGCTAAATTTCTTCATATCTATCGCCATTCCATAATACAGAGCACAGCATTGAGCAGGTGTTAAATAAATGCTTATTGGATGAATAAAACTGGGGAGGAGATGAGGAAAGAGCAAGATTTACAATATCCTAGTCTGATTACTATAAACTGCTGATCTAGCTTTAGGTCATATTTCAGAGAGAGAGGTAGATACATTAAAGTGGTAGCTGGGTCACTGATGCCCTGTGCCACAAACTATGAGATTGGAAGAATTTTATGCTTTCTTCGTCTTCTTCTTTGTCTTTTTTTCCCTTCTTTCTTCTTTTATTTATTTATTTATTTATTTTGGCTGTAAATGGTTCTAGCAAAACATAGAGAAGGATGTTCTCCTGGCAGTATTATCTTTGTTAGCTATATTAAGCGAAGTCTTCATTGCCTCAGAGAATGTACTGTACTGATTTGATTTTAAGTGATTTCATGCATAGCAAAGAGAGGAAGACTAGTTTTCCCAGTTTTATCTAGCCATTAGTTCTCCAGAGGTTTGACCTCCTATGGCTGATACTAGTACTTTCCCCTAATAATGGATTCAGAGCATTAGGAAGACTGCTGTTTGATCATTTACTACTTTTAACTAATAATGTTTATAAATGAGACATAGCTGGTATTACATGATCTATTTTCTAGGGCTCAGTGTTGAAATGTCTTTGCAAAAGTTTACACGCAAGTACAGACTCTGACATCACTTGTTGGAAAAGGGAAATTTGGTTATAAATTTTACCTTTTCAGCACAAGCCATAACTTCTCCTGGAATGCATCTTTTGTGGCTGGTAACATGATCGACATTTGTATAATGTCTACGCTTTTGAAAGTGTTTTCATACATGAACACTTTTGAAAATACCCCCAGGAGAGAGGTAGAAATAGGTATTAGCATTATGTTGTAAGTGCTCCATAGGTTATTTTGTCCTAACCTCCATGTGCCATATTTAACTGTCAAATGAAATTAGACTTGACCTTTATATGTTGACATTTCCACCACCTTTTATTTTTCTAATAAATCTGTGAACAAAGATGAGGCTTTTTTCTATATCTATGCTCAACTATATCTTTGGGTCTTGAGGGACTAAGCTCAAATGAAATGATTGCAGTATTCTTTGCTCACAGGAAACTGTCCTCATATGTCATGAATAACTGAAGAAATTAGAGATATTTTCAAAGTTTTGTTAAAATAGAAAAAAATTTCCTTCCAATGAGAAAGTGTGTCACAGAGAAGGTTGAAGAGAAAGATGTTCAAAGCTTGGGTAAATATAATTCTTGTTTATTATAAGTGTTTTATGTTTTCCTTTTATAGCATTGTCTATATCTTATGGGGCTGGGGATTGGAGTGATTAAAATGCATTTATAATGCATGACCTCTTTCTTCTGTGGTTACAGTTTATTGAATTCTTCTTGAAGTGGGACTATGTTCTAACAGTGGGGAAAAATGAAAAAGAAAATTCTGGAGAGGGATAAGGTACCTTTTGGGAGCAATGCTTGTAGAGATAGTATAATATATTTCAAGCTATTTAAAAGAAAAGGAAAATGCTCATCATTTTTTATAAGAGAACAATGAAGAAAAATGAACTTCAACAAGCTAAACTTTATATAGTTGGCATTTGGCGAGAACTTTTTGGTATTTTATGATATTTTGTGATGCTGTGATATATTTACGTTTCCTGTTCTATAAACACTGATAGTTCAAGTGTCTATTTTTGGATAGACTATTCAGATATCACATAGTATATATCAAATCCTTAGATGATAAAAAGCTATAAAAATTCAGGTGTCAAAACAGATAATTACTCTAGAACTTCTATGACCAGTTAGTAAGACAAAAAGGATTTACTTAGCTATTGTTGTTGTGAAAAGCTTCAAAGAAATAAGAAAATACCTTACCAGAGCAGAATCAGGTTGAAATAATTCTATTCAGTTGCCAGTGAGTTCTATATTTTCCTACAGTGCAAAATATTACATTAATTCATCGGGAATGAAGTGCTATCATTCATCTTTGTGTAATTTTTAAATTAGGAAATATTCCACACCACCTAACACATATCAAATTTATGAACTTGTTCATACCTCTCCTAGATCTGTTTACAGTTTTAAAAATTGATCTCGTCTATCTTCAACAGAAGTGATGATGTGATTAATATAATATCCCAACCTAAATTTGATGAAAAACTATGTTATATCATTTCTTAAGCAAACATACAAAATTTAAAGTATAGAAATTCTCTTTCTAATTCTGAAAAATCTAATGACTGCTTTTGACAGCAACAAATGTTTTCCAAACATCAAAAGAGTAGCTGAATAACAATTTTGTAGGAAACTTACATTTCTCTCAACATATCAATCAGTCATTTTGGCCTTTTTTATTTTATAATGTTAGCTCAATTTTGGGAAAGACATACAAAATTCAATGAAAGGTATATTATATATTAGTAAATAATATATATTTGAAAGTCATTATTTGATCATACTGGACAGAAAACCAATTAAAACTCAGTTAAGCAAAACAATATATATTGGTTATTGTAATCAAAAGTTCTAGAGTAGTGCTTCAGGCATGGTTGAATCCAGGTATGTATATATTTATTTATTTCTCTCTCCTTGCTTTGTTTTCCGTTGAGTTGGATACATTTTAAAACAAAATAGTCACCAGGCTTTCAGTCTTCTAGTTAATTAACTCAAGTGGAAAGAGATTGCTTCATTCTCGTTTTAGAAAAAGGTGCTTATTTCATTTTCTTTGTTTTAATTTAGTCCACATTTATATTCATAAATAAATAATTATGACTGGGATTATGGTACTTTAATTGACCAGTCTGGGAATTAGCACTAGTGTCACATAGCCAAACATAACTACCAGGAAGGAAAAAACAAGTGTAGGTCTGCAAAGGAATCCCAGGGTGCTATTACCAGAATGTTCTTTTTTGTGGGAGGCAGGTAGGACAAATGGGGTTGGGTGGTGGCAGGAATGTATGTATTATATATACTAAATTAAATGAGGAGTGAAATGCACACCATTATGTGATAATACCACTGAACAAAAAAGCAGCTGTTTAAAATGATATATTAATTCTAACATTTGTTATTAAAGTAACATAAAGAATGATTGCAAAACATTGAGACTGAAAATGCTTAATTGCTGAAGAAACATAACCAATCATAACCAATCATCATATAAAATACTAGTGATGTTTGTATCATAAGCTGAGACTGTGTCCTCATCTGTAAAACATTATATATGGTTAATAGTAGATGCATTTTAATACTCTTTTTATGCTTAATTATGTTGATACAGAAGGTATTCCGGATTTTATTGCACAATGTTTTTATAATTTAAGTTAAATTATATCCAATTATGGTGATATTATAATTAATTTAGAATAGAAACAAGGATTAGTAAAGCTCCTGACCCATGCTTCCCCCAGCGGTGGAAAATTGGGAGACTGAATAAAAGCTTGCTGAAATTTGTCTTTAAATATGTTATGCCACTTTATGGATATTAACATGAATCAAATTTAACTCCACAGGCCTGAAAAAATTAAACTAATGACTTTTTATGTAATCCAAGTATATGAATGCTTTCTGGCCCAACTTTCCATTAAGGAATAACCACAGTTTCTTGATTTCCATCATTCAAATAGCCTCTATTGTATGACTATTTACAAAAATGCTTGATTAGAGCCCTTATTGAAGAGGTGCTCTATTTCCATTAATACTGAAATTTATTTACTTAGTTTTACAGCTTTTGATAGTAATATAAAAATTAAGGGTGACTTTTAGCATAGGTGTTGTATAAATAAGTTTTTATTCACCTATATATTTTCTTAATATATTAAAATACTACAGTAAAGAATAGTGACCCCTAAAAGGAATGGGCTTTTTTTTGGTATCTGCCGGGATGGGGTCCAGGACTGCCTGTGAATACCAAAATATGCACATACTCAAGTCCCGTAGTTCACCCTATGGAACCCATATATATGAAGAGTCGGCCCTTGGCATCCATGGGTTTCACATCTCACAAATACTATATTTTTGATCATTTTTAGTTGAGGATGTGAAACCTGTGGGCTGACTATATTTATTGAAAAAAATCTACCTATGAGTGAACCCGTGCAGTTCATACCCATTGTTGTTCAAGAGTCAACTGTAATTCTAGTGTTAGATGATAAACTAAATAAAAAGAGATTAATTATAAAAATTAAATAAATTAAATCTATAAAGCATATTAGACACCATTTTAGATTTTATACATTTTAAATCTATAAAACATATTAGACAACAACAACATCAAATAAACTTTTTTAACACCTATGATAATGACTTCATTGCTTTAATGCTTTTGTACCAATTCATAGCTAAGGGCTTAATGTGAGGATTTGCATTTACATTATTTTGTGGGTAAAATATGTAACAATGACATTAAAGGAAGCTTCAAAATAAAAACCAGCCTTTCTTGATCTAATGAAGGAATTGAGTGAATGAATGTAATTGTCTGTGAGAAGAGCAACCAAGTCAGAGGGAACAAAAAGTTCAAAGGCCATAAGCCCCAATGTTTTTATTGAAACCTCAGCAAATCTCATCAAAATATCATAAAAATGAAAAGCACACCACAAGGATAATAAAAATTATAAAATAAGTATTTAATAAATGCATAAAATTATACTAATACTACACTGGCAGTTAAGGAAGCATACATTTTAGTAAAAGAGAAAAAATTTTGACAATCAAATAAATTGTCAAAAGATTAGAAAGATCATGCCTGTCAAGGGTGGTTTAAATTTGGCATTGTCATATGCTATAAGTCTAAGTCTATGTTGATATATTTTTCTAGAAAATAACTTGGTGATATGCATTAAAATACATAAAAGATCAAATACTCTTTGACAGAAAGTTCACCTTTAGGAAGCCACAGTAAAGGAATAATTTGAGATGGGCACAACAAACTTTTATGTACAAAGATAATTACAGTTTAATTAGCAATGTGAAAGTATGGAAGTTTTAAACAAACCAACAAAAAATAATAATTTTTGTGAATTGTTAATTTTTGTGTGTGTCAAGCACTTTGATTAGTGCTATGTATGGATTATCGTGTTTATTTCTCATTTCACATGATGTATAATTAGTGTTTATTTGTTAGTGTACCTAACACTGTGTTTGTAATAGACCAGATTTTCCTCTGGGGAACTCACCTGTCATGGTGTTTGGAAGTCATGTGATTTAGGAGAATTGAGCATATTTATGTGTCTTGGAATGTACCCTGATTGTCTGAGGCCAGTCAGTGATTCTCTGATTGGTTAGGGATGTGCTTGTCACCTTCACCTTTTGGCCTAGACAAGAATAAATCCCAGAACTTTTTGATTACTAATTGAGATGGAAAGTCTCTTTTTCCCTTAGCTTTTACACTTGTTTGTCTCTGGCTTTTTTTGCTCTTTCTTACTCTCTGACTCTCTTGTTCTTTCTTCTCTTGCTCTTTCACTGTCTCTGAGCACTTAGAAAAGAAAACATGCATCTTGGGAACATTTTTTAAAATGTTCTAGAATAAACACATATTATTTTAATTTTTTAATTTTTATAAAAATCATTAAAAGTTGTTTACTATTTATTTATTTTCCATTAGATACCTATTCCAGGAAAAGTTATAGTACTACTGGGGGAGAAAACGAAAGCAAATAAAAAAAAAAGCAAGGGGGCAAACGAAAAATTCCTATTTCTCACTCCATGTACTTCATTATGTGATAAAAACACAAAAAACTTAATAGGAAAAATGGGCAAAAGGCAAATAGTACACAAAAGAAACAAATGCAAGTGAAAAACAATATTATGAACCAGTTTTTTATGTTATTTAACTTTTCAATTGAATTAATATCAATTTAAAAAACCCTGATATATACAGCACTGGGGAGATTGGGATGATATTTGCATACTTTTTCATTGCTCTGAGAATGTAATTCAACCCCATTTTGCAGGAAAATTATTTTAATTGTATATAGATTTTAATCCAGTAATTTCCATTACCTTTTGTCTCCATAATCAGAAATTTAAATTATGATTTATATTAATGTAATAGCTAAAATATATTATATACTTAGAATACACCATTCAAACCTTAAGTGTTTAAGTGTTTTACAAACTTTGCAATGATCTGTTTCCTAAAGCAACACTATTTTAGATGATACAGCTAAGGAAACCGAAGCATATCCTGCCCGAGGTGAATCAGGTTTAGAATACTTGCCAGGCTAACAACAGTCATACATTTTTAGTCACGATGTTACTCTCCTTCAAGTCTACTCATCACGGTGTTTTTTATTAATAGATAGTATAAAAATGGAAAATTGTAATGGAACATTAGAATGACCCCCAAAAGTTATAGTGATATGGTAGCATGTTATACTAACATTAAATTATTTATTTGAAGACTTATTTAATGATATAAGAATATGCATGCACTATAGGTGGAAAGAGATAGGGAACAAAATTGTATGTGTAGTACAATTTCAGTTTTAGAGAAAGACTGGTTAGAAGATATTTAAATATTATGTTTTAATTTATCTTAACATAAATGATTTTTATTTTCTTTTAATAATTTTCTATATTTCTAAGTTTTCTATATTTCTAAACATATATGTATATATTTTCACTTTTGGAAATATTGCTGGGATTATCATCCCTTTCTCTGGTCAGATTTATTTTCTTTTTCAAATTCCTATTCCATTAAAAAAAGTTTCTCTACTCCTGGTAATAGTTTCACTCTGTAATTATTCATTCATTCATTCATTCATATATTATATTAGATGAATATATTTCATTCATTAACTCAGGTGAATTTTTAAACTGGGGCCAGTTGTCACAACTCTCAATCCATCTTGGTGCCTATACTGTGTTTCCCACAAAAGGCACTTAATATTTGAGACCTCAGAGTTTTAAAGAGTTAATCTTAAAAAGGAACAAAGACTTTACAATAACCCATTTCAACTGAAAAATATCATAACCAAAAGTTTCATGGAAAGTGACTGTATTTTCCACTGATTTCAGCAAAAAGAGTGAATGACTCGATAATTGGTCTCTTACTTTTTCTAATTAGAAATATTTCCTGCCAGTGACAACTTCAAAGCACTGCTAAAAGTTTCATGTCAAATGTGGAGGAAAGAACTGACTGAATTTGTTTTTAAATTTGTAAATTTAAAATTTTTATGTATTCTGAAAGAGTTTGTCATGTCTCATTAACTATCACTTTTTTTCATTACCATACTGAGAGCTGAGAGTGAAGAACTTTGAATGCCCATGGAAAAATAACAGATGATGTGAATTCTTGGCCCTGATATCTCTGGGGCTAGAAAAACCCACGGTCAAAGTTGTCTTTGTTTGGTTCAAAAGTTTTAAGGACCTTTCTAGTTTTACATGTTACAAATATGAATGTTTTGAGTCTGTTTCTATTTTGTATTAACCATCTAACAAATACACACAAATATCTAAAAGGGTTGCTTATCTCAACTCGTCACTTTCAGGCCTCTTCAGAGCCATATCGGCAGCATGACCTTCCTAAAACACCTATCTTACTGCACTATTTCCCTTTCCTATCATACTTCTATCACTTTTAAGGTAAAATCCGAATTTATAGCATGGCATTTAGGAGATTTCCTCATGTGGTCCCACCATATCACTAAAGTTTTATGCAAAACAGTCTCCTATAAGCATTGTAATTTCAAATCATATATATCAACTAATTGCCTCTCCTTTAAGGTGGCATGTTCCTTCTTATTCCTTTGCCTTTGCATTTGATGTTCCCTCTGCCAAATGTGGCCTTCCCCTGCCTTTGCAGGTGATGTTCTCTTTGCCAAATGTGGCCTTCCCTAACCTCCTCCCTGAACAGCTTCTGTGAACTGAAGGTTTACTGGGTTTCATCTTTTTTAAGAAGAAATTTCTGAACCTTCTCTGTGTTTCTGCAGCAGCTGACCTTGCCATTAACATAATCCTTATTACATTAACATGTGTGAAGGAGGATGTGGACTTATTTTCCTCTTACTAGTGACTAACATGATTGGGGATTGGGCATTCAGTAGGTGTTCAACAAATATTGGTTTAATTAACTGAATTACTTTTCCAATTTTACTTTCCTTAGAGTGCAGGAGTATAGTTGTGAGTATATGTGTGCCACTGTCTCAGTGAGAAGACCAGAACACACAGGCAGTGCTTTCCACAAGCCACTTAGGACAATCATCCCAACTCACCTTGTTTATACCCTTTGTGCACTGGGGTGAAGACATTTGAGAAGATGTTTTGAAGACATGCTAAGGCATTTGGAATTTGCCCATTTGGTAGCATGGCCAAATTACTTGTTAGAGAAATCATGACTAGCTAAGGATGGATAGGCGGGGGTGTAGGCTGGGAGAAAAAAGCCAAATGGAGTCTGTTGTATTAAGTAGAATTGAATTTATTCTAATTTGACTACATGTAGGTGGTAAGGAAGAAAAAAGGGATAAATAATGCCAGGTTTCTGGCTTGATCAATTAGAGTGAGACTTGCACTATTTACTTGATTAAAGTCACAAGACGAATAAATAAATGAAAAAAAGAAAAGAAGAAGAAAACAAAAATCAGAGCCAAAGGTCTGATTTTGTATATTTTGAATTAAGGAGCCTGTAAGAGATAAAAAAAGGAATATTTAGGAAAACATTTTTAACAACATTTTGCAAATTAGATTGAAATATTGTTAATTTCTTGGACCTAAGTAAAAAAGAGAAATGTGATTTTGAACACATTTTAAGATCATGAAAATTGTGGTCTATACTTCATATGGTAACAAGTAGAAATACAATTTGGCCTGACTAGTTTGTTTAGCTTGGTTTTATTGTATATGGAATATTTAAAGATATAAATGTTACATTAACAAATTGAAACATCTAGTCATATTGCAGTGTTAATAATGTTTTTCATAAACTAGTACTATTGGAGAAAAATGAAGGTTTTGGTAAAGAAATGGTTGGTTTCATTTAATTTCATATACATCTTCAAATTGCATGAGAGTGTACGATGGTAAATAGCATCAAATTGACTGTATTATGTTCACACTAAAATTTTAAGAACCATTTGAATTGGAAATCAGGATTTTATATTTTAAAATAAAAATGTTCAAAAGAGCAGCATATAAGCCCTTCTCATTTTTGAAAGAATATTCAAAATGTTCTTCCTATGAAAAAGCTAGTCATATTAGACATAGAATAATACATCCAAATTGAAGTATATGTCATTTTCCTGCAAGAAGAAAGACAGAAGTAGGCACAAGTTCATTCTTGTTTTTTGATGTGAGTATTTTTGTGCTCTTCTTTATTCTGTCACATTGCATAAAATATTCTAGTTTGAAAAGTATTTTCTGCAGTAAAACTGGATTTCAGTCAATCTGAGATAGAAATAGACTATAGGATGTTAAGTTGAATTGACCATTTTAAGGAAAATATTTACTTTCATAAAATTTTGGAATGGGATTTATTGAATAGTTTGGTTACTTATCTTGGATTATTTCTCTCTAAATTCTGTTCATAAAACCAATATTTGCCACAAGATAAATAGAAAAAATATTCATACTATTGTCCTAAAACAGAACTAATATTGTTCCTCCTTTTCTCTCTTCTTACCTGAGACAAGCAAACAAGAAAAATATGATCTGGTAAAACACACTGGAAATTATGACATAATTTCACAATTACCTTTTAGCAAAGTGTCATGTTTAAAATTTCCTGTCCAGGATTAACTCACCTATTTCTCAAGCTGGAAATAAAGCTTGATAATGCACCCTTTACATTTTGCAGAAAGATAAAATGAATTATATCATTCATACATGCTAAGATCCAGTAAATGCTAAGAGAATACCATATGATTTAATAAATAATAGCATCACTGGGTAGGCAAACATTATATTTCACTAAATTTACTAAATATCTATAAATGTTCTTAAAATATACTATGCTAATATTTTAATTCAAATTTTAGAATTGTTGCCTTTTGTTGTAGATGTAGATGTTGTTGATGATCTGCCTATAACTTTCTCTTTTAGCACTGCAGTTCAAATTGGCAGAATTTCCAATGCCAATCCTTGCATTTCTTTACCTAAGGGATACTTTGGCCACCAGACACTGTTTCACCAATCAAAGCAGGCTAGAAGTGCCAGGGAATTAATGCCCCTGGGTGCAGCCCTCAGCTAATGACTAATGAGAGTTGGTATATAAATATCCTAGCTCTAATTCTTTAGGTCAGATACATCTGAGGGATGTCTTCTATATTGAATGTCTGATTTTCCCCAGCCAGATTAAGATGCATTTGTCAACAGTTTTAATGGGCCAGCTAATGTCCCCTGTACTGATAAGATGTCTTCAACTCCTTGTCTCACTTCCTTTCTCCCCTGCTAGTGTCTCCTGGCATCATCTCCCAAACAAGCTTTTTGCACTTGAATTATTACCTCAGGGTTTCCGTCTGGGGCAACGTAAACTAAAATCCTTTCTTTCTTTCTCTATAAAGTTATGTTAGAAAATGGAAAAGAATTGAGTGAACAGATAGATAAATGGGCTTCTAAAGAAGACTGTGGCTAAGATGGGAAAAGATAGCTTTCAGAATATTCAGATGGCTTAGATGCAAACACAGAGACAGGAATAAAATATTAATAACATGAAGATCTGTCTATTATTTGAGAAAGCAAAAAATATGATCTGGCATTACCAATGTTTGTATCAAGATGCTTGTATCAAACTTATAGTAGGAAATAGGACAAAAGACAAAAGAGTTAGATGTGTTTCTCATTTTGAATAAAACAAAAAGAGCTCTTTTGGGTGTTTTGGCAAGGAGAGAAGATACTATTCAGTGAATTTTTCTGCTCTTTGAATTTATGTCAGAGGTACATTTGAAATGACCAGATTAAGAGAAGACATAATTTGTGCTTTTGTGTCTAGCTGTAAGGACTTTTGTTTTTTGTCTGTTGGAATAAAAATTTTAAAGTTTACTTAACCAATTGATATGTTTGTTTTAGTGATGGCATGATAATGAGTAGAAGGATAAGCTATCTAAATGTCTCTCCATAGTCATCGAAGTGGAATGAAAATGAAAATAAATCAGTGCTTGCTAAAATTGTTTCACCTTCTTTTTTTTAGAGACGGGATCTCGCTCTTGGTCAGGCTGGTTTCGAACTCCTGACCTTGAGCTATCCACCCGCCTCGGCCTCCCAGAGTGCTAGGATTACAGGCGTGAGCCACCGCGCCTGGCCTGTTTCACCTTCTTAATCATCAGGAAAAGGGTATGCTCTTGGTTAGTCTAATTAGGAAATATGTGAAAGAGATAGCTGGGGCTAGTTGTACAGCTCGAGGGAGAAAGGCATACATTGTCAACCATTGCTGTGCTTTAGTAGTAGCATACCTATGAGTTAAAAATTTAACACATTATCTCACAATCTTGCTACTTGCCAATACTAAAAATCCATAACAACTTTTTCAAAAAATGACGTTTTATCATTGCTTTCCTAGTATTTAGTAATTTTCTTGAACTTTCACAAGAAACATAATCAGATTTGAGAGATACTATAACCTCTAAATTAAAATGAGCAAATGTAATTATTGATTAATTCTACTAAGTACAATTTTAATTTTATTTTTAGTTATATGTGATTCCATCCGATATACAGAGGAGAGCAAGTAGTATAAGAAGAAATGTGATGGCAATTGTATGATAGAAGCGTTATAAAGTCAAGTTTCTATATATTCTTTCAAGTATATTTGAGCATACACAGGTAAGAATAAATGATTGTTTATATACTCTGTACCAATTCCAAAAAATGATTTGAAACAATAAAAATGCTTTTATTTTATGCTGAATTAAAAAAAAATAGTCTTATTGAATAAAAGGATAAAATATAGAAAAGTAAAATAAAATTAAAAGCACCGATGAGCCTATTTTCTGAAAATAACCTCTGCCATCATTTCGTTCTATGTCATTTTATGTTTGTTTTGTTGGTTTTTCTTTTTTAAAAAAGTTGAAATAATATTATATGTATTCTTTATTGATTTTATTTGTTACTTTTGTAACAAATTAATTTTGTTCTGTTCTTTGAGAATATGAATTAATGTTTTGTATTTTTCATTATATCTATTAATATGTAGCATGAGTGATTTAAAATATTTTTAGGTTGTGTGTATTTGTTATTCAGTGAAGATCCTTACAGATAAAATGATCTATACATCACTCACTTTGCATTTGTAGAGTTACTAAAATTAACATCCCTGGTTCAATGACTATGATCTTTTAAAGACTTTATTCTTTTTGCTGAGTTTACCTTCAGAAGGTGGTAATAAGTTAAAGTTTTCATTAGCCAGTTTCAAAAATGTTTGTTGAATAATTGCTAATATTTTCTCATTAATGAATTCCCTAGGCTGGGTGTGGTGGCTCACGCCCGTAATCCTAGCACTCTGGGAAGCCGAGGCGGGCAGATCGCTCAAGGTCAGGAGT
>VBSM01001562.1:31730929-31765897 GCA_008086735.1 Cheirogaleus medius
AAAAAAAAAAAAAAGAATTCTCCTAACAAAACCTAATTTGGTTTGAAGAAAAAATTCAAAATTAAGTTAAAATTCTAAATTTTGATTGTAAGCAGTGGCTTCCCCTACTCACAAATACTCAGCAAATATATTCCCTTACATAACTAAGCCTAGAAGAAAAATAAGTATTTTGTATGTATAATTTTGCCACACTGTTTAAAAATGCATCATTTATAAATGACAGCAAATATACATTTATTCAACTAATATTTATAGAAAACTTACTGCACTAAGCCTAAGTACTGTGATTAGTTGAATGATGGTAGTGGTGATGATGGACATTAGAAACAAGACAGTGAAGAAATAGTTCCTTGTCACCTCTAACTTTCAATAAAACATGACAAGATAAAAAAACACATTCCAGTTCCTTAGATATA
Source organism: Cheirogaleus medius (assembly GCA_008086735.1). Lineage (NCBI taxonomy): Eukaryota > Metazoa > Chordata > Mammalia > Primates > Cheirogaleidae > Cheirogaleus > Cheirogaleus medius. Next base: position 31,731,346 of record VBSM01001562.1, read on the forward strand.
AGTAGGATGTAATAAATTTCAAGAAAGAATTAAAAGGAAAAGACAGTTGGTGATGATGACATTACCAGCTTTGGGAATTGAGGAACTCTTCACAAACAAGAAACCACTTGAGTTGCGCTTTTAAGAGTTTGTAGAACTTTGGCAGGTATTTACATGAAGAGACAACCTGGGGCAAAAATAGATGGTTGGCAAAACATAGGAGATGTTCAGGAAGTTGGAAAGATAGGGTAGATATAGCAGAGTGTAGGAAATATGTTCTGTGATTTGGATTTCTATTTGTATTTCATCATTATACAGAGAGGAAGGATTATAGGGGAATCGGATGATCCATGCTGTCCTGTAAGAAGCTTAATGTAGAAGTGATACGTGTGTTAGACTAATGAAGAAAAGAGCAGCCTAAAGAAAGGCAGAATAATTTGTAGGCTTTTTTTTTTTTTCATTTCGATCAACATTTGCTGAACACTTGCTTTTGCCAGGCACTAAGCTAGGAACTATAGAAAAAAAAAAGATGAAGACATATTTTCTACCCTGAGGAGTTTATAGTGTAGTAGATGAAACATGCATGACAAACAAATGAATATAATACACATGACAGTCCAACAATAAAATCATATTCAAGGAAAGAGTAGGGTAATTAATTACATTGGGATGCAGTCATTGAGTTATCAATAGACCAGGTTTTTCTAAAGACATAAAGTCTCCAGGTTACCCAAGAAGGAATGTTTCTAAATTTTGTAAGAATTTCAAAATTTCATTGCAATTCCTTATGTAATTGAGGATTGATTTATTATTCAAAATGACTTGAGTTCTTTTAAAATGAAAGTACAAGTGTAATAAGAGTAAAAATAACTTACACCAAACAAAACATATTAAATATGAAATAAAGAGCTGATTGCATTCATAACCACTCTATATATAATTTAGTTTTACACTTTCCAGCAGTCACAAAAGTGGATATATGTTCTTGCTCTGAAAGCTTAGATAAATTTATTATGAGTCTTAATGTAATGGATAGGAAAAGTGTCCTTACCTCTTAGAGGTACCTTATATATTACATTGTTAAAAAGAAAGGGAACTTTGTTAATACATAGCCGTGAGTAGTAAGTTTGTAGAAGTTCAGAATTCTTCTTCAGGATGCCATTCCTGACTTTTGGAAATTGGACCAGATCCTTCTCCTATGTGCCGCATACCTTGACACCATATATATTCCTTTGTCATAACACATAGTATGTGCTTGTCTGTCATCCCCTGAGACTATAAGATTCTTGAGGATTGAGTCATCATTTGTAATTATAGATATAAATTTAAATCTAAATAAAACTCACTACATTTTTATAGAGGATACTCCATAAATATTGCTTATATGCAAAACTGAATCTATTTCTATGGCTTAATTGTCTTAATTATCACTAACATAGCCTAGAAAGTGTTGTGTGCTCCCTATTAGTTTTCTCTTTCTGTGTAATGAATCACTCCAAAACATAACCAGCTTAAAACAGTATTATCTCACAGTTTCTGTGCTCCAGGAATCTGGGCACAGCTTAGCTGGTGCCTCTGTCTCGAAGTCTCTTATGATACTGCAGTCAGGCTGTTGGCTGGAGCTACAGTCATTCACAGTTCAGCTGGGGCTGAAGGGTTCACTTCCAGACTCAGCCTCCCCACAGGGCTGCCTCATGATATGGAAGCTGGCTTCCCCCTGGACAAGTAATCCAAGAAAGAACAAAAGTGAATGCCCACGATAGAAGCCACATTCTTTTATAATCAAATCTGGAAAGTAGTATCCCATCGTAGTGAGTTGAATGGTGGCTTCCAGAAAGATACGTTCAAATCCTAACCTGTACTACTTGTGAATGCAACATTATTTGGAAAAGAAGTCTTTGCAGTCATAATTAAGGATATTTAGTGCGATAATCCTGTATTAACCAGAGGAACTCTAAATCCAAATACACGTATCCTTAAGAGATATACGCAGAGGAGAAGACCCTGTGAAGACAGAGTCAGGGACTGGTATGATGCAGCCACAAGCCAAGGAGGAGCCACCAGAATTTGGCAGAGGCAAGGAACAAAATCTCTCCTACATCCTGTGGAGGAAGTGCAGCCTGAACACCTTGATTTCAGACTTCTGGCTTCCAGAACTGTGAGAGAATAAATTTCTGTCCTTGTAATCCACCCAAGTAACTGTGGTAATTTATTATGGCAGCCACAGGAAACTAATATGCCACCATTTCTGTAGTCCTCTGTGTCTTAGAAGTGAGTCACTTGGTCACATTTAAGAGCAGGGGATCACAAAAGGGCATGCATGAATACCAGCAGGCAGAAAGCTTTGAAAGCCATCTTAGAGGATACTTACCCCATCTGATTTCTGAATACCTCCATTTGTATGCTGTTTCTGCACAGGTGGACCAAACTCAACAGGTCAGATATTAAAGTCATTATCTCACATTCTTAAAAATCAGGATCTTTCATTTGTATTTCCTACTTCTCTGATTAAAATTACAATTCACTAAGATAGTCAAATTGGAAAATTTAGAGTCAAGTGAAATTTCTTCTTTTTTAATATCCACAATCTTTCATTGATGTGATATAGTGATGTGATACATGTGATACAGTCTTTTTCATTTTGTTCTTTAAATTTTTGTCATAATCTTTTTATTTTCAATCTCACTCCTACTGGTTAAGAGTCATCCATGATCTCTCTACAAAAGTAGAATAGCCCTGAGTGGTTAAACTGTTTCTGACCTTTTTCTCTTTTAACTTTCCCTGTAGAGTGGCTTTTGAAAACCCAAACAGGATTATGTCATTCCCTTTATTTAGCATTCTTCATTGGTTCTCCTGTGTCTGGCCAAATAAAAATTAATTAGCAGAAAATAGCAGACCCTTGTGCTTTGACTCTTGACTTTCTAAAATTCAAGTTTCATCTTTATTTTTTAATATAGATCTAAAGAATTATATAAATATTTAGAAACATATTATGTTCTCTCATTTTTGCTTGTCTTTGCCTATAATTTCCTTTTCTCATTAATAGAATAGGTATTTAGTTTTTTTTAATATCCAGAGTACCTAGCAGAATTTTATAATATTAATGACCAGTACAGAATAGGTTTTCATTTGCTATAAACTAATGTCAAGGATGAACAACTTATAAAAAGAAGAGGCCTAAAACTCAATAAAATTGCTAAACTTATAGACTATCCTAAAATGGAAACAAATAAAAGAGAAAGGGATTTAAGGGTGGGGTGAAGGCAAATGTAAGTTTAGTATAAACGTGTAGAAGAGATAGAAGGTCAAGAAAGTGTGACAAAAAGGAAAAGTTTTGGTTTTGAGAGCATAAATGAAGTTTAGATTCAAGTGTACTATAGTATGTTTTTAAGGTTTAAGGAATCTTAAAAGATACAATCTCACAGACATTACAACATATTATGCAGAAAGTGTGAAGAAGAAATCTTTCAAACTAGTGAGGAATAGCATAAACAAAAATGTGGTGGAATATAGGAAAGTAGCAAAAAGGAGCAAGAAATATAATTTCTTCTGTCCCCTCTGTTACAATAAATAAGACTAATAGCACTCCTATCTGAAGAGAGTCTCTAGGGAAATCTCTCAGTGGAGAGCAAATTCAAATTCTATTCCAAAAATGTATTATGCCTTATCAGCATTTAAATACAAAACAAAATAACCTTAAGCCATTGAAGAAATTGAAGATTGAAATAAAAAGTCATTTTACTTTCATTGACCTTTTAAGTATACATTTAGTACATCTATTAATGTAAAACTTACTTCTTTTTGGTATTCAAATTAATCTTCACCTACATTAGTTAACATTAACTGTTAACATTAGTTTTCATTTAATGAAGAGATTTAAAGAAAAAAATGTCCTGTATATTTATGTAATATGCAATAAAAATAAATGATTTCTTTATAAATTAATTGCCATTTGAATGAAATAATGAAACCTAGCCAAGTGTTGTCATCAAATATGTTGGTCTCTATGTTGCAAAGTAGTAAACTCTGTGGGCTTTTAGTCCAAACTAATTATTCATGCTATTATGGTATCTTTTATTATATCAAAGCCTTAACTTACTTGTAGGTAACATTCTTTATAAAGTGGTTTAATTTGCTGTAGCATGATTTACATTGAGAAAATGTATTTCAGTGAAAAATAAATATTTTTATAAGGGTAATTTTTATATATAAGGAGTGAAATGAATGAGGGAGAAGAGTAGGATTTAAATTAACATGTGCAGTGCATGAAGAAATGAAAGTGGGTATTTCAGTGAAGGAAATTGGAAAATCATGAATTTTAGATTGCATGGTTTATCAGTTAGGTGGCCTGACAATCTAAAGTGAAATCTTTTGATTAGGTGACCATCTGTGAAACAACACCTTTTTATACAAGCAGTCCATGCTATAGACTAACCACATCTACATTTGAAGAGTCTCTTATTAATAACTGTTCTTAGATTGCAAGTAACAGAAACTAGTTCTGTGTATTAAACAAAAAAGGCATTTTGCTGAAAGGATATGGGTTAGCTCATAAAATCAGAGGGTAATTGTATGAAACAATTCAAAGAAAAGTGAAGAGCCAGACTGTTGCAGGGATCTAGAGAGTAGGAAGTGGGGAGAGACTGAAGGATACTGGTATGGAGCTCAATGTTTGAGCAATAGTGTGTTTTAATGTTCTTCCTCTCACATTCACCAAGGGCTGAGTTTGAGTCATTTGTCCTCTGTCAGGAACCATGACATTTGATTAACAGTTCCCCCAAGACTGCCTGTATTTGGAGAGGGTGGCTCCCAAAAGGAACTTCAAAGTTCTGGGACCAGGACAGAGAACGGATATGGGGCAAAAATAACAATACGTATCTGCTAAAACTCTTTTTTTATAAGTGTCATTCAAAAGTCATCAAACTATTGGCAATAAAATCTGAAATAGTAAAGGTTTTGCCAGTAAAATGACATCTATTCAATAATAATGCTGCTCAGTTCTCAATAGATATCTATTATCATGAAAAATCACTTGTTCTTTCTTTTATACTTATTCATATTTATTAGTTGCCTATCATATGTCAATTGCTGTATTTGGCGGTGAGCCTAAAACTATAAACAAAGGTTATTCCTTGCTTTGCATGGAGCTTATAGTCTAGTGAGAACTGAAATAAAACCATTAATATTTTGCAGTAAGTCTAGGATGGGAGGTGTAGTAGTTTTCTAGAGCTGTCATTACAAAGAACCATAAACTGGGTGGCTTAAAACAACAAAAAAATTCATTCTTTAACAGTTGTGGAGACTAGAAGTTTGAAATAAAGTAGAGTCACTATCCCCCCAGAGGCTCTAGTGGAGGATTTTTTTTTTTTTTTCTGGCTCCCGGTGGCTCCTGGTATTCCTTGATTTGAGGCATCATAACTCCAATCTCTACCCCCATCTTCGCATGGCCTTCCTCCTGAGGTGTCTCCTATTCTTCTTCCTCTTGTAAATACACCAATCATTGGATTTAGGGCCCACCCTAAATCCACAACAATTTTATCTCAAGATTCTGACCTAAGTACATCTGCAAAGGTACTATTTCAAATCAAGGTCACATTCTGAGGTCCTGGATGGACATAAATTTTGAGAGTATGCTGTTTAACCCACTACAGGAAGGTACATGATACTGTTGGTGCTCCTAGCAGGGTCTGGGTGAGAGGTGGAGAGGAGAAGTGATGGTGAAGAGCTAAGGGGACAAATGATAAGGGAGCATGTAAGGAATTTGACATTATCCTGAGTGCAGTGGGTGCCACTGCAGGGAATTAAGCAAGTGAATGACCTAAACAGATTTGTGTTTTACAAAGATCACATTGTATACAATGTGGATAAAAGGAGTAATTGAGCAATGCTTCTGGAAAAAAAGCTAGCTAGGACCCTCTGTAGTAATTTAGGTTTGAAATGAGGGTGGCTTGGAGAAGGAGATGCTGGTGGGAATGAAGACCAGTAAATGTAATTCTGGTATGTTGACAAAAGTGGGATGGGCTTTGTGTGGATTAGAGACAAAGGATGGTAGAGGAGTCATGTAGCCCAGACTGCCAGCTTCTGAGACCATGGGTGATAGTTGTAGGCTCTGAGATTGGAAGTGTGTGTGTGTGTGTGTGTGTATGTCTGTAGGGGTGTGTGTGTGCATGTCAGAGAGAGAGAGAGAGAGAGAGAGACAGAGAGAGAGAGAGACAGAGAGAAAAAGAGAGAGAGAGAGAGAGAGAGAGAGAGAGAGAGAGAAATGGAGATAGAGGTACCTAGGAACAAAATAATGGAATCAGTTTGGGATATTTCTTTTAATTTTGGTTGCTGTGGGACTTCCAAATGAATATGAATATGTTTGGGAGCCAGTTGTCTAGTTGCCTGTATGAGACTGGTGATGTTGAAAAAGGAAATCTGAGCATATAAATTCTACCTGCAGTTGTTGGTGAGTTGAAAAAAAAAGTTTATATTACTCCTATACCAAATAAAGGAGTATTATATAGAATTAAATAATGATATTTAGAAAAAATTTTAATGCCATAGGAAATAACTATTATAAAAAGCCAATAGGACACACAGCAGTATCTACAGTAAGATTGTAACAATGTATATTTGCCTACCTTTATTAACAAAGAATATAAGTAAATGCATTTAAATGTTAGTGTGGCTATTTCTGGGTGATTTAATTTTTTTCTTTTTACTTTTTAAAGTACAATGTATTCAATGAGCATGTACTACTTTTATAACCAGAAAAAAAATGCAATTTTTTTATAAATTTTAGCACATAAAATGTACCTAAAATTGGATTTCCATAGCATAGTATTGTAAAATATAATTGATTTCAAAGATTGGGTGTCTTTTGACTTAGAAGAAAAGAGATGTGGAGGAAAAGGATTAAGCTACATGAGCCAGCCATTTATAAAATATCTCAAAATATATGGGCATATGTATTGTGGGTCCTAAGGTTAAGTAGCTGTTTGATAAATCAGCATAAAAATACTGGTTTTGGACATAAAGTAGAAAATAAATTTAGATTGAAACATTTTTCACTTGATTTTGAAACTCCTGTCAGTGAATGAGCAATTTAATAAAACATAGAAATAAATTATTTTATGTAAGTATTCATCAGTAATGCCAGGTTGCCTTATGTAAGGTGATTAGACATAACATTCCAGTGCAGATTTTACTGATTTTTGTAAGACTTAAGTGGCATTTAGATTTCTGGAATGCAAAGCTAGAGCTTTAATATTAAATCTACTTTACATATCCACAAGTTTTACTGTGAGAACAGAACATATTTGCATGTTTTTTTGTTCTCTCTCTTCCCTTCTTCCTCCAAGTTTCAGAATATTAAACAATTATTCCATTAACACATACTGGGTAATATGACAATGAATTAAAACGTTCAGGTCATCTTTAGGCTATTGTCTTATTTTGGTGTTACCAAGTGCTAACGCAGGATAATTAATGCTCTGAAATAATGTTAATGAAAGGCCAAAGGCTGGCTCGTACCTGCAATAAGAAATCATTTGACACTTACGTGAAAGGCTTGGAAGGCTTGTTTTTTTATATTTAAAGTTTTGATAATTGCTTAAATATCATTGCTTGTTTTTCCTCATCAATAAAATTATTTGCTATCAAAACTTTAAATATAAATCTTGACCTGGGATGAAGTATTAAAATTTTGCTATTTAATAAGTAAGTTACAAAACTCAAACATATTCTTACTTGAAGATCCTATATATATATATATATAAAATAAGGTACAGTCCTTATTTTGTTCATTATACTCTACTGCATGTAGTGGCATATATCAACATGAGAGGAAATATTTCAATCTGAAAATATCAAACACCTAGTTAGTATTCCCTTGCCATCTTATTATGAGACTGACATTCAGCTCTATGCTAGACATGTTACATATTTCATCTTCTCCCACACTTGCACCTCCTACCCCCTCATATTTCATTCATATCAGATTCCTTAACTCTTTTCCTCTCTTACCTAATAGTCAATTTTATAGTTTCATTTACATGTTTTCTAGTATGTATTATTACAAAGGTTTCCAAGATAATTTTTTATTTAATTGAAAAATTGAAAACAGCATTTAGAGATAGTAACACACAAACATATTAGTTCTTTGCCCTAAGTTAACACTAACGAAACAATAGTAGGTTTTCAGAATGATGAAATTATTAAAAGAACTTTTGGTATCCCCTTTTATAATTTAAATTTGTACTTAGTAAATTTGTGGTAAACTGAGCACACACAGTGATCTCCCACTTAACACATTAAATCCCTGCATAGAAGAAAAAAATAGATAACATCATATATAATTCAAGTCAGAACTGTGCTGGAAAATAAGTCAGAGAACCCTCAGTAAGCCAGAAAGCACGAGAAATCTAGAAGGGAGACTGTCAGATTTGAGAAGGAAGCCACAACTCAACACATGCACAGGGAGCAGTGTCAACCAAATGTGGCTGCTGCACAAAACCTGCACTATACCCAGAGTGCAAGCTCCTGATTACTGGAAAAGCAGCGAGCCCAGGGATAAGTAATTAGTTGCTTAATTGGGATACAGTAGAGGAGCAGTCAAGTGTTAAAACCTGCAGAGCCCCTGGGGTTTTTTGGTTTTTTTTGCTTTTTTTGTATTCTGTTTTTGAGACAAGGTCTCACTCTATTGCTCAGGCTAGACTAGTGCAGTGGCATCACAGCTAACTGCAAAAGTCCTGGGCTCAAGTGACCCTCCTGCCTCAGTGTCCCAAGCAGCTGGGACCGTACCATCGCGGCCAGCTAATTTTTCTATTTTTGTGTAGACGAGGCCTCACTATACTGCCCAGGCTAGTTTCAAACTCCTGGCCTCAAGTGATCCTCCTGTCTTGGCCTCCCAAAGTGCTAGTATTACAGGTGTGAGCCACTGTGTGTGGCTCAGAACCCTTGTTTATCTTCTATGGTCCAGACAATAAGGATATGAGTTTGGATTAGAGAAAGACAGTGAACATTTCAGATGATTAGCAATGGTAAGGAGAATCAGGGGACTCATTTCCAGGCGACCAACTACCAAAATTGCCCTTTCTTCAGTGTGTTTCACCCTTCTTCCACTCTCATTCCAAACAGACTAGAGCACTGAGTTAAGAAGAGTTAATAAAGTAAGCAGAGTATAACTAACATGGAACAGCAGAAGGGATGTGAGAAATGTTGCTTAAGCAGAAAAGAGTCAAGCAGAAATCAAGTGAAATAAAAATTTGATCACCTATTTTTTTTTAAAGGAATCCTCAATGAATGCATAATTTCAAAGGTAGCCTGGCTGTCAGCATGATGGAGGAATAAGGCTTTCCAGTGCTTATCCCTCCACAGAAACATCAATTTAAACAAGCATCCATGCATGAAAATACCTTCACAAAAACTAAGGAAACCAGGTGAGAGATTGCAACATCTGGGTGTAGCACGGAAATAAGAAAAGATGCACTGAAGGCAGTAGGAAGGGCAGTTTTACATTACCTGCATCACCCCCCCTCAAACCCTAGGCAGCATCAGGGAGAGAAACCGAGCACTGGACTTTGCCTTGGACCCAATGCCAGGCCCACCCCAGTAAAGCCCAGTGCTGAGCAGCCCCCTCCCCCGCTCTGCAGGCCTCAGACTCCAGCATGGTACCTGCAGACTGAGCCGCCAGGCTTGCCATAGTGCCAGGCTAGATCCTTTCGCAACTTATTTTCTGTTAAGTGTAGGCAAACAGCAGGGAGTAAACTTTTTTGCCTGTACAGACTTTGAGTATATCATTGTTTATCCTAACTTCTCAGGGATAGAATAAACATTGTTGTAGAAAATAGACTCTGATTGAAAATAATGCCTTTGAATGCTAAGGAGTAAAAGAGTGTAACTTTTCCTCTCCACTCCACCTCCCCCCACAACACACCCTCAGGAAATAAATTGAATCCATTTTAAGAAGTAGGGGATGACATTCCAGTTTGCTAGGCTTTTAGAATGACTGGCTATGTAATCTAGAATAGAGATCTGGGGCAGGTGTCCTCTGTGTGGTAGGGCATAAAGAATGCCATTCTATTTCCTGAGCTTTGGAAGTTTCCAGATAGTAACAAAATATTTTCATTGTTTTTATTACAAGGTTATACTGTAGATTTTTAGCTTTTTAATACTTTTTAATACTGGCTTGTTTCTATTACAATTCTTGTTTCTATTATGATTTTATTTGGTTATTTAACCTATTTTTCCTAAACTGGACAGATTCCTAGTCATACTCTTAATATTCCATTCCAAAGGATCCCTGTACATTACTGTTGAAGTGCGATTGGGCATCTTTTTTCCTCTTCCCCTGGCAGCCTTTGGTATAATGCAGAAGGATCTCAAAATCCTTTGAATTCTGTAGTTCCAACGTGCAAATTTATGGGAGTTCATCAATGTTTTCAGAGTGCAGAATTAAGCTATTTCAGTAACGAGTAGGTATGCTTTAGTGTGATGTAGGAACAAAGACAATAACATTTATTATTTAATATATAATTTGAAACCCCACCTCTTTAGTGCTGCCTACATGCTGTATCCAATAACTCAATGCAGGAAATAGAACATTAAAAATAAAGTTCAACTCAGGCCCTTCTGACTGAAAATGGGTCATTTATTTTCAAAGTATTTTGTAATGAATGTTATGAATGATGCATATTGCTAAAATTTTTAGAAACAGTATCAGCTGCATAGGAATGCAGTCTAAGATGTGGTGGTTTCTTCCTATATTTGTCTTGATTCTCCCTGCTTCAAGCTCTCAAGATTTAGAATGTAGATACAGGCATTTGAAGACATTATTCAAGCCCCTCTCTAACCAGGTGATATGAGTATTTATCGAACAACTGCCATGTGCCTGACATTGTTACGGATACTGTGGATTCAGTGGGAAACAAAACAGACAAAACCCCTGCTCTTTTGGGGCTTACTTTCCCCTGCAACAGCATCATTACAACCTCCTCCTTCTCCTCCTCAATTTCCTATAATTAAAGAATATTTTGATATTAAGTGTTCTAACCACAAAAAATAAGTATGTACGGTAATACATATGTTAATTAGCTCAATATAGCCATTCCACAATGTATACGTATTTCAAAGCATCATGTTATACATGATAAATATATATAATTGCATTTGTCAATTATGAATAAGTGAATAAGTTAAAAAATTGAAACTTCCTTGTCAATTTTTCTTATTTTTTAAAACATAATAATGGCAAATGCAATGAAATCATTAAATTACTATGCAACCACTGCTGTATGAGCAAATCTGACCAACCCGTAGAAATGTGGACTTTCAGGCAGTGCCACCATTCTATCACTTTTAAATGCCCATTCACATACAGAAGAATATATTCAGAACAAGAGAGACCCAGTAGAGCTGTCCATACACAATGCTAGGAATTATGAACTGTGTGAAAGTCAAGCTCTACCTGTAACTGTGGATTTAACTACCAGTCCCTCCTCACTTCTACCCTTAGACCAGGGAAGCTGGGCCATTCTCTCTGTCTGAGCTCTTTCTGTCCAACTCCATCTCTTTCTTCAAATACTTGATCATTTTCCTACCTGCCTTAAAGTTCAACACATGTCCATTCCTCCTCATGGGGGATCACTGTCTTCATTTTGCCAGAGCACCTATATTAAGGATAAAGTTTGGAGTCTCTCTGAAAGGTTATTCATAGATCAATATTTTAAGCATAATATTTCTGTATTGATAGCAGTTTTATTGATTGCATTTTGTGAATTGTTTCTGTTATTTTTATAGAATTAGCCAGTTGTATGCAAATGTTGGCAAGACCTAAGATGGGGCTACTTTACTGCCTATAGTTGCTGATAATGTTTTCCAGCCAATAGATCTGCAAGTATGTATTAGAATATTTTCTGTGGATTTTCTGTGGCAACTCAAGTCAGAGGGCTTTATAGAATTGTTGGGTTTGAAGCAGAACATCAATTTATATATTTTATTTATAAAATATTAACCTGTATGATTCAGTGATTCTCCTCCAATACTAAGAAGCATTTTCCTCTTGGGGTGATTTGTTTTTGTTTTAGTCTTAGAATAATTTGTACTCCTCTCCTCTCCTCAAACACGTAACAGGTATGAACTATAGCTAACAGCCACTTGATGTTATGATGTTTAAATATATTATAGTCACGAGTTATTACAACAAAATTTTCAGTCAGCCTTCCAAGCAAATTATGCCCATTTCCTATCTGCTTTTTAGAGCTTCTTAGAATTCACTCTGATTATCATTTATCTTCTTTCTGCAGTGATTCCATATTATTGGGGCAAGATTTATATAATCTCTAGGAGTACAAAAGGCTTATTAAAAATTTTAAAAAGATTCATATAATCTGATTTTATAAGAAAATGATGGTGACGGGCAAAACTTAATTAAATATTACATTATTCTTTTTGATCTTTAATAAATATTTTATAACATTTCCTTGTTTTTACTGATGATTGACCCAATTCTACACTTAAATGGAAAAGCATGACAGCTTTCACGCTTCACTTTTAAATATTTGGATAGATTACCAATCATCTTTCAATTCTTTTTTTTTAAATTTATTTTATTATACTTTTTCGAGAAAGAAAGAAAGAAAAAAGAGAAAGAAAGAGAGAGAAGGAAAATGGCATGTAACTGCAGGAAGATAGGGGGAAGGTGCTGGCCCATCTTTCAATTCTTACAAAAGGCTTGAGCTCCCTAAACAGTAAAGATGATTTAAGAATTAATCAAAAACTGTATCAAGTCAAGAAATCATTTTATTGACTGGAAGACCTGTACATGTTTCCTAGAACTTGGTGTACTTTGCCAGATCCACCTGGCATCACACTTCTGCGAAAGCCATAATTCTGGGATTACTTTGTTTGCCTTCCCATCCACATGGTCTTCAGACACTAAATCCTGTCCATTAAACTGAAATATAATACATTTGACTTCTTTTCATTCTGAGAAACACTTGTTTCTCTACCACCAACTTTTGCCTGAACAACAGAAGTAGCTTTTTAATTATTCTAGTATCCTCTTCAAAAATATGCATATGTAATATTAATGTGAATTTACATGCAGATTTGCTTAATGTGCCAAAAAATTTCTTCATTGTCTCTGCCACATCTATTGTCCCTCCTTTCCCTTTCTTTTTTCTTCATCCTTATTGGTCTGTTTTCAGTCCTTTGAATGCATGTTTTCCCATCTTCAATCTTTGTACATCATGATCTTTTTACTTGGTAAATTTCTTTACTTAGATCCTGTAAGTTGCAGCTTTGACATTATTTCCTCAGGAAAGCTCTTCTTGATTTTTTTTATACTAGTTAAGATTCTCTTATAATATGCCCCCATAATATCCTATATCTCTTTAAAATTTTTTTTCTAGTTTTCATTATGTGTGCAATTATTTTTCCCCAATGTGTGTCTTTCCTGATAGTATGTAAGATCCATGGGAGCATAAGTTATTTCTGTCTTGTTCACTCCTATTATAATGTCAGTCACAATATAAATTCTCAATAAGTTATGTTTAAGTAAGGGATTGAAAGATATATTTCTTACTAATTTTAAAGGTGGGTTATTTATTGAGAAAACTAAGCTTACTCCTTCTATATAAGTGGGTTACTGTATTCACTAAGTGATATCCATATTCTAATCTATTTGTTAAAAATGAAATTTATTTTAATGGATTAAAATAAAGTTGGTATTATTTTGTAAAGAAAATGTGTTTTGTTCTAATGATAGATTGATTTTCATATATTCCTAGTTGCTGACCAGTTTTTATTACATGTCTACTTTACTGAAATTTTTTTTCACATTCTTTACAAAGAAGCTACATGAATACTTCTTTTGATTGGAATATTGACTACAGCTGTGTAACCATTTGACAAATTATTTTTATTACTTATTAATATTATTCTAGCCAGCAGGCACTTATTCTGAATCATAACACTTCAGTAATCTTCATTATAAAAAAAAACCCATAAGTTGTATTTTTTTAGAGCCCAATTTAGTAAGAACTAAGTGAAGGAATTTGAAAGATAAGATGCTCGCCCTCCCAGAGTGCTGAAAAAAATGCTGAAGCTAGAAAGGTTAATATGTCAGTAGCTTGGCAATTTCCCTGTGAACTCAACACTATTAATCATTAAAAGGAGTTTGTGTAATACAGGGGCTTATAATTATTCTATTCTACAAAACTTCTATGACAGGAAGATAATTTCAATTTCTGTGTTATTGAATCTATGTAAAAATTTTAATCACACAATGATAGAAATAGTTCTGGTCTCTTCAAAAAACAAACTTTACATAATTACAGTAATTTATAATTTCTCAAGTGGAATTAATTTGCAGGCTATTTTATAATTATAAAATGGAATTCTAACAGAGTGAATAGGTAGTGTCTGAGCGTCCCTTTCAACTCCTTTGTATCAAATTCTAATTTATGGCTTTATGGAATAATGTTATATCAAGCATAAATATGTTTCCGTGTAGAATGTGTTAAGATGTTAGAATGCAGTGTTTAAAGATGATGTATAGCAGTATTTAAGAACTTAAACAAGCTTCATTGGGTTCATTTCACAGTCCCAGAATTAGTTTACAAATAACTAAGATTCCTCTATAGATTAATATGATACTGTTATTTTTCTGCATATAGCCCTTTGGTGCCATTGACATAGAAAGGAAGTAAATTTAAGAAAATCGTATATTTCACAGATAAGAGTTTAAGAGTAAAGGGCACATTTGGGGGACTTTTTTTAGATTATAGAATGAATCTTATATATAGAATGCTTCTATATCTCAAGGCTAGGTAGAATGATCTCTGATGAAATCTGTTTCATCTAAGCAGTAAAGTATCTTTATCTCAGAAGACTGCAGGGCTGTATATATCTGTCTGTGAAATGTAGCTCAAGATACCGAAAAGTTTAATGGTAATCTTGGAGAATTGGGTTTTTAAAGAGTCTCAGGATAATTTGGACTATGTATCACTTATTCTGCTGCCCTAGCAAATTTCAAAAAATAAATAAGTTTGGGAGAAATGTTAAATCTGTCCAAATTCTTTGTCAATGTAAATAAATTTTTTTTTTAAAGTTTGCAATTGAAGACACAAAGAATAGAAGAACCTGGAGTATGTCCTTAGGAAAGAAGAAATAGGCGAGCATAGGTGAATTAAAGTTGCAACTGTTGCCAAGTTTCTGATTGTCCATCTCTTTCCATCATAGTAATAAAAGCACAAGATTATTAAGACCTGAAAGCATATATCAATTGAATCCTGAAACTCAGTGTTAAAATGAAAGGAAAATACTTTCATTATTTGAAAATGCCTCAAGGCCGAGATCCCCAGCTTTTTTGGCACCAGGGACCAGTTTCATGGAAGACAATTTTTCCACAGATGGACAGGCGTGCGCGGGGCTTGGTGGGAAGAGGTGATGCCAGCATGGGGAGCTGTAAATACACATGAAGTTTAGACCTACTCCACTCATCTCCTGCTGTGCACCTTCCCCCCCCCAAAGTTTCATGGAAGACAATTTTTCCACTAACCAGGCAGAGGGGCGCAGAGGGAAGAACGGAGCTCAGGCGGTATTTCGCTCCCTAGTTCCTAACAGGCTGCAAGCCCCCATACGTGGCCTGGCTTGGGGTGGGGACCGCAGCCTCAAGGTAACATGGACTGAGTCCAATCTTTCCCAGTTAAAAATTGATTCCATTGTTTGCAAGGGGATAAAACTAACCAAGATGCCCCAGTGCTCTGTTAGAGAAACACTGTTGATTTACAAAGATCCCTTTGCTGTTAATCTTTTGCCCATTCCGTGACTAATTAATACAAGGATTTCTTTTAACCAATGAAAGAGGAAGGAAAGATATCATGTAAAATAAAGTGGGAAATAGATCTTAAAAATTTTATCAAATTTATCTTTCCAGCATTTTTTTTAAATTTTTAAGCATTATTTTCCCTCTTTAAAATAAAATCCTTCCTATGCAATTTTTTCCCTTCCTTCCTCTCTGTTTTCTCCTACTTTCCCATGTCTCTCCTTCCCCTCTCTTTGTCCCACAATCTTTTCCTCTTTTTCTCCTTCTATTCTTCCTTTGGGTGGGGGTAATGTGGCCCTTTTGAGGTGATAAAAATTTTCTACAGTTAGATTATAGTGATGATTACACAACTTTGTATATATTCTAAAAACCATTGAATTGTGCATTCTAAATGTGTGATATCTATAGTATATAAATTATATATGAAGTCAGCAGTTTTAAACAAAAGTGAAATTTCAACCAGAGGTTAGCTAAGGTGACTGGAATAAGTAAAGTATAGGACAGCCACCTATTCTCATCTCAGATTGATTACAACAAATCACAAGGCTAGACACTCAGTTTCATCACTCAATTGGCACATCCTTTCAGTTCTTAGCAATTTTGTGCTTTTTAAGTCTTGAGATAGAAGAGATGGACTGACAATCAGAAACTTGGCATCAGTCACAGCTTTAATTCACCTATATCAATCTGTGGGCTTTGTGTCCTATGTCCTGGAAAAGGAGACTGTCTGTGATAATTCAGAGGCAGGATCTGCCCTTTATGAAGGTAAGGCACAGGCTAGTGAGCACTTGAGTGTATAATAGTTGGTTAGAAGGTGAACAAAAGGCACACAAAACATTTATTGCATTTAATCAGATAAATGTAGTTTGAACATTTGTTTTAAAAGTCTAGTAGGCTTTATTCATTATGAAGTAAATGCCATGTCATGCCACAATGGTGAAGATTTTGAGGTTTTGAAAAAGTATTATATGTTCTGTTTTTGAAAAAGTTTTGGATACCTGAAAAATATTCTTTGTCTACATCAGAACATTTTAAAAAAATAATTAAAAGTTAAAATCCATTGGAAAGCTGGACAGTGAGAATCCATGCAATCAGAATATATATAGCATTATACAAATACAAGATTGTTTTGTTTTCATTGTGTTGTCAAAATAGTGTCAATTCGGCTCCTTTTGTTGCCTCATCTCCCTCATTATGACAGGAAATTCCTTTTCCCATTATCTCTTAGAACATGATGTGGCTGCTTTTTAATTGACTGTGAATGTTTCTCAGGGAATACTAGGCGCTTTTAAAGCATGGCTCATTGGATTTTATAAAGAATTCTTGTTTTGTTACGTGTTTGCTCAAACTAGTGCTGTTTGCTAGCATTACCCCAAAGTTTCTTTGTCACTTACTTCCTGTGCAGAAGTTGTCTGCCTATTCTAGATTATTGAAATAGCCCAGGTGAGCTTTGTCAGCAGGAAGATGTATTGAATATTTTTTTTCCCAAGGTTAAACTATGTACTATATATAATTCATTCAAGTTAATTAAAAACAAAAAAAAATCACTATAACATGTCTGGAGAAGTGGATCATATTTAATCAACTATGCTATCTTTTTTTTTTTTAATTTCACTTCATATTAAAACCCTGTTATCTTGGAAAAGATAAGTGTTTCCAATCTTAATGAAACTTTGACTTAATAGAAGTTTACCTTGGTGGAAACAATTGTTTAAAATGAGAATTCAAAGGACCTTTGTTTATTATCTAGTCTCATCTCTTCATTCACAAAGAGTAGATTTATACTTTTAAGGAAGAGCTTATATTTCCTTCATTTTATTTTTATTTAAAAAATTAAATTAGGAAATATAAGTTTTTTTCTTAGGAATAGAGGATGGTTTTTAAGATTTAATAAAGACATATATTCTTTCCCTGGAAGGCACTTTACCAAAATGTTTACAATTCTTATCTGTGGTTGGTTAGATTATGGTTTGATTTTATTCTTTTTATTTTCTTCTGTGCTCAGAATACTCCACAATGAACGCATTACTTTTGCAATGATGAAATGTCATTTTAAAAAAGGTATATCCCTTCATATAAAGTACATTTTTGGCTTTAATAAGTAATGTTTCATGATTTTAGATGAGACTTTTTAAATTGTAGTAAGTACACTTAATATGAGATCTACCCTTTTAACAAACTTTTAAGTGTACGATACATTATTGTTGACTATAGGTACAATGTTGTACAGCAAATCTCCAGAGCTCACTTACCTTGCCTTACTGAAACTGTATGCCTGTTGATTACTATTTAGTTGATTAAACCTCCTGTTGATTAAATCAACTTCCTGTTGTTTAAACTTCCTATTTACCCCTCTCACCAGCCCCTGGCAACCATAATTCCACTCTTTGATTCTGACTATTATTTGATACCCAATGTAAATGGAATTATGAAGTATTAGGTTGGTGCCTTTTGTCCTAACAAATGTGAGCTAATATCTCATTGTGGTTTTGATTTGCATTTTTTTTTTTTTTGATGATTAATGATGCTGAGCAACTTTTCATTTACCTGTTGGCCATTTGTATGTCTTCTTTGGTAAAATGTCTATTCAAGTCCTTTTCACATTTTTTGATTGGGTTATTTGTTTTTTTGATATTGAATTATAGGAGTTCTTTTATATTTTGAAGATTACTCCTCATCAGATATATGTTTTCTAGTATTTTCTCCCATTCAATAGGATTTTTTTTCACTCATTGGTGATTATTTCCTTTGCTTTGCAATAGCTTTATAGTCTGATGTAGCCTCATTTGTTTATTTTTGTTTTTATTGCCTGTGCTTTTAGTGTCGTATCTGTAACATCATTGCCAAGACTAAGATTATGAAGCTTTTCTCCTATATTTTCTTCTTGGAGTTTAGCAGTTTTGAGTGTTACATTTAAATTTTTAATCTATTTTGCGTTGATTTTTGTGTATGGTTTAAGATGAGGTATAATTTCACTTTTTTGCATGTGGATATTGTTTTCCCTTCACCATTTTTTGAAGAATCTACCCTGTGTCTGTTGTATATTCTTATTAGCACTCTTGTCAAAGATCAATTGACCATACAGGGGTATTTTTATTTCTGGGTTCTCTATTCTGTTCCTTCTATCTATATGACTGTCTTTATGCTAGTATCATCCTGTTTTGAATATTGTAGTTTTATAATATATTTTAAACACCTCTAGCTTTGTTTTGTCTCAAGATTATTTTGACTATTTGGGGTCTTTGTGGTTCCATATGAAGTTTAGGTAATTTTTTTCTAATATTGTAAAAAATGTTACTGTGATTATAATAGGAATTGCATTAAATCTATAGATAGTTTGGGGAAGTATGAATATTTTAACAATTTTAAGTCTCCCAATAAACATGGGATATTTTCCATTTATTTGTGTCTTGTTTAATTTTTTTAAATCAATTATTTGTAGTTTTCAACATACAAGTCACTCATCTCCTTAGTTAAGTGTATTTCTAGATATTTTATTATTTTTGGTGCTATTTAAATGGTATCACTTTCCTAATCTCATCTTCAGATAGTTCATTGTGCTAAGTTATATTCAACAATGAAAAATTGAAAGCTTTTCCTCTAAGATCGGGAACAAGACAAGGGTGTCCACTCTCACTACTTCTATTGTATTAGGTCATTAAATATGAAAAGTCCTATTTTGAATTAAAAGTTTAGTTTATTATATCTCCAACAAGAAGTAATACAATTAATCAATGCATGCACCTAAACTATTGACATAGTTTTGCCATCTTAACAGTAGCTTGCTTATGCTAGCAGCAAAGAAGCCTGGAGAGCAAGTGGCAATGAAATCATGACAAATGTTTTTCACAGCTTGTTGAGAACTGAATATTTTTCCTTGCAAGAATTAGTCCAAAGCCTGGAAGAAGTGGTAGTCAGTTGGCACAAGGTGTGGTGAATATGGTGCATAACAGAGAGTTTCCAAGTCCAGCTTCTGTAGTTTGAGAGGCATTGTTTTTTGCGACATATGGTCCTGCAAGAGGATTGGCCTGTCTCTATTGACCAGTCTCGGCTGCTTAATCACAGGCATCCTCATTATTTCATCCAATTGGTTGCAATAGACATCCCCTGTAATCAACTGATGAGGTTTTATGAAGCTGTAGTGAATAATACCAGTGCTGGACCACCAAACAGACACCTTAATTATTTTTTGATGAATATTCAGTTTTGAACTATGTTTTGGCACTTCATCTTTATCCAACCATTGTGCTGAACACTTGGCGATTGTCAAAAAGAATCCATTTTTCATCACAGATAACAATACAGTGTAGAAATGGTTCACCTTTATGTCATGACAGCAAATAAGGGCAAGCTTCAAGACAATTTCTCTTCTGATGCTCATTTAACTCATGTGAAACCCGTCTGTCCAGCTTCTTTATCTTGCCCATTTGTCTCAAATGGTCCAATATTGCTGGAATAGTAATGTGAAACCTTGCTGCTAATTCATGTGTAGGTTGAGATGGACTTGCTTCCATTACAGTTTTCAGCTGATCATTATCCACTTTGGTCTCAGGTCACCCATAATTTCAAGATTAAAATCACCAGAATGGAACTTCTCAAACCATTGACATACAGTGCATTTATTATCCATATCCTTCCCCAACACTTCATTGATATTTCAAGCTGTCTGCACTGCATTGTTTCCATGATGGAACTCATATTAAAAAATAACGCAAATTTTTGACTTATCCATAGTTTCACAAAAATTGCTCTATACAAATTTGAAAGATAATCACAAGCCAAAATGTCCATTTGAAAGAATGAAGATGTATCTTCACAATACAAAAAAATAAAACAAAACACCAAGAAGTGTCAAAGTGAAATGCCAGAGATATTAACTGTCAAACTTAGTAGTTAATACTTTAAGAAATCAGACATTCCACACTTAATAACCTAATAAATAGTACTGGAAGTCCTGGCCAGAACAATTAGGCAAGAAAAAGAAATAGAAGACATGTAAATTGGAAAGAAATAAAATTCTCTCTGTAGATCTTATATTAAATATATAGAAAACCTAAAGACTCCATAAAAGTCCTGTTGGAACTAATAAATAAATTTAGTAAAGTTGCAGGTTACAAAATCAACATACAAAAATCTGTTGTGTTTCTGTACCCCTATTTTTATATTTTGAATCAGTCAATAATAAATTCAAGTCATACCTATCCCTGTACCAATCATAAAATTTTAAATATGTGAAATTGAAACTAATGGAGTTTATATTTTAACTTAAAATACTTGGGCATGCCTGTATACAAGTATGAATGTGTATGTGTGCATGTGTGTGTGTGTTGTATTTACAGAGGGATGTTGGAAATGATACAAAGATAAAATATCAACGTACCATAATAGATTTTTATTTTAAAACATTGTTTACTAAAATTTCAGAAACAAATAGATGAAAGGATTTCATCACCAGCCCTTTATTGTTAGTACTTCCATCTACCTACTTAGTCATTCATTAATCACCAAATATTTCTCGAGTGCCCTAGTGTGTGCCGGTTTTACTATTGAAATCATACAGAAGGCACAGCTTTTGAGAATCTTTCAATTTAGTAGAGTGATAGCATGCATAAATGAATAACTTCAAGTAATGTGACAAATGATTTATGGAAACATATAGAAACGTGAATGACCATCCTTCTGGGGGAGTGGACCGCTCTACTGCTTGCTTAATATGGGAAGGAGCTTTAGAGGCAGAGAGTCAAGCAGTGCTAAAGAAGAGAAGTATGAAGGAATCAAAGCAGGAAAATGGAAAATCAGATCTGTATATTTAGAAATATCATTCTAGTTTTGTTCTGCTTACAGGAGGAAAAACACCTCAACTAGAGCTAAGTAGCTATTCTTTAATTTATTGTTATTCAAAGGAAAGTGTTGAACCAAAACCTCCTTCTTTATATTTTCTTGTATTTCCTTATATTTCTTGTGTGTTAAAAATTGAAAATTTAAAAAAATCCATTCACGATGTTGATAAACATTGAATACCCTCCAAACACAGTTTTCTTGAGTAATCTTTCTTGACTTAATCTATAACACCTTTCCATTTCTTTTTAAATTTACTTGTTTATCAATTGTGTTCTATATCTTTTAAATATTTTATTTCTTCCTCTCAGAGTTCTCCTTATTTCAGTACTTCAGGCAAGAATCCATCAGTTTTTTACTTTAAAGTGCTAATTAGTGATTAATTTAACCAGGAATTACTTCTTATCAATGGCCTTTTGAAACTTAATACATTTAAACACATTGATTGATTAATCTCTAATTTCCAAGAACAAATTGAATTGCTATCTTACTTGTACAAGTATGTATGTATGTGTGTATATACACATGTATATATACACACACACACACATATATATATATATTTGTAAATACATTTATTCTTGGAACTAAATGATAGTCCTTCTCCTCAACCTGCTCCTATACTCAAATAGCCTTAGTCAATTTGATATTTGATTTTCTATTTGGCAAACATGATATTTAATAAGAGAAACTTCAGACTTTCACTTTAAATTATGAAACTTTTTTCATTTACTTGAAATTATGTGCACATTTGTTTAAAATAGATAAATCAAACATATTCAAATTTAATTTATAATTTAATAAAATGCTATCAATGTTTAAAATTTTTTTAAACTTATGATTTTTAATAATTCCTTCAGCATGTTAAAAATAAATTTTTTCAACTATTACTAAAAATATGTTTTTCTTTCTTAAGCCTTTTCTAGAACACACAGATGTTGTAAGACTCTTTTTCTTACTTGGTGATCATACACGAAAGCAGTGGAGGTTCTCTGTACCTGTGCTAATTTGAGACACTGTCCTTGTATAGCACTTTATTTCTCTGCTGTCTCAGTGTCCAGCCCCCTGGACTCTGAAAACATCTCTTTGACCTCCTTTCTGAGAAACACTACCTAGAAGATGAGTTTTCACTAATCTCTAGCACTATATAGTTTGCTTTTCAAAAGTCAATTAATATGGCTTTTTTTTTTTCCCTTGCCTTTTTCCAGTTCATTCACTGCTCTCCAGGATAAAAAGAAATCAGTTTCACCAGCTAAGGATGAATTTTGGAAAAACTCTGTGTTAGCTAATTAATTTGCGCCCTGCTTTTCTATAGTACTATGCTTGAAAGAACCCAGTAAAGTATTAATATTATTATAATAAAAATCCCATTTTAAAGATGAGGAAACATCTTTATTTATTTAAAACAGTTTTATTTGTAGAAACAATTTATTCTCATTTTATGATACTAATGAAAATAATTAAATTCTGGACAATATATGATTTTCTCTAGGCCATATAGATAATGACAGTGAGAATGTGAGCCTACTTTTCTCTGTTCCCAAAGTAATAGTCTTTTTGCTGTACAATGCTGTTACACAAATATGCCACCTTTTTATTATTTTTGAACTAAAACAATTGCTTCTTCCAAAGATTTCATGATTATGACTCAATTACATCTAAGTACTTCATCCTTTTAAGACATACTCTTTTAGAGATCCTGCGAGAGAAGCCATTATTTTAAATTTAAAAAATATTATGTAAAAAAAAAACTTTCTGTGCTAATAAGTATTTCCTAGCTTCTTCTAATTTTAGCAACTTTAAAAGTCTAAAGAGTTTATTATGACAAATTTTACATGTTAAGATAGTTTTCAAATGAGTTAACAGATATATAAATGTTCATGATTAGTTAGCATTTTTAAATGGATAGTATTTATAAAATTTACTTTTTATCCTGTTTTCACACTTCCATAATGTTTCTGTGCTTTAAAATACACATACATATGCACACATATATCTCCTAGTACTTGAGTTTCAATCCTTAAATAAACCTTCTTTAAAGTCAGCTGTAGCTCTGCCTCATTTCAGGAGGATGCCGTAATTTTTCATTTCCTGTAGGTTCTAAAAGATAATTTTATGGTCTTAAATGTGCTGGTATTGTAGGAATCATTCTCTGGGTTTGTGATATAAGTTTTTCAGTTAAATTAGCATGTCAAATGTAAAATTGAGTACCTGAGAATGTTATTTGAATTGATGAAAAAGAGAACTACTAGCTAGTAACAAATGGAATATGCTTATTCAAAAATTGCAACTATTTTATTCTTTTAAAATTTATACACATGTACATTTTATGATTAAAAATGTATTAAAATTACTAATATGATTTGAATGGAATTCATCATAATGGTTTTAAGTTGCTTTTTATTTGTAATATGAAAAATTCCCAACAGGTGCTAAGGTGCACAGAGTAGTGTCATGAACCCTCATGTATTCATTATCCACTTTCAGCAATTTCTATGCATGACCATTCTGTTCATTCATCCATATGCTCAATCCTTATGCAGATTACATCATATTATTTCATCCATAAATATTTCTATGTTAATTTCTAAAAGATAAAACTATTCAAATATAATTACTATGTCATTATCACATTAAAATAATTAATAGATGACATTCTTTAATGTCATCGATAGCAAGCCAGTGTTCAAATTTCCAGTTGTCTTGCCAACATCATAATATTTTGAATTTTCTTGCTTTAACTAACACACCCATAATTTTCAATTTTTATGTCTTTTCAGCTTCTTTAATCAATAATTGTCTTTTTAGTTCTCTCTCTCTCTTTTGTTCTCCGTGTAACAAATACATTTTGAAGAAGCTTGGCCATTTATGCTGCAGAGTTTCCCACAGTCTGGATTTTAACAATCACATCCCTGTAGAGTAGTTTAACATGTTCCCCAGGTCACTGAATTTTCTGTAAAATGTTAGCAGGATATTAAGGTTTGATCAGAATCAGGTTTGATTTTCTTTTAGCAAGTCTATTTCATATTGGTGTCGTGGTTTTTCACTGGGAGTTGTATAACTTTGGCTTGTTTCTCTTGTTTCGTGTTAGTATTATAGAAACTGATGCTCTATGACTCCACTAATTTCTTAAGGATTAGAAACGATATTCCAATCTTATCATTACTTTTATAATTACTAACATAATACTTTTTAAAAAATCTGCGCTTCATCTACTACTGGATCAATTATGAAACAGTTTACATAGGAAAGTCAAGATAAATAGTTGAATGATTCCCTTTATTTTTGGCTCTCAAAATAATGAATTTGTTTTCTAGCATCTTTCAATGATGAGTGATGATCTGTTATTATTATTAGCTTAGACATATTTGACACGTTTCAGTCCATTTCAATTTTATCTTAATTGGTAATTAATCTTCCCATTTTAATCATCAGGGTCTTTTTAACCTTGTGCTTACCCTGTGTACAATTTCTGCCCCAGACCTTGATTCAGCCATTTGTCCAAGGAACTTAGGTTTCTTTGGGGGAAATAGTATTTTCAAGACCCAAATTTGGGTGCTAGAGTATTCACTGTCACTAGGGTTGGTAGTTTCTAGCCTTTCAATAGTCCGTGTTTTTGTTGTTGTTATTGTTTGTTTGTTTAAATAAAATATGTCTTGAGTTTACACTAATTGTTCCCATTCAGAATCAGGACTGCAGGGTTTTTACTTAACCATTTCTGTCTTATATATGTATTTTCCCAGTTCTTGACAACACTGAAGATAATAAAATTAGAGTATAATATTATTCATTTTTATCCCATGTTACACATAAGAAAGTCTCAGAATAACAGTTTCAATACTGCCTCATCTATATGACTATTGAAATGAGATTAAAATTTGTTTGCACTTCTTTTTGTCCTTATGATATAAATCCTTAGGGATCTTAAGAATCAAATGATTCTGTTTTAAAGTCACATGAAATAGCCCCTGTCTGTGTTGTTATACTGTCAATTGGATGCATATTTGGGATCATACTTTCATTTTATTTTATATTTTCAGAAGTTGTCCTTTTTAATTTAATTTTGCTTTATAATTTAGTAAAAAAATTACCTGTTCTCAAAGTTCAATTTATAAAACAATGTGTATTAAAGAAGACTGGCTTCAATTCTTGTTCTCACTACTCTATATCCTCCTCTCATTATAGGAAACCAGTGCATAATTTTCCTTTGTTTTCCAGTTAGTTTGGATGTCGGAAGGCAATACTATGGGAAGAGTTGTTTGAAATAATATTATCTTAGTTATCACATGCAGATAACAATTAGTCTATACCTTAATATTTCAAAGTTATTTGCTTGATCTAAAATCATTACTTTTTCTTAAATTGTCTTCTGCTATAAAGCATTGATGTCAGTGATGTTAAAACTTTGAATATGGTCTGATTTTTTTCTCCTTTATAAGTGCTTTGGAGTTTGTGCCTAGATTCTCAAAGTATTTTTTTTTTCTATGATAAAATTTTACTCGAATTTCCCTACAGTATGCCTTCTTGTTGTCATTCTGGTGACTTTGCCCAAGTATACAATGTACTTATTCATATGCACATATTTTTGAATTTTAATAAAGTTTTTATTTTTAATTGTAGTATTCATCTGTCTCTTATTTTGACTTTCTTCTTTGAGGAGTCTTATTATATGTTGGATTTTTTTTCTGCTTTTCACATTTGTGACTTACTCTCAAATCCTTTGTATCTCTTTCTTCACTTTTTTTTTTTACTGAAAACATTTTCTTAGTCTTATTTTTTAATTCTTTATAGCATTACCCATTGTGTTTGCATTCTTTCTGGCTTATTTTTCCTTTCTGAAATTACTTTCCTTATTTTTAATTTCCTGAGTTTTATCATCTAATTTCCAAATTTTTCTAATTCTTGTTGTTTTTTCATATCTTGTTATTTTATTAATTTCTTTTAGCTCATTTAGGCTGGAGTTTCGATTGGATTTGCTAACAAGTCTTTTTGGCATGCTTTCATTGCTCATAGGGATGTTATTTTCTTCTCGTTTTCTTTTATAATCTTGTTACAACTTTACATGAGATGAGATGTGAACACAATCCTTTTTCTGTTTTTAATTTTTGTCATGAGATTAGGTTTTCTAAAATTTTGAATGAAAACTTTCTATTCTGTGGATTTCCTAGATGAATAAATATCTAGCTTCATACTTTCAGATTTTTCCTGGCTCTGTCTTTTCCCTGAGTTTTTCTGGACTTCTTCTTTAATCACTATTATTCCAGTTTATCTCAACTTGTTTCTATTCCCAGAATTTATCTTTAATGTGAAACTTTGTCCTGGAAGGTAGTTTTTGGAAATTCACAGGGCCCAGACTGCTCCAATTCTTTTGGACTTTAACACAAACCCCTTGCCCTCCCCAGTGAGTTGGCAGCCCTCATTAACGGCTTGGCGATTTTGGTGTGTTAAATGGTCTTTTGTTTTTCTTTATTTTCTCCAATACTGATGCTCATACCAAGAGTGTCTTCTGGCTGTCAATGGTTTACCCTCAATTGCCTTATAGTACTTTTGGAGCTAGCTTGTGTATTAATGTTCTATGCACTGTAACAAATTCTATGCTGCATAATACATTTACCTTCTTAAAACTACAGATATCTATTACCTCACAATTTTTGTGTGTCAGAAGTTCCATAGACTTACCTTCACCTTGGTCCTCTGCTTAGGGTATAACAAGGCTGAAATTTAGGAGTTGGTTGGGCTGCATGCTCCTTTGTAGGCTCTACTAGAGAAAAATCTGCTTCAGAGCTCCCTCAGATTGATTTCAGAATTCATTTCCTTGCAGCTGTGCAATTCATGACAGCTTACTTCTTCAAAGCCAGCAAATGAGAGACAAAGGCTGTACTTTTTGTAATCTCTAATTTTAGGGAAGGACGGGACTCTCTCCATGGGCATTTCATAACATGGCTCTTTCCTTCTGTAAGGCCAGAAGGAGAGAGTCTCTATCTTCAGAAAGGGTCCAATTCCTCTTTTCATGGCTCTCACTTGGTTAAGTCAGGTCCACTCAGGATAATTTCTCTTTTGATTAACTCAAAATCAACTGTTTGAGACCTTAACTATATCTGCAAAACCTCTCCATCTTTACGGAGTAAGTTAATGCAATCCTGAGTGTGACATCCCATTATATTCACAGGTCCTGCTCACGCTCAAGGGGAGAGATTGTGCAGGATGTGTACACCAAGGGGGCGAGAATCTTGGAGAGCTTTAAAATTCTGCCCATGACATCTTCTCACCTAGTTTGTTGTAGATTTTATTCCTCGATTTTTTGTTTGCTATCCTGGTTGTGTTATCTCTTTTTTGGATTAATTGACAAACTATGCCATCATTATCATCTTTTTTTCTAAAGTTCTTTTATTAATATTAAAATGTTTTATGTTAACAACATTTAATAGGTAATGCTATAAGAACAAAAGACACTATAGCACCATAGGTATGATACTTCTATTTTATCAAAGTCTAGGCCCTTAGTCCCTCATCATTTTAATTTGGGATTACTTTGCTCACTAACTTAGAGGCCCCTCCTAAGTTATCATCACAGAAGCATGTTCATGAAACTCTCATAACGATTAGTACATTTTATTATATGGTTTCTTTGACCAGTCATTTCCAAAGTGGGACACATGAGTCCCTATGGGGAATTCAAGGAGAAAAGAAATATTAAAATTTTTACTATAAAATTATATTTGTCTCATACACCTTTTGATGGATATTTAGGTATATTTCATAATAAAATACACTGATATTAAGAATGTAGTTTACATATAATTACATATAATTTTAAATTGAATATAATATATATTATATATGCATATGTTAATTTGTATACATGTTGAGGCACATGCTCAAACATTTTTTACATATAATCTTAATGAAGAAAACATTTTGGAAACCACTTTTTAGATAGTGAACTACTTTAAGAGGTACTATATATATCTCTATCTCTATCTACATATCCTCAGCACTTGGCATGAAGTTGAAAACGATAAAATTTGGCTGTTTAAACTAACTTGTCACTTACATGGACCATAGCATTACCCATCATAGTTTTATCTTCCTTTATCAGCTTTACCATATAAGTTCCGCTAGGTTAGCTTTTCTAATATGTCCTTGCTTTTAGTATGTGAAAACTATCAAATTATATTTTTTCATTTTATGTATTAATATCTGTTAACTGATAGGATGAGTGTTATAAGGAAATGCCTCTGTATCTTTTATAGAAATGTAACACTTACGCTTTCCAGGTTACACTTTGTTCATCAGGAATAAAGAACTAAATTTACTGATCCTGTTTGAAAATGTTCTTTAGGGCTTTTTAAAATTCAGAGCCCATAGAATCAAATTGGCAGTTGTACACTCCAAGCTGAAGTTATAATTGATTATACACTGATATCATTTATTTGTTCTATTTAGAGGTGAAAAAGCATTTCTTTTTCCACTTTGGCTTCAGTATTTGCTTGGTAATCAAAGTACTTGGACTTGTAAATTATATCACCATAAAAGACTAAACAGATTTTTTTAAAATTTACTCTTCAAAATAATCTTTAGCAGTTCTGAGATCAAAGAAAGGTCAGCTACTATTAAGTCGTATCTTATAATACAAAAGCAGGCATTATTAGTAATTGCCCAAGTGTACATGGAACTATGTCTATAAATCACTAGTTAAACATACATACTTTCTGGTTGTCAAGAAATGTTTTATTGTTTTATTTTGCCTTCCTGAGTCAAAGATTTAAAATTAAATATCAATTTATGTGGATATTTTTGATGATTTTATTTAGCATGATTTTATAATCATTATATTTAATCCACATTAGATGCAAATATTTTATTATTTCAAGAAAATAAAATGATTTTAATTTAAAACAAAGGGATTATGAATTGATGCTGGAGGCTAGTACTTTCATATTAACAATTTGTACTGTCAATTGATTAATGTAAAAAATGTAGAATAAGAAAACACTAAGAATATCAACAATTTTAACATTGAATAATATATAGAAGTCTGTTTATTTTAGGCCATCTGTAAATTTGATCTTGTTAATCTAAATATAGGTGAATGTGCTACATAATGTGTCCAATATGTACACTAAGCTAAATCCAATCAATCACATAATATTTTTAATATTGCCTTGAGTATTTTTAAACATTATTATGATTGTACTTTTTTTTGTTTTCACTTATAGAATGAAAAAGTACTATCATAGACCATGTCAGAAATTCATTAAAACAACATGAGAAGTAAGCAGAATGCATATTTAAGATGTCTTAGTCTCTGGTTTTTGTGGTTGGAGAAAAGAAAAGTGGGATCTGAGCTGTAATGCCGTGCAGCTTCTTCCTTTGTTCTAATTGGAACCAGCCCTCAAGTGTGAAGGAAAGAACAAATACAAGGGCTTTTGCTTCAAGACTTTTTTTTAAACAAAAGCCTTTTTCCAAGTCAACGGTGATATTCTAGTACAGACTAGAACATAATTGCTTTAAAAGTGTCCAAAGAGAAGCCTTGACTCACAATCTCTCCGGTGTTTACTTCTCACTCCTCCTTCCCTGAATCCAGGGATCATCCCCAACATCTCTCCTTCTTTCACATCTCCCGCCCTCCACAATCCATCCATTGATGAGATCTGTTAGATCCACCTTCAAAATAGATGTAAAGTCTGACCCACTTTCATTTCTACACTCTGCCTAAAATTTTATGTATTTACTTTATCACTGCCTCCCTGCCCCCATCAGAATGCTATCTCCAAGAGAGCAGGAAGTTTGTCTGTTGTCTTCAGTCCTCCTTTCCCAGCACTCAGATCAATGCTTGGAAACTGAGAAGATGCTCAATAAATATTTGTGAAAGAGGGAAGAGGGGGAGTAAGGAGGGAGAGGGAGGAGGAAGGAGGGAGAGAAGGAAGGAAAGAGGAAAGGGTGATTTCTTCAAGGCCTACTTCAATGTCTTTCTCAGCTGGAACGATCTTCTCTACTCACATATCTATTTACTTGTCTCTTTTCATACTCTCACTCCTATTATTTATTTTTTATACCTATGCTTATATTAAATATTTCCCTGTGAACTACCATCTACTTAAATTCAGGTTCTACTCTCTTTGATTCTCCAAAATATATAGTATCATCAGATTCAATAAGTAATAATTTAATGAACAGGTGACATCACTTGTGCATGGTGCTTTTTAATTGTACTTTTCTTTAGAAACCATGTCTTAATCCTTTTCATATCTTCAGGGGAGCACATTTCCCACCAGCTCCTGGTGTTCAATAAATGCTTGGAAGTGGTGGTAAACTGATAATCTCAACATTCCAGGGAATAAGTAAATTCAGAAAAAGTAAACACTTTTGGGGTTAGGAAAGGATGGATTTCATGAAGATTAGAATCTAAAACACATGATTTTTACAAATTAAGAAACCACCAAAGCACATTTCATTTTATGTGCCATTCTAATCATCTTGATTCTCGAATTCCTGTCTGGTAGCAAATTAGAACCTTTGAATTAGAGTTAGAAGGGGGAAAAAAATCTATCCTACAGAAATGCATAAGCAAAGACACACACACACACACATATATATATATATATATACATACACAAGAGTGTCACTTATAGCATTCTTTCTATATTTCCAAACCAGGAAATATCTTTTAATTGGATTTTGGTTTAAAAAATTATAATGTATATATACAATGGAATGGTAATTGGCCTTTAAAAATATGACAGATGAAAAAACATCACTACAAATACACATGCATGCATGCACACACATATACACATACTAGTGGGGTGTGTGCATGTGTGTGTGTGTGTGTGTGTGTATCCTATAATGATATATTCCAAATTGTTATCCCTGGTCGGTGTGCTCTTCAGAAAATGGCTCTAGGAGGAGGGGGCAACTGGGAGAAGCGGGGAGGGGAATAGAGGGTAAACTCTGGAGAGGGTGACTTAATTTTTCAAAATTTGTAACTGATAAGTCTTTTGTCATGAAAAAAATCAAAGTGGGAGGTAAAATACCACAAGTCAACTATATTGATCACTTTTTATGAATAAGGTGATGCAGGAAGCACATAATTGAGACTACCTTACATTACATAGTATCAGACAATAGGAAAGGGAAGTCATTTATAACCTTATTCATTTTTCCAGAGTAGAGAGTACAGTCAGAACATCTAAAGAATTCCAAAGTGAGGAAATAGCAGAGAGGAGATAATTTAATAAAGAAGTAAAACCAAGGTGAGCTTGTTTATGAAATGCATATACTGGAGCTCTACCACATTTGCTAAAATTGGGCCACAGGTATGGTTTTAATATGTCTAATAGCCAGAACAGATAAAGAAACATGATTCACAGTGCTTATTACATAAAAACAAATCCATTGTTGGGAAGCTGTAGAAGTTATTTTTCATCAACTAGAAGGAAGAATGGATAACTGCTAAAGCTTCTTTTAAACCTCACTCAGATGCCAAACTTAACTGTGCAAAAGTCCCATTTTAAAATTGAGATAAAAGCCAGTTTGTCTAAAAACTTACCTAGCTTCAAAGTTACTCCTGTGGAATACTTCCATCTTCAAGGATACATAGGGCATTAACGTATTTGGGGAAAAAGTAATGTATTTTCATGCAGGAATTTATTTTGATATTGTAGCATTTCAATTTTGAAATAACTCCTGTCTTCACCATTTATATTATTTGTGTGTTATGGCTACAAATTTTGATTAACTGTTGTGTTCACTAGTTATTTCACATATTTTTGCAAGAAACAGAAAATATTTAAAACATCCAGACCTGGTTGGTTGTTGTGAACTTGAAAGTAGAATGACAAATAATCATGTACTTCATTACTCAACACTTTACTATATGTGTTATTTTTGGTAGGAAAAGAGATGAGATTCTACTGATGTCATCAATGGAATGTAATTTCTCTTAATAGCAAGTTGATGGAACAAATATTACTAACCAGTCCTCAGATAATGTTGAGTCTTTATTCTATGCTCAGCATGGTGCTGGGAATTGTAGGGGGAGGGGTGAAGGAGATAGGCAGATGTAAGAAGTGGCCCTTATCCTGGTTTGGTCTGCTTACGTAAAGGGCAAGGGCTAGCATTGTAAATTCTACTGTGCCAGGTGGAGAGCACTGGTCCAATTTGTGGTAGGTACATTTTACAAATCAACGTTCGGACATGAATAGAATATAATTGACATCTACACAGTGCTTTAATATTTACTAAATATTTGCCCATGTTTGCTTCTCTCAGAATCCATCTGTTTATAGGAAACCACAAATTTCCTCTTATTTTCAAGTTTCCCAGCACATATAGTTGGAAGATATACATCAGGTCCTCTGCAAGCCCTTTTACATGCTCTTTCATTGAATCGTGATGAAAAAATAAGTGATTATTATGGCCTTTAAAGTTTAGGAAGCTGAGGCCGAGGAGGGTTGATATTTAACCGAAATCACCCACTAAATTTTGGAGCTGAGATTTAAACCAAGCTTTTCCCTTCTCCAAATCCAGTGAATGTTCTTGTTTGTACTCCACAGTGCTAGGACTCTTATGAATCATGCTGTTGCTCAGATATAGGATCCATTACCTGGCAACTGGGAATCTCTGCAAAGGGCATTTGTATTCAGGCACAAGTGTTTACCCACAGTGAATAGTCTAGAAAAATATATAAAAGAGGGCGCCTACAGGTCTTCTTATCTTCATAACACTAAGATTGAGCCAAAAGATGGAAAGCAAAGAGGCCTATCAGCTGTCCAATACACCTTAAGCCCAGACCCAGTGTGCTATTCACCACTAAGCCTCCCACCTGCTGTGGTTTGGTTAAATGAGCCAATAAAGCCCCTCCCTTTCTTGCATAAGCTAGAATTGTTTTTTCTTTATTTGAATTTGAAAGAGCCCTGCCCAATAGAGCTTTGTAAGTTAAAAAATGCAAAAGATCTAAAGTGACTTATGTTTACTGAATAAGCAAACATTTTGAGTTAGACTTTACAATGATGTGTTGACAGTTTAAGACCTTTGCTTTTCAAAAACATAAAAAATAGCCTTTTTAAAAAAAGGTTGAAAAATATCAAGTGTCAATGAAATAGAAATGTTCTTATTTTAAGAATGCCTGTAAAATTATTCTTCTAACAGTAATTACAGAGGTTAAATTCTTTTTGTGAAAAGTAAAATGGTAGACACATTTGGAATTAAAACAATGGTTGGTGGCATTTTAAATGCATGGTAAAGGTCAAAATTCATTTTCTTCTATTAGTTGTTTTTGAATAAAATATACATACTTAGCACAAAAATACAATTTTCTGTGCATAAGTTAATGTAGTTTCTTTTTGTTGTATTTTGGTCTTTGCTTATGACTTCCAGTCACAATTGGTATTTAGGGCATTTGAGTCCTTGAGTCACAGATAGCGTAATTAACATTAATAACCACATTCTTTTACAAAATGAAAAGTAAGGGAATTAATAAATTTGTAATGATAGATGATCCATTTGCTTTCTGAATAAAAAGGTACCTAGATGTTATATTCATAAAAATAATACGAAAAAACTTTCTAAGAAACATTTAATTTCAGAGAAAGTAAGTGAATTACCTGAAGTCTTTTTTGTTTGTTTTAATTTTGGCTTCTAGATAGGTGCTGAGATGCTTTGGGGAAAATAGTATAAACCAAAGAGACTGGGTCCAAATCTCCTACTTAGTACTTACATGATGATAGACAAGTTTCTCAAACTGTTTCCTCATCTGTAAAATTGGGTAATAACAGTACCTATCTGACAGTATTGTTGTGGGAATTATTTGAGACACAATTTATTAAATGTATGGACAGTGATTGGCTTATTATAAAAACTAATAGCCGGGGGGCGGAGCAAGATGGCGGACGAGAAACACTGCCAGATAGAGCGTCTCTG
>VBSM01001562.1:31765997-31784698 GCA_008086735.1 Cheirogaleus medius
GAATCAAAGTTGCTCGTATGTGCTTTGCTAATTAAATAAGAGCACTATAAAATTCATTACTTTGATTTTTATTTCAAAGATTAGATTCCATCCCTCCTCCCAACTTTCCCATGTCCCTCTTGGAAAAAGCAGCCTATCTTTCAATTTTGTGCCGGGGAGGAGTTATCAAGGAAACAAAATTTACAGATGGGTCACAGATGGGGCACTTGAAATTTGGGTGCCCTGTGAATAAAACAAAAACAACAATAAAAATCCCAACCGTTGTTTTAATTCCAAATGTGTCTACCATTTTACTTTTCACAAAAAGTAAAGGAATATTCATAGTTCTTACTGTTAAAACTATGTGTGTTTTAAGCCCTATTGCATTTGTATAATGGTCTCAGAGGGAAGATACACCAGGGAAATAAGAATTAGCGAGTATCCAGAGAGATGGTGGAGTTAGCTGAAGCAGAGGTCCTGACTCACTTGCTATCACAGTGGTCAGACAAATGCTTTAAAATGGACATGTACTTCTAGTTGTCACAAGCCCCACAGCCCCTATTGTGTTCCAGCTGGCACGATTTACATGTTTGTTTTACCTCTTGATTCTCGGGGATTCCTGAAGGCCTCTGAATGTTCCAAGTCTCATCTAAAGCCACATTCATCACTTTGTGGATGTTAAATGGGAACTCCCTGTGGCATTTAAATCAAGATTAAGCACAATGGCTACCCATTCACCATAAGAAAAAAGTTTAGTGGCTGTGACTCTAGAGCCTAAAAAGTAAAGCGAACATGAAGTTAAAATGGAGTTTTACTCATTTAGAACAGTATTTTATCAGTTTATAAGTTTAGATTACAAACTTGTATACAGTTCTTTAAAAGGTCACTTTTGCTAAAAAATGATATAAAATAGCTTCAACTAAAAAATATATGAATTTCTAATTCTAATGATTAGAATGTAATTTAAAATATATCAATTAAAAGTAATAATTCTAATAACATTTGCTTTACCTCAGAGAGGGAAAGTCAATTGCACATATGTTTTGTCTATTCCAAAAAGATACTTCTAGAGAGATATTTTAAAATTCATCATGGCATCCTGTTTCTATCTTCTAGTGCCTGTGGCCAATTTCTAGCATCCTTCTTTTATTTGGAGTTGTATTATTAATAATACTCATATGCTTTATCACCTCTAGCCCAGCCAGCGCAGTACACCCGTAGCTGATCTTTATGCCTTGTAAACTTTTCTTGTTCAAACTATACTGTTCTTCAGGTGTTAGGTTTGGCAATCTCGTTCTGTGTCCCTGGTTCTTGTGCTCTTGGCTGAAGAATGACCAGATACACCAAAATAAAACAAGCACAAGGTGAAATTTATTAAGGGGGAGCAAGATAGAATTATAGAGCAAGAGCAAGATACAGGTTTGTAGAGCAAGATACATAAGCCACAGATGACAACCACACCCCTTGTCATAGCAAAGGAAACCTTGGTTATGGTCTGGATCTTGTTTTATAGTGTCCCGATGGGGACCTCCCTGTGGTTCAGTCATCATCATGGAACCACTTTGATGGACAGTTGGGAGTTATATGACCTGAGTCTTAGCGCACATGAAGATCTCCCATGAGCCTCTCTGAAAGCCCACTGGCGGGGTTGGGGGGTGAAGTGCAACATAGATTTCAACTAATGACATGCTATTTAGCCTTAGGTGGTCCTAAGTCACCTTCCAGACCCCATTGTAACCTATGCTGCTTGGCTTATGGGCTAGAGAGTCCTCTGCATTCTTTTGCATTTGGCGTGCTAAATTCTGATTGGTAGATTGGTAGTGCATTCATTCCTCCCCCAGGTACAGCAGTCGTTTGAGACAGGATTAAGATGGGGCACCAACACGGGAGTGGGGGGGCACCCCTGTCCTTATTTCAGGTGGGGCAATTGCTTGAGGCAGCACCAAGGCAGGGAACCCACTTTCATCCCTAGGAGACCCAGAATCCCTTGTTATCTACCTAACATAAGGATACAAATTTTCAATTAGGAAGAGTAAGTTCCAGAGGTCTATTGTACAACATGATGACTGTAGTTAACATATTGTTTTCTTGAAAAATGCAAAGAGATTGGATGTAAAATGTTCTCACCACAAAAATGATAACTATGTGAAGCAGTGTGTATGCTAATTACCTAGATTTAATTATCCCACAATGTATACATACTTCAAAACATCATGTTGTACAAGACAAATACATACAATTTTATCTCTGAATTTAAAAATAAAACTATCCTATTATCTGCTGCCGATTAATTTTGGCAAAACACATTTTCCTTGATCAATATCTGATATCAGTATCTTTCAAAGTATTTTTTTTTTTTTTTACCTTAAATTCAGTTGGAAAAGCTGGCTCCTCCATAAGCCAGTCAAGAGTGATTTCTGGCTTCTCTAATCTTTGGGATCATTCCTTTCTCTCACAGCCACATGGCAGTTATCCACAACCACACTGTATCATAGTAATTTGTGACTATGCCAGCCATATACATTCCATTCATCAGCACATAACCAGGCTGGTGTACTGGAAAATGCCAAGCTCAGTAGATTATAAGAAACCAATACATTTTTATTGAAATGCTGGTATTGTGTATTCCAGGGCAGCAGATCCTCTCCACATTGCCTGCTAGATATAGACAAATTTTACTATAAATATTCTATACCTTCCTACCTAACACTGACATGATCTTACAAAATATTTATTTTAAGGATCTTATATAATAAATCATGAATTTAGAAAAATAGAATTGCAAGCATATGAAGGAATTTCAAAGCAGACTCCAACTTATTGTCACCTGTTAGTTTAATAATGTTGATGCTCTCATTTTTTTTTTTTGCCAAATTTGTAATAAAATATAACTTTCTAATTGTTAAAGAGGGGAAGGATAGTAAAGATTCCCACTTCATGCAGAGACAGAACTTTGAGTCTCTTCCTATTATTGGTTTATGGACCCTATACCCTATGACATATCTGGTGTTATTAATGCATAAACCTTGAAGTTGATGCCACTCAGCCTTATCTCAAGTCCAAGTTTCTTCCTCAACCTGCTAACCCTGTCTTCCAAATTACTCAGGTCCCTCCATCAATGAAAATTAAAAATAAAAATAAAAAAAAGAAATGTTCAAAAGGAATAAAAAATAATGAAAGCAGACAAGAAAGGTCCAGAGAGCATGTGTTTCATTGGGAGAGTGAGAGACAGGAAAGGGGAGGGGACTGGAGAGGCTTGTGTAAGAGTGGCTGAAGCAAGGACTATGTCTGTCTACAACAAAAATGATTATGTACAAGTGCTCTAGTAATCATTAGCTTTGTTAAAAATAAGTATAATATTAATATGTTTGAAATGCAGAGGATTATCAATGGAAAAGGCTTGTTTGAGGCCTCAACTAATCTCTTAAGCATCTTTTAACTTCCTGTCACTGCCTGTAGACTCATCTCCAGGTCTGTCATGATAGCGGGTGAGCATGTGTTAGTACTCCCAGCTCGTTTTTAGTAAAAGTTCCTAATTCTCAGAATATTTAGGACGGTATTATTTGGCAATGAAAAGTATATTTTCATCTCATTCATGTTCTATTTTTCTGTTTTTTTTTTTCATTCTAAATTATTATTAATCCCAGGAGTTGAAACAAGTTTCGTAATCTCCTGATACATTTTATAGATGATTGAGGAAAAGCAGTAAAACAAAAATGAACATTTCAAGATTTAACTTCAGCCTCTATTGCAGAAATTGATCATCTAAGGTCTGTACACTTGTTTATGATCACAGATTTACACGCTGTGGACACTACTCGCTGCCCATTCCTCAGCCATTCCCCTGCCTTCTGTGGTCAATGAGCCCACCATCTACTAGAAAAGTTAAAATGACCCATATTCACTTTCCTATTTTTAGAGGCAGATATCATGTAGTTATGAGGCCCATTTCTGCTTGGGAGCTTCTAGAATTTTTTTTCCTGTAGAATAAAATGAAATATTTTTCTAGCTGAGTTTGTATGTGATTAGGTGAGTAAGGGCAGCCAACTTGTGACTGTGAAGCAGTAACCTGAAGACAAAAGTCATCATGCTGAGGATGGGACAGAAGAAGAATTGAAAACACTAACCCAGGAACCATTTCCTTTCCAATTTCTTGTTATATGAGATAATAAGAGCTGGTTATGCAAACCACTTTTAGTCAGTCTGTTACTTCCATCCCCAAAGAATCCTAAGAAAGAGAAACCGAATCCAAGTTTGGCTACTTTTAGATGGCAGCATAAAATTGCCCATAGGGCAACAGCACTTTTAGCTTCCTAGACTCTGTTCAACTTTGCTCACTGGGTTTTTCTGTTTGGATTCTGTTATTCTGACTGGTTTAGGTTACTGGTCTGTCCATCTCTGCCACAATTGACTTTTCTGGGCTGCATTGCTTCATTGCTAGGGCTTATTATGTCCACTGGGATCCACTCATTCTCTGACATGTTTATCAGGCAAAATTTTAAAGCATTGAATATTAATTTGTATACAATGAAAGTCTTATAGGTCTTGAACTTATAGGAATGGTGCATGGTTTTACTTAATGATATATTGGTACTTCTTGCTAGACATTTGAAAGATTTGGGAATAAAAATTGCTTTGATCACTTTGATTGTAAAAAGTGATATTTTAGAAGGCTTTAGATTTTTGCTTTATCATAATGAATATAAGATGGGAGTCAGCCTGGTATAGTGGGGGGTTCCAACATATCAATTATAGTCATAACAACTTATAGTAAAATTCTGACTCCACCACTTGTTTGCACATAAATTTGGCCTTGCCTCATCTTACTACATTAGTCCAGATGCAGCTATTGAATTGCTACCGCTCTCAAAGTATTATTTTGAGAATAATACTTTGAATAAACGAGATGCTTTTTCATTGCCAGGTTCATTGCTGGACACACACTAGATGCCAAATACATGGTATGTCAGCTTTTCAGAGCTCCCTGCAAATGAGATTGAAACAAAGAATTTTAGCTATTTTTTTAATCTTCTGGTTTGATTTATTCTATACTCATAGAATGCATGACCCCCTTGCTCTCTTATTGCTGACCACAAGAAATCCTTTGGGAGAAAAAGTTTAAATCCATTTCTTTCAGGATAAAGCATAAAAAAGTATCAGTAATTGATGCTTGTATAGGAATATAGAAGTCATTCTGGTCAAAGCAATAATCAGACACCTGGGTGGAAGACATAACTTGGAACATTAAAACACAGTCTGTTTCACATCTAGACAAAAGTAGTAAATTCATAGATAGGGTTTGGATTCTGAGACAGTAAAATTTATGGAATGTTTGATCATTTATGGTGGTAAAAGAACAAATTAGAAGCATCCCAAAATGTGTGATATAAAGTTTAGGTAGATAAAGGATAATAAGTGTAAAAGTAGCATTGTTAATTATAACTAGTTTTAGGAAATATTTATACAATTCTTTGTCCTACAGTATTATAATCAATCAGGACACATATTTTTTTTCCTTTGCAATCCTAACTTCAGTTCTACCACACTACTCAAAAAACTATTTCCCCACACCACTGGAAAAAAAAAACAGTTACAAAAAACCAACAATAGAAATATTTTACTGAACAAAATTGTCTTCCTTGCAAAAATACATGATGAGAATCAAATTTGTATATTTGTAATATAATGCTAACGTGTCCTGAATGTGCCATTAGAAGTCCTAGAGTTAGACTACTTTTTACCTGCTGTGTGATCTTGGGAGTATTATAACTTACATGGATCTCTGTATCCTCATCTCTAAAACAAAGGTAGTGTTACTTGCTTCTGAGAAAAACTGTATTAAATGAGAAGATAGGTGAAAGCACCTAGATGTGCAGGCCTGGCACAGAGTAGGCACACAGTAGATGTTCGCTGAACCTGAATGTAAAATTCTTAAATCCAGCGTTTGTTTCCTCGCAACCCATTTTCTCTAGCCTTGCAGAGAATTAGAGTATTTATCTTGCAAAAATATGTTAGTCCTATAGTAATTCTACTTTCATTTATCTTGTCAAGTAGTAAAGCTAACTTCAAGGGTAGGAAATGTGTTTCAATAGATTCTGTTTTACTATTTTTTTCTTCTTTCATAACTTTTCTTTGTAGTCCTTTCCCTTTCTGCCCCCAATCGAGTCTCTATGATTTGAAGCTTTGGCCCGCAATTCCAATACATCTATTTATTCTATTTGCTTAAGAAATTGTGTAGAATGAATACTAATTAGGTAGTAAATATACTTCTAGTCATAGCATTATGGAACTCAGTATATAACAGTATCAGAATACAGAAGACTTGAGCGTTCTGAGGTATCATTGCTTCTATGGTTTGGTATGTGCAGTGTAGGGTATGCTGCAGGATGATAAAGCTAGAAAATTAAAATAGGTATTTCTGCTATAGATTTTCCAAATGAGAACACATCTCTGCTAATGGAAAGGATTGCAAAGCAATTCCCATTGCTACTCTAGGATTCAGAGTTTTGGAATCATGCCTGGGAATAATGCACTGGAAGGATTGCATGAGATTATGGCCAAAATGAATTATTGCCACATTATTGGCAAATTCAGTGAGAAATTGGTTTTGCTTGAACTTTAAAGGAGGTAGGGTTTAACAGTAGTTCAAATGGTCTTTTAGAGTTCATTCCTTTTTTATTTGTTCAGATATTTAGAAAAATGTTCTTGTCTCTGATTTTCTTTCTCCTTCTTTTCTTTCCTTTTTCTATTCTGATAGTATACATTTTTATTTCAGCTAATTCATTCTAATTCTAACCAATTATGCATATCTATGGTTTATATTATGTACAAATTGATGATTATCTAAAATAATGTTAATAATGTACATGAAATGAAAAAATTACCAAAAAGGTGTATAATTTATCATCACCAACACCATTAAGATATTTTAGTGATCTTGCATTGTATTCCTGGCACTATACCAGGTTATTTAGGACTTCCAGAACATTATAAA
The DNA here is from genome assembly GCA_008086735.1 of Cheirogaleus medius. NCBI lineage: Eukaryota > Metazoa > Chordata > Mammalia > Primates > Cheirogaleidae > Cheirogaleus > Cheirogaleus medius. Next base: position 31,772,971 of record VBSM01001562.1, read on the forward strand.
AATAGTTCTGTTTCCGAAACAGAAAGTAGGGACTTTATTTCATAAATTACATTTGTTTGTTGTCTAATTACTACTTTTATCTTAATATTTAAATGTGTAATTGCTTAATGGTTTAAAATAAATGATATTTAAGTATTATATGTATATAATCAGTTAAATTATATTAGAATAGGATAACTATTCTTTTTGAACAATTCTTTGTAAATATTCTGAATTAGGGGAATAATAGTTGCCTAGAATGTAGGAAACTAGCTGAATGTACCAGTTTGAAAGTGTTTAGTATTAAAAAAGTAGTGTTTTTATAATCATCATATATACATACGTTATTTATATGCATCTATGTATGTATGATTATATGTTTTTCCTTGAATGCTAAAATGAATACATCCAGTGGGCCAAGATAAATTATTACTGCTTTCTTTAATGCCTTCATTTAGAATATTTTACTTAATATAAAAGAAATAGAAGAGTATTAGAACATGAAGTTTCTTTTGTAAGCCCAATATGTTTTCTGTTTAGTAAGTGCATTTGGACTTAATAAACTTTCAAAAGGAATTGCCATAGACCAAAACAGGGGACCAACAGAAGCAAGGGTAGGATTACTCCATGTTTCAGGAGCCTCAACTTTACTATTCAATGAGGTTTTCAATTCAGGCACAATCTGTCTCACAGCTGAAAATCATTAAGCTTCAGCAACAGCATTTCTGCTTCTCAGTTACTGACTTTTGCCAGGCAAGTAAGAAGTTTTACCTTTACCTTTTAGCAAATTAATTAGTAAATGAGTATGTGTTCCCATTTAAACTCCAAAATTTATTGACTCTTTTTAGCTTAAAACAAAGCACCATTGATATCTAAATTATTAATATTAACATTGTATTTTGACTGAGGATTTCTAAATTTGAGTTATTTTTAAAAGCTAAATTTCTACTGCTTTTTTTTGAACAATTTATGATCTAAAACACATGATAGATATATCCCAGAAGAAAGACATATTGTTGTTTTACTTTACCTGATCAACATTGACATAGAAATGATCAAAGACACTCACAAATATTCAGTTTCTTTTATTGGAGTGCTGAGTGAGCACATTTGTGTAATGTTAAAGGAATGAGCCTGGGCTGCATGTTGTCACATACGGTTTGCATTATGAGAAGAGAATGTTAACAGAAAAGAAAGGCAAAGCATTGGAAACATGAGAAAACTCCAGATTTGTTTCTTTTTAAAAGACAATTTTGATTTTACCTCTACGAAGACAAGACTTCTTTGTAATAGTGCATATAGTGTATTATCATTAAGTAATGATTATCTGCTCATGATTCTATTAGATGAGTTAAGTGAGTAGTTTCCAGCAGTTAAAATGTGTTTGCACTTTACAAATATTTTCATTATTTAAAAAGTCCTTATTTTAATTTAGGCTTCTTGTGTTATTATTTCCAATATTAATATCATAATTGAAAATACAATGTTTTTAAAGTATGCTTTGCCCTGTACTTTGTAAAGAAGGTCACTGGGAAATTTATTTCTCCCTTTTTGTACTTTATTCTTTCTCTTTGATATCCCTGTTTGGATATACTAGGAGAAAAAGAAGAATAAATTTTAAATTTTATTAATACAAGTAAAATACATCGAAGCACTTGGTTTCTATGTATAATAGAAATTTATCTGTCATTACTATATAGAGAATTATATTTTAATTTAAAAGCAAACATGGACCTCATTTTATGATATGAAATATGTTTAAAATACAATGTTCCCTAACGAAACAAATACGCTTTTAAAATAAAGACGTGCAAAATTAGGATGAATGTTTTTATAATTATTTGAGTATTTTTATAATTTTGGATCAGTAAAATTAAGCATATACACTACAGTATTTAATATTTTCTACTATGTATACTTAGCTTTCTAAATCAAGGAAAGCTAGGAACCAACCAACCTTGTTATTTGCAGACACACTTGTTTCTTCTCTGTGTGGTGTCACTAAATTTGAAGGTTCTGTTTTTGTGACTCCTCTTTTATGTGTTAAGAATAATGAAAGGGAAGAAAGCACTGGATCCAGAAGCTATTGTGTGTTTCCACAGATGAATCACAGAAGGAGGAGGTTTTTCACCTCCAGGTCACTGACCCAAAAGCAGAGCAGGCCTACAAGGATTCTGCCTGATAGCAGTTTTATGATATCAAAATACAAAGTAAAGAGATGGGCTCATGTCATATAGCTGAAGTCTCCTTGTTAGATGCCAAGGAATATAAGGAGACTGTGTTTTTTCTCCTCTCTATATTTGAAATTTTCAAACTCATGTCATTTAAGATTATTTTCTGATTTTATCTTCTGCAATTCTCACCAATCAAGATTTTACAGTGTCATTCCAGTATTTTCTATTATGAACATAATAAATACACTGTTTACATGATTTTCAAAACAGCATTGCTGGGTCCTCTGACCTGTTCCCCCACTGCATCTTTTGTGACATGTGATCTCACCAACTTGAGAATGACTAGTCCAAAGTGATCCATACTGTCATTATTGGGTTTTAATTTTGTTTCTATAGGCAGAATTTTAATACTCATATAATAATATGGTATATTCCAAAAGCAGTAAATACATTTTAAACAATATTAGCACTTACAACATTAAGTAGAAAATAACACAACAGAAATGTCAAATACATTTTTGTGGAGGATTATCTATAAAATGGTCAAGTTGAATGACAATATCTATAAAAAGGTATAGTTACTTTTCAAGATAGAATTACTTTTGGTTTTCATTTATTTATGTATAACAAATACCTGTTTATGTGTTAAAACTACCGAAGTCACAAAATATTGATGGACAATTCTTTTAATTTTGTGTGTGAGTAGACATACAGAAAACACTGATAAAATGGGGGAATTCATGAATATTGACATATTTAGAAGTGAAAATGCTTATAAATGTTAATATTATTATTGTTCTATAAAATATTTTTATCCTACTATATATTATTACAGCTTTTTTGCCACCTTTAGGCCTTCACGGAAATGTTTCCATGAATGTTGTTATAGTTACTCATTATATCTGCCTTGGCATCTACACAGGTTGGTAGATGTGACTCTCTCTACCTTTATCTTTAAGGCTTTGAAGACAAAGCCAGAGTTAAGCAATGACATAATTATTCTTCACAAATCTCAGAGAACTTGGAGGCTCTTAGTGTTCCTTTTGTTTTTCATTGAGTAAAGGCTAAATAATAACAGTTATGGATATATTCTAAGATATAGAAAGCAAAGACCTATATGTAGTTTTAGATTATTCTCTTTTTCTCGTAATAACTTGGAAAAGATCACCCTTATTTAGCCTGGTAATCACTTCATTTTGTGTATAGTACTAGGGTCGGGGGAAAGGAAGTCACTCCACTAGGTAGAATGAGGACCAAAAGTATGAGAAGAGATTAGGTCAAGATTTCAAGATATTCTAGGTTAGAGATGTGAGGTTTGCTAGTTATAGGTATAAATGCCTAAGGTGCCCATGGCCTTCCTCCCTTCCCACTTCACCTTTGGCTCCCCAGGCCAGACCTGCTCACACCATCTGGTAGATCAGAGTCAAAGGGGTCTAGTTCAAACTGGGCCAGAGGACTTACGGGTGAAAAGGATGGGGAAGTCCAAAACTTAAAACTCATGGTACCAACGTGTAAAGAGAATCAGTAATTTTAGTTACTGATCCTTTTTGTGTTGAAATCCACATTAAGATTAGGGACATGAAAATGTATCTTTTCCCTTTACCTCTTACCTGTACTTCCCTGTCAGAAGAATTGTCAAGAAAATATTCTTGTGTGTAAATATGTTAATATGACAAACAAAATGTGTGAACTCCAAATAGCATTTAATTATTTTTTTTCTCTTAGTAAAAACATACTTCATTTGGATACCAAAAGAGCACACTTCCTTGATTTTTCTATTTGACTTCAATGCCTGTTTCTTATCCATTCCTAGCTTGTTCTTCTTATTCTGCCTAATTGATAAAATCTGGTATGCACTTAAACTCAATTATCATTTATCTGTTTACTCCCACTTCTTAACTGATGTCATCCTTTGTAAACTGGGTACTTTGCAAATTATATCTCTATTCTTACCCTGACCATGATTTCTATATCCAACCACTTGCTCGGCATCTCTTCTTATATGTCTAAAATGTATCTTAAAACTAAGATATTCAAAACACAAGTCTTAAATAATACCTTTCAAACTTTGCTTTCCCCAAGTGTCCCTTTCTTAATAAATGACACTATGGTTCAGTCAGTTAGAAAGGAAAAATGTAGCAGTTGTCCTTGAGTTTGCTTTCTGTTACCCTCAATATCCATCCATCAATTAGACTGATCATCTTTCCCTTAGAAATATAAATCAAACAAGATTGCAAAGGGTCTAAGGACATGACACAGTAGAACAAACAACCAAAATTTCAAGAAGTTTGGGGAAAAGGTTAAAAGAGAAATCTCTAACTCTAATGATTTTCAAGAGATGGAGTGAGGATGATGATGATGATGCTGATCATCAGGAAAGACCTGGGATTAAAACAGAAAAAGGAGTTAAAGGTTCTTATTGTTATTTAGCCAATCTTCTCTTTCTGCCTGAAAGTGTTGTGTATTTTCTGTTTGTCTTTAATATTCTAATTTTACTATATAACATGCTTAGGTCTGAAACTTTCAGTTTGAAATTTTTCATAATATATATTTTTTTAATTCTGCAAAAATTCTCTCCATAATTTTTCAACTATATCGTCCCTTCTGTTTTTATTTTTCTATCCTTATAGTATGTTCAGTATCTAGATTTGGCAATTTTATTTCTGTCCTTCATATATGTTAGTATTTCTTTGATATGTCTCTTTATGATTTTTTGTTGTCACATAGCAAAATTTCTCCATGTACTCTTTGAACTCAGTAATTCATCTGTAAGCTGTACAACCATTCAGCAATTTAGTTCTTTTATTGTTGCTTTAAAAAACTTCAGCCATTATATTTTCCTACTAGTATTTTCCATTTGATTCACTCATTAGTGTCATTATTTTCTCATTTACAAATATCTTTCCCATTGTCCTTCAGGTATATTAAAGCATATAAGGTAATAAATACTTTGAAGATATGAATAAATGAATGATTAAGTGAATCGAACTATCAGTCTGTCGCAGGTGGCCTAGTACTCCGTTTATAAATGTATCAGAGGCTGTCTGTCATAGATGCTATAAAAGAAATGTCTGATTAAGTGATGGATTGAATTGGGTACAATCATAATTTTCTTCTATTTTTAGGATTTTGTTTCTATGAAAAGTTTAACCTAAATAAAGTATATTGCCCTATTTCCTTATTGGGATCTATTTTTCCTTCATTTTTGGTATCAGAACAATCACAGCGTTTGCTTGACCTCAGTGAAGCTTTTATCAGAAAACATGCATGACTTTATCAAATTATTCATTAACTTATATGTCTTCAACGTATATATTGTTTTAACAGATTTCTTTTGTTCAGTAGAAGAAATATTTCTTATGTCAGAATGGTCATTTTTATTATCATTATTGGCTTGTTTATGATATTTTCTTTGATGAAAATGTGCATTGTCTTTATTTGTATAGTTCATCATAATCCTGTACATTATGTATAATAAAGTAAGAGTATAGTTTTGTTACTCAGATTACTAAATAACCTTTGAGAATTTTCTTATTCTGAAAATGATAAAGCTTTTTAAAAATTTTAATAGATTTTTAACAGATTTGGATGGCTAAGATATGTGTTTGTGTATCAGTAAAAGGTATATTGTTTCAGAAATCTAAATTTGTTCATTTGATTTGTAATTCAACAGATATTTACTGTAGATATGTACTAGATGCTAGGAATGCAATGATAACAAAATTATAAAAATCCCAGATTTGTTTACTCTTCTAGGACATCCTTTTGGGATTCATTTGAGGGAGTGGTGGTGGTGGTGAAATGGAAGCACTCATCAGTGCAAGAGAATTAGAGGGCTAGCTCCATTTGAGTGGATATTTTGAAAGGAAACTTTGCACATTAGTTCAATGAAATAGGTTGGGGTTAGTTTCCAGAATTCTTTCTAAATATGATCAAATGGATTGTCAAATAAAAAACAAATATGAACTTAGGTAAGAGTCTTTATTTGAAAGGATTATTATAATAAAGGGAGGAGAATGTAAAAGGGAGAATCTGCCAACCATTAGGTCAGCAGTGTCTCAAAGGTTAAGCAGAAAAGGGATTTTCTTTTATGGGGAGGAGCAAACAAGGCTAGAAAGAATTGGATGTAGGAAAGTAGGATGAGTGAGGGTGGTGTGATGAGGGACAGTAGATTATAGAATGTTTTCCTGTAAGACAGGGTCAGCCTGTTGTTGGAGAGGCCATGAAGGAAGGATTCAGGCTGCTAGAGCTGAGAGGGTGGGTCAAAGTTCATGGGCCTGGGGGAAGGAAAGAAGCTTAGCTAAAGTGTGATCAAGTCAAGGTAGCAGGCATTTTGTCCATATTTGTCAGTGAGCACATGTGGCTTAGCTGATCATTTACGAAGCAAAGAATGGGATTTGGAGGTCTGTGTGTGGCCTTGTCATAGGCAGTGTCCTGAATCTTATCTAAGTCAAACAGGGAAGGATTCTTTGCAGTATGCTGTTTCTAGAACACAAAGAAGTAGGGGGATTTCTTTAACTTTTGCTTTTTTCCAGGATCACAGGGCTAGGATAAAGTTTAACATTGTCAGAAAGGTGAAGACAAAGATTTCTGAAGAAATGTTTGGCAGCTATACATAAAAGACTGGTAGGAAGCCCAAAGGAAGAAAGCTAAAAAACTTAAGATTCCTGTTGTCCCACTAAAGTTAAAAATAGAAACTGCATGGTTGTAGTGATAGGGGCAGAAAACGATATTAACTATGGCCCAGGAGTACTGTGTGTGGGCAAAGATAGTGGTAATATCCAACATTGTCTCTAATGGTAAAAAATAGCATGACTTTTCAGTGTAAATATTTGAAGACTCTGTTTTGGAGGATTAAATTTTCTTTTCCATACTGCACAATCTCCTCCCAATTAAGGCTCTCACATTATTGTGAGGTGGTCTGGATATCAAATAAAAAAATATGACAAGTTTGTTATAAGGGCTACCTGAAAAGCTGGTAAAAGGAATAATCTCCTATCTCTTTCTCTCTCAAACAAAATTCTCTTAAAACCTAACTCTATAAATGATTAAAATGGGAAGACTACACACATTTATAATTATTGTTAGAATTTAACGTGGGGATAAAAAACTATGCTTACTGTACAAAATACCAATCTATAAACAGCTGACATTAAGGCAAGAGATTTAAATGAGAAGATCCTTTCAAATGAAATACCCTAATAAAAGGCAGAAAATTTGAAATTGAAATAAATATTTTATATTATTGCTCTGTCTGTAGAGATCAACTGAATCTTAAAACAATATGTATTTCATATATTCTCATCTTAAAATCCATAAATTCTTGAGTCTTGGACCCTAATAGCATTAATTGTGCAGTCAAACTGTTTTATTCTAGTTTTCCCAAGAAATTCAGACAGTTTTGCCAAAGATAATATTACCTCAGTGATTGGATCCCACAAATTCTCACTTGCAGTTACGGTGTGGATTTCGAAGTGTTTGATGAGATGAGCAAAATACCTTTTTTTTCTGAAAAGACACAGTGTACAATCAAAATAAAAAGGAGAGAGAGTATACTGGTATGATAAAATAGCTATGATAGAAAATGGATAAAATATTGACTGGGACTTCTGCAAAGAACCTCAAAGTCTCAGGTTCAAAATGAAATAAAGCTAGGTCACTTTTAGGTCTACATATAAGAGATTAATGTGTATCCTCTTATAAATGCCGTTTGTTTCAACGTATGGAGCTGTGAAACATACCAAATGGTTTTGTGTGTCTTCAAGAATATCTTTCTTAGCATATTTATTTACTGTGTAATTATCTTATTTTAGAGAAAGCACATTGTCTTCTCATTAAGGACATAAGGCAATGATGAAAACAGAGAGAGAAATGTTAATTGATCATTGGATGGAGTTGTAACGAAAAAAAAACTCAATATGTAATTATTGAAATAGATTTCCAGAAGCCTGCTAAAATTTAGCTCAGAATCTTTTAGACACCTAGGGAGTATGCTGGGATAGTCTCCATGCCCATGGAAAAGAGATTGCTCTGACAATTTGAGAATTCCAATACACTTCCTTCCATGGAGCTTTCACTCTTTTGGTCAGAAGGACCCAAAGAGGACCCATGGACATCCTCATCCTGGAGCTGCTTAGTGGCAGTGCCACCTCCAGGCTGATATTAGGGAACAAGGGGTATCTCTTGTCCCAGTACACAATTTGTAATATCCCAAGATTGCCATAATTATTGCCCAGATGTTTATTGCATAATACTACGAGGGTTTACATCTGTGAAAATGACTTTTGAATATACCTCATCCAAATCCTTTACAAAAGAAAATGTTATTGTTAGAATAAAGTGTAGCTATAACATCATAAAGGACGAGCTGTATTTGCTCACCTTTCCTTGTGACACAATATAGGCTCCATTTTGACTTCACTCTTGGCATTGGAGTAAGTGCATGCCTTTTTTATTTTGCTGCACAGATCTGGTATTTCTTGACCTTGTGTATGAAAGTTTTCTCACATGTAAGTTATTCTGAAGAATTGGCTACAATACCAAGTGCCTAAGATCTCCTTTGGTCTTCCCTTGCCCCCAGACAAGGGTGTTGCAGAATAGGCTAGGTGAGAGCCTCAGTAAGGACCAGTGGGTGGTTCCCTGAAGGCTGGTAGCAGCGTGGTTAGGAGGCCTGTGCAAGTAATCCACATGCAGAGCACATGCTTCGCCCCTCTGCCTGAGACATTCTTTCCTCTCCTCACCTTTAGCTTTTGCCCATCTGGGAAATTACTATTCACATCCCCTGTGAAGCTTTCTCCTTGAATGAAACAGTCATTTCATGCTTCATCCTCTCATGTTCCATGGTATAAAATCTCCCTCCTTCGTAGAGCATGTTTCCCTATCCACAGAGCGCCACACCCATTCTCCCTACCTCCAAAGATGATAAGATTTTTAAAAGCAGGGACCATTTCATACTCCGTTTATCTTCTCACTCCTAGTATATTGCTTCTCAGGTAATATGCTCTGAAAATGTACCTATTGAAAGAGCAAAGATTTTTCATGGATGTTCTGAGTCATTTTATGTAAATATTTTGAAAAGGGGAAATAATGATAAACATATCATACTAAATCAGGAAATTTCAGAAAATGCTACTGTTGCCATTTCTTCACAAGCTATAAAAATATGTACTCTTTTTTCCACAAAAGAGAGTGCAAAAATTTTATTTGTGTACTGGTTAGTTTTCTTAGCTACGCTCAGTATTGATCCACAAAAGCAAAGGCCCTTGCAATTTAAAGTCATAAAATCAATGGAGAAGACTATCCTAACATGTCTTACCATTGGGAGATTTAAGAAGAGAACCTTTACAACAGACACTAATTAATCAAGAAGAGTGTCAAAAGTGAACTGAATTCTCCTAGTATGAATTTGGAAGCTTCATAAACTATTGCAAGAAACGAAGTTCCAGTAGTTAGCCACTACTTTAGAGTGTTTAACAAACTGGAGGAGTTAATACAGGACCTAAAATTGGCTGACATCCTTTCATAATTATCACACTGAATTACATATTCAAGAAAACATGCAAAAGGTTTGAGAATTAAAAAGAAATGTCTTCTATGCATTCATAGAAGCAACTATTTTTTTAATTTTGCCTAGTTTGCCTTCCTACATAGCACTAAACCTAATAATCAGACTTCATTATTTTAGCGTCATCTCTGATTGCTTGGTGAACAATAGGATTTTAAAATGATTTGTGACTTATATTAATGTGAACTATGTTTTAATCAATTTTCAAGGGTTTTTTTTTTTTTCACTTTAACCTTGAAAGAATTCCAGGAAAATTTGATTTCAGATTTTCATAAGGGTAAAAATGAAATCTAGAGCCAACTATTTTACAGGTTTTAATATTCACACCATATCTAGTTTCTTTAGTCATAATAATATGATTTAATTTTTTTAAATAAGAGCTTGAGCAGCAGGTTGCAAAGCAGGAAATTGCCATTCATTAAAAAACCACTCTAAACTTCTGAGCTAGTTTATAATATTAGTGCATTGCTTTTGGTCAGATTTCAGAAATTGATGTGCTGAATTTATTTAAAGAAATGTTGGTTGACTGCAGAACTTTTTAATATTTGAACTATAAGAAGTTAAATTTATAAAGTAAATTAAAACCAAATGGCCTTACAGTGTTTTGTCAATGTGGTTACTGAGTTTTATAGAAAACTTGGGATAAAAATAATTCATAATTCATCTGATTACATCTGCTTTAATATTTATGATGTATTTTTAAAATTTTGTTTAGAGATTTAAAACTATTCTCAATTTGCTTTAAACTTAGAGTAATAATGTTTCAATAAATTATGAATAAATTATGATATATGAATTTTTATCTTGATCATATTTAAATATTCCATTTATGGTTTTGAATATATCCAGACTTACTGTAGATATCAAATGAATTTATAAGGTTGCTTGATGGTATTTTCAACTTACTATAAATATTTGATATAGGATCTTGCCTCTGGATCCTTAAGAAAGATACAAGAAAAAAACATATAATGGTGCTTTATAATTTATCATGTTTGATAATTCAAATTAAAAATTTAAGCCACTTTTAAATAGAGAAGGGAATACATTTTATAATTTCCTTTGGAATGCAAATCAAATTGGACTAAAATCTTACATACACACAAACTATATATCAATATATTATATAGATATTTTTATATATTACATTTATAAAATAGTGTTTTATAAAGAAACTCAAAATGGGCCTTAAAAATTACTCTTTCTCTTCCCCATATCTAATCAGATTATTTGTTTCTTCTTCATTAAGTTTTGGTACTTTCAGTTTTTTAAAGATGTTTCCCTTCTGCCTTTCTCTTAAGAGTTTACATTATGCTGCCATAAACATTCGGGAGCAGATGTCTTTATAACAGAGTGTCTTATGCTCTTTTGGGTAGATGCCCAACAATGTTATTGCTGGGTCAAATGGTGTTTCTATTTCTAGCTGTTTGAGGTATCTCCCAATTCTTTTTCACAAAGGTTGCACTAATTTGCAGTCCCACCAGCAGTGTAAGAATGTTCCTGTCTCTCCACATCCTCGCCAGCATTTGTTGTTTTGGGATTTCTTGATACAGGCCATTCTCACTGGGGTTAGGTGGTATCTCATTGTGGTTTTGATTTGAATTTCTCTGATGATTAGAGATGTTGAGCATTTTTTTTATATGTTTGCAGGTCATTATTCTGTCTTCTTTGGAGAAGTTTCTGTTCATTTCCATTGCCCATTTCTTGATGGGGTTGTTTGATTTTTTCTTGTTAATTCTTTTAAGTTCTAAATAGATTCTTGTTATTAGACTTTCATCAGAAGTGTAGAGAGCAAATATTTTCTCCCACTCTGTGGGTTGTCTACTTGCTCTAATGATAGTTTCCTTGGCTGTGTAGAAACTTTTTAATTCAACCAGACCCCATTTGTTTATTTTTGATGCTGCGGTGATTGCCTTGGGGGTCTTCCTCAAAAGAAATGATAGTGAGCTAGCACCGGTTATGCTATCCTGGATTAAGCTTAAGCCCGTTATACAAAGTGAGGCAACACAAG
>VBSM01001562.1:31784798-31847820 GCA_008086735.1 Cheirogaleus medius
TGGGGGAGGGGTGGCAGGGGCAATATATGTAACCCTAACAATATTTGTACTCCCTTAATATGAGGAAATAAAAGGAAAAATTAAAAAAAGTAGTTTACATTATTTCAGACAAGCAAACTACTGCCATCCTAATCTTCATTCCTTTTTACTTAATGTCTCATCTTTTAAGGTTTTCTTTATCACCGGATTTAAACAATTTGATTATGATCTGTCATTGTGTAATTTTCTGTTTGCTTCTTGTATTTATGGTTTGTCCAGCTTCTTGGATCTCTGAGTCTATATTTTTCATCAAGTTTAGAAATTCTCAGCCTTTATTTTTTCAAATAATTTTCCTATCCTTCTCTCTTCTCCTTCAAGGACTATATGACCACTTAAATTCTTCCCATAGTTTAATGATTCTTCCCTCCTCTTTCCTTCCTTTCCATTATCCTCTTTTCTTTCTCTTCTTTTCTTCTGTGATGTCTTATCAGCTGCAAACACATCTGGTGTACTTTTTTTTCTCATGAACTGTGGTTTCATTTCTAGAAGTTTGATTTAGTGTTTTTTATATCTTTTTCTGTGTCTCTAATTAACAACTACTAATCCCTCCCCTAACTGCTTGAACATATGAAACATGCTGGAATGTCCTTGCCAACACTTCTTTGTCATTCCTGGACCAGGAATTTTCATTGATTTTTCTTCTCATTATGGACTTCATTTTTTTACTTCTTTGCATGCCTGATGTGCTTTTTTATTGGATTCAAGACATTATGAATTTTTCCATGTTAGGTGCTAAATATGTATGTATTCTTTCAAATATTCTTGAGCATAGTGTTGAGATACAGTGAAGTTACTTAGAAACAGTCTGATTCATTTGGGTCTTAGTTTTAAGCTTTGTTAAGTGGCACCAAAGCAACATTTATTCTAGTTTAATCTTTCCCCACTAATAAGTTTAGACACTTCTTGGTAATCTAATTTATGTCCTGTGAATTATGAAATTTTCCTCCCTTGCTGTTGGCTCTTTTGTGAGCTACAGGCACTATTCTTGCTAAACTTTGTGGGTGGCTCTTTCTTCAGCCTTGGATAGTCAATCAGTACTCAATTCAATTGTAGGAAGGATCTTCGGCAAATATCTTTAGTTCTCTCTATGTAGCTCACTCCTCTCCAGTGCTCTGGACTGTGACCATTATATATCTTGGTTTCACTACACTCTCAGCTATGTCTTCTCAACTCAGGGAGATTGTTGGGCTCTGACTAGATTCCACTTCTGTGGACCATAGTATAGAAATTTTCTTGAGGCAGAAAACTGGGGAAATTATACAGATTATCTTATTTTTTCCCTCATCTCTTATAGATCAGTGTCCTTTGTTGCCTGATATCCACTGTCTTAGGAGCTATTGTTTCGTACATTTTCTCTTGTTTTTAGACATTTTCAGTGGTTAAGATAAATCTAGCCTCTCTTACTTCCTCTTGGCCAGAAGCAGCAGTGTCTAAATAGGTCTGTATAGCTGTATTTAATATATGGAAAGATGGCAACATAAATTTCTAAAGCGATTTGGCTTATTCATGAATAATACTGTCTCTTTTGTTTTTAATACCATTGAGGAAATCAGTATAAATTCTCATATCCCATTATAGAGTCCGCTGATTAATGAACTTCATAGTATTTGGTTACTTTATTTTTCCAGAGAAGTTGAATCTTACATTTGGATACATTAATGTTACTTTTCTGCCAGTTGTTTTTGATTTTCCTTATTGTTTCAGGATATGATCAGTACCTAGCCGTGTGTATTAGGTCATAGGTTAAAATGACTTTGGGGATGATACAGAATATATTGTATTCTTTGTTGCCTTGCATATATATAGTCTCATGACATAATCTCCAAAGAAATTGGGAGTTTTGAAAGACAAGAGAAGACAAATTATTTCTTTTGGTTTAATGGTATAACGTGGGTGACAAACAGATCACCTCTATAAAGACTGCAGAAGAACTAGTTTTCTCAGGCAACAACAAGGTTTCTTTAAGAGCAACCATGTAGAGGGAAACTTCAGGAAAAATGCCAAGTACATGTTGATGATGATTTACTATGAATGCCAGATGACAGACACAGTGAAATGTTTTCAGACAGTGCGAGAGGGGAGAGATGTGGTTACAGAATGCAAGATATTAGGATTAGCGTCTTGAGTGATGAGAATGACCTGGAGACCCTGGATTTCTCAAGTTGACTGACACACTCAGGAATAGAGGACATGATAGAATTATCATGAAGGTCTCTCACAGGAAGTGGTGTTTAGTCTGAATATTAGAGTGGAACTGTGAATATATTTACAGAATCATGTAGAGCTCTTGGTCTTTCTCATCTTCTACCAACTGAGACCTCTGGCAGTAGTGGAAAGGGAGTGGGTAAGGTTTTCCACAGAATTCAATTACTCTTTTTGTCATCTGAAAAGGGAAGCATACAGAATCAGGCTCTTACATCAAGCACATGAGTTTCCTTTGATTTCTATGGAAATCTAGTTTTGGTACAGGTACTGTGCCAAGGGCTTTCCTACCTCACCTAAGTGGTAAGAAATGGTAAGAAATGTTACCCCATGTTCTTAACCATTATGCCTAGTATATCACCTGTCTTTGTGATTTTGTAATAATCATGAAACCTCTTTGGGCCTCAGTTAAGTAAAAAGTATATAAGTGTTTACATATGTAAGTGAATTTATAAAAGTGATTTTATCCTCAAAGACAATCAGAAGACTTCTGTTTATCTACCACTGCTGTTAGTGAGAACCTCAAACTTGACCACACTTCTTACCAACCAGCCCAGGAAAAAGTATTGATCTGTTTTCTCCTTCAGTTTGCAGATAAATATAATTAGTGATGGATGTGTGATAGGAAAAAGACAAAATTAAGGAACTTTGAGGAATTTCAGTTGAGATGTTGTTCTTATCTGCTCATGCCACTCATAATATTAAGAATAAACTTATGTTTATTCTTACCATTGTCCTTTGGGGGCATTTTAGAATATTGTTTGTAAATATTTAAAAAAAATTTAAAAAGACTTTGTAATTAAAAATGCACTAGTACAAAATAGTTGATTAATAGTCCTTCATTTATGTTTTTACCTATTATTTATTTATTTATTTTAAATTTTTTCCAACCCTCAAGTGGAATCAGACATTTATATTTTAATATTTACCATTTTTATAGGATATAAAGTGTGATTGAACTGAAAATTTATTGGGCTGATCCTCATCATGAACCGTGCTTTTAGCAGGAAGAAAGGTAAGTGTGCTCATTTTAAAGGACTTGGAAGCCAAACCAATATTGTTATGAAGATAAAGCAGAGATGTTAAGAAATCAGCTTTTTCCTATTATCAAATCATATGGCTCAGGAATGAAGTTATATTAGAGCAACACAAATCTGCAAAACATTGCTAATTCACTTTCTTTAGTTACCACCCAAATGAAAGAATGGAGTTGTTTAATATACTGTGTTCACAATACATATGTGTTATTCTCTGGCAATGTTATGCTGTGTTGTGAAATTGCAAAAAACAAAATGATGTGAAATCTAGTGCTAACTTTACCTTATGTAGCCATATAATACTTAATTCCCTAGGTTTCCATATGGTTACAATGATATAAATCCGTTCATGAGCATGTGTGTATGTGTGCACGTATGCTTCATGTATTATTGAATAGTGTGTGAGGATTGGTAATAGGTGAATTGATAGCAATGAGACCAAAATAAGTTTATTGTTAATTTTCAGGTTGTAAATTAAAATGACTATAAATGCAGTATATCATAATTATCAGTATATAGGACTGAAAGAAATAGCTAGTTAGATGTTATTTTTTAATGGATAGGAAAACATAGCATTTGGCAAACTATTTCATGATATACTCACAAAGAAAGATAGAAAAAATTTGAAAACTTTGTCTAGCTCAGTGAAGTTAAAATAATATATCCTGTCATTCTAGAAGAAGTTCTCTAGTGGAGGGGCTGGGCACTCTCCTGTTTAACATGTTATCAATGAATTCTGAGAGAATACTTAATGCTAATCAAATAGATGATTGAAAGCAGAAAGATGAATGATATGATAGGATTGCAGACAGATGGGGAAAAATGGCCAATTAGATCATTCCACACTATAAACTTAATAAAATATTGCCAATTGCCAAACAAAGGTCCAGAAAAATCTAATACTTTTACCATTATTCATATATTGTTATTGTTTGGAAGCTACACCTTAAGTGTTATGTGGGTAAAAAATGGCTAAGGAATAAAATAAACTGTGATTATCACAGGCTCTCCAGTTAATTTTATAATGTATAGATATAAACAGTCCAGAACCACAGACTAGAGTGTTCTGTTCTATTCTATGCAGCCAGGCACAGTGTGTTCTCTCTTTAAAGTGTTAAAGGGTTAAGTGACACATTGTGACATGCCCAGATGGGAAAGGCTGGGATGACTTGAGGACTTTCAACTATGTGACAAGAAGCATGGCTGAGAACCCTTGGTGTGGTAATGAGAGCTGTCTTTCAGTATTTGAAGGGCTGCCATTTAGCCATGGGACTGAGTTTAATAAAGGACAAATAGGTGTAAATTATAAGGTCATTGATTTAATGTAGGAAAAAAAATCTAGCAAAGTAATGTAAAAGTTTAATGGAATTACTCAGATTACTACCTTTTTTGTCACTGAAGTAGGAGGTGTTCAAACACTTGGATGTGGTACAGAAAATTAATGTATTCAGTAGGAATTTAGATAATGTGACCTTTAAGGCACTTTTCAACCCTGAGAAGCTGGAAACTTATTATTTTACTTATTTTTCTGAATAAAAGGAAAGCAAAATGACATTGATTGCAGTCTATAGCTTTCTTCCAAGTCAAAACACATACCAAAAGTAAAACATTATTTTTGTATTATTTTTTCTATTAACAGAGTCCAGAAATAATTTCCTGATATATTGAAGTATTTTAATAAAGGAATAGAAACCTGATATCACAACTTATGATTTAATAGCACTTATTTTTTAAAAATACTTCTAGACCTTCTCTTTTTTTGAATATATTTAAAATTCTCTTTCCCATAGCTTGAAAGTTGGAACTTCACATTTCTAATTTATTATTTATTTGAAAGGAATAAAAGTGGCTTTTCACTGAGAAATCCCAAGGGTCGGCTAGTAATATGAGTAACTAGCAATTGTACATTTGTCTCCTTTGAGCACGGTGGGTGTACACCCTGGGGAAAATTGGAGTGATTTGAAGAATCAAAAAGCAGAAGCACTTGTTTTTCTGCTTTGCTTCATTCTCTTTAAATTTCTTTTGACTTATCTTATTTCTCAAGTCTAATGATTAAATATCCTTACCAGGAAATTATTGATAAATATTTTGCTCCAACTCCAAGTTAGAACTTGATACTGGAAGTTCTACCTTAAGTTTGCCAGTCAATTCTCACTCTCTCATTTAGTGAGGTTGTTAAAGAAAATAATTCTCAGAGCCCCCAATCCTGGTTTCAACCAGTAGCATTATTTGATTGAACTTAAATTTGAGATGGAAAACTTGAATTTTACAAGAGAATTTATATATTCTGACAATCTGAAGCTATAATTATATCACTTGAAAATGTATAATTCAAGTCATATTTCCAAAAACCAGCATCAACATATAGTGTGTACAGTATTCTCTACAAAGCAAGATTGTCTCCTATCAATAAAAGCTTATCTCTTTATTTCATAGATATCCAATTTACTTGGTCATCACATGCACACTTACTAAATGATCCTGAGCCTCAGAAGCCTCAGGGAAGAAGATCATCATCTTAAACCTAAGCATAATTGTTTTTTCTCTTTATTAAATCTCCAAATTAGTAATTTGACATTCTTCAGTTGAATTAGCCAGGTATTTCACTGATTTTCTTTAAAATGTTCTAACAGTATTAGAGATACTCAGAGATTCTGAAAAGGACTGAATATATTAGAATTACAGCATTTTGAGCTATTTTGAAAAGCTCATTAAAAATTAGTCTAACATAATCATAGATTAAATTTTAATGATTGTATTTGTTTTAGATTCTTTCTATAGGCTAGCTTTCTTTTAATTTTTAAAATTATACATTCTAATTATTATATCAAAAATAAATAATTTAGTAAAAAAGCATAAAGCATAGCATGTGAATAAATGTGATTAAATAATTCAACTAATTACACTTTATTTTCTATAACTTAGTTGACATACTGATGAGTAGACATAATGCACAGCACTTAAAATTCAATATTTAAGTATTATTTTCTTTTTTAATGAAAATTTTATTCAAATGCATCTGTTCATCCAGCAGCATTTAGTTTTAAATTTACTCAAAGTAGGTGCTTTCACAATGTTAAGCTCTGATGATACAAAAATAAAGTTACTGCATCTTCCTTGATGAGTTCTTAATCTAAATGCAGTTTGAACACCTAAATTTGTTGAACACCTAAATTTGTTGACCCAGCAGTCAGAGTGGTTTGATATTTGTCCAATATTTTGAAATGTTGACATTTCCTTTGATGTGAGTGTTCCATAGTGAGTTAGTGATTTTAGTTTAATTTCCAAGAAGAGGAACACTTTCTTCATGTTCCCATTTCTATACTATTTCCATATAGCTAATTCTTCTGTGGACACATATAGTGACCATGATGTATATTCCATGGACCATCATGTATATTCCCTCCTCAAGTTCAATCATAGCTATATGAGTTAATATAAAGAGCTTTATTCTGTTATTTTTTTCTTTTACTAAAGTATAAATGAGGATGACAGTAAGGACTCATTTTTTAAATTCTTTAGGTTTTATATTATTAAGTGCACTGCCTATAGTAGAGGTTATGTGTAATGAACAACCACTAAATCATCAGCACTTGATGTGTGAATGCCAATTCTTCTCCTTGTACGACCTGCAGCTTCTACACTGAAATTTAATATTGTGATTATTTTAGTCTATCACCAGAAACAACTAGGTATACCTATCGTTTCTAGGTCACTGCAATATGAGACTATAACAGAGACAATATAATCAGTTTTCAAATAATAGTGGTTTATAGGAAAAACCAATTATTTCTCTGTCTCAGGATTGATATGAACCATATCATATTGAGACTTTAGTCAGACTTTACATCGTCCTGAGAAGTATTGTATGTTTTGGAAAGGAGACATGAGAATTAAGTGAAGGGATAAAAAGAGAAATTTGATATCTCTTTAGGTTTCCTAAAGGCAAGTGTTTGGTTTTTTATTGCTTTGGTGTTTTATTGTTTTGGTGTACAGTATTGTGATTTACTTCTTTTAATATACAAGGGCAAGACTATATACTAAGTCTAAGCACAAATTATTCTTGAATTAATCATATTACTATCCATTAACAATCATAAAAAGTATAATTAAGATGAAAGCACATACAAAAAGAATTTCACACATTAAATTTCAATGTCAATATTGCTTTTTGAAGCTTAGAATACACAGCTTCTTAAAATATTTCACCCAAATACAGGTATCACATATCTGCTCCAATATTTGAAAGTACTCCCAATGCTATTGATTCTTCATTTTTTTTGTATTATAGATTCTTGCAAATACTGCATTGAATCCTATAAATGTATTTAATATATATATATAGTGCATTGTCCTTCAAATGGTATAAAATAATTGACATTCTAGGAATATATGCCATTTTCTCTATTTCATCACATTCCCTAAGTTTGAGAAGAATGTATTAATGATATCAAATTAGATTCTGTTAACAAATATTCTGAATTGAATTTTGAAAATACTTTGTTAATAATCCAATATTTTCTATTAGTGTGTACTTATTTAATATTTTTAATGATAAAATATATCTTTGATTTTATTCTGTTTATAATATTGATTCTAAATTTTTAAACTCCCATGAGAAATAAAATACATGCAAAACACCACTAATGGAGACAAAACGTATTTGAACATTGAGAAGTCTTACTCCAAACAAATGTAGTTTAAAAAAAAAGTCACATTGCTTTGTGTAACCATTAATATTTTTTCTCCCCCTTATACATTCCATGAAGTATTTTGGAAAATATATTGAATATATTAATAAAGTTCAAAAATTTAATGAAAATATAAATAATACAAATATAAATAATCTATAATACAATTAGTTTAAATATCTTCTTTTGAGTTTAGAATAGTTAAATCTTGATGCTAAAATATAATAATCACAATGAATTAAAGAGCAGGTTAGTTTTTTTATTGTCCTAGGAATTAAGTAAAATCACCTGCAATTCATAAGAGCATAAAGAGTAAAAGAAGAAAGATATTTTGTTTTTAATCACATAATTGATATAATTATTCATAACCCACTGATGTTGGTTTTTTATATCATTTTTTAAAAAAAGTATCATTTGTATTATTTGAAAACTTTCAAAAGAAAAGCTAGAGACTTTTATACCAAGGAAAGAATCCCAGAATCAATCTCCAACTACATTGTTTGTATATTTGGTTATTCTTTCCCAATTTAGCAAGGGAATCTCAGAATTAAAAATATTACCACCCATATCAGACTACCTACAAATGCTAATGCATGAATATAACATCATAGAAACCTGTAATTTAGTTTAACACTGTGTATTCTTTATTGCAGACAAAACATGGATGCATACACCTGAAGCTTTATCAAAACATTTCATTCCTTATAATGCAAAGGTAAAAATAGTTAATATATTATTTAATTTATTTTGTTATAGTTCATGGTTAATATTACAAATATTGCTTATGCATTGACATTTCCTGGTAATTGATTCCATTCCTGATAAAAACTCACATAAATAAAATAATTATGTAGTGTATAGTATGGGAAGTATATCCTTAAGTCATGCATGTCTTTTCTTCAAGTGATTTTGACTATTATTAAAATTATTTACAATATCAAAGCATGTAGGAAATCAACTAACAAATTCGATTCCTTTGAAAAGATGTTAATGTTTCATTACTCAGACTAAATATAAAATTAACCTGGAAATGAGAAAAATGAACTGTAGTTTTAATGAATGTGATTATCATCCAAGAAAAAAGTAACAAAGCTTAAACTATTATGAAAACACACAAAAAAATGCATTTTTTTGTGATTCTTTTCTGTAAGTTGCAAACAAAACTAATTAAAGTTTTTGTTTTTGTTTAAGATATTCTGTATCTCTTGTTACACTTTAGAAAAGAAGTAGAAACATTAGTATATACTCCATGTCTTTAAAGATTTGATTTGTTGTTGTTGGGAAAGTGGACAAATGAAGGAATGCAATTTATAAAATGGACTTTAAAGAAAGGTGCTATTTTGTAGTTAATGAGCACCAAACCCAAAATAGTTTTCAGAGAAATCTGAGTCAAAATTTGGAAGAGACAGAGTAAATTAAAGAGTTGGGATTGGGGGCTGGCTGCGGTGGCTCATGCCTGTAATCCTAGCACTCTGGGAGGTCCAGGTGGATGGATTGTTTGAGCTCAGGAGTTCGAGATCAGCCTGAGCAAGAGCGAGACTGCTCGTCTCTACTAAAAATAGAAAGAAATTAGCTGGGCAACTAAAAAAATATATAGAAAAAATTAGCCGGGCATGGTGGCGCATGCCTGTAGTCCCAGCTACTCAGGAGGCTGAGATAGAGGGATTTCTTGAGCCCAGGAGTTTGAGGTTGCTGTGAGCTGGGCTGATGCCACGGCACTCTAGCCTGGGCAACAGAGTGAGACTCTGTCTCAAAAAAAAGAGAGATGGGATTGGGAATTGGTCAAATATAAGCAACTGAACTTTAGAGACAGCATAGGGGAAAACAGAAAAGTATATATTTATAAGAGAACTTAAGGGTTTATGGATTAGTAAACTATATTCTGGGATATAATGATATTAGGTGTACGAATTATTTTAGGAAAAATAAAAAGCATTTATTGAAAACAAAGTTAATGATGTTTAATAGGGAACCACTAGAGTGCAGGTCTAGAGTGCTGAATTGGCAGGAGAAAACCATTTAAAAAGCCATCTAGAAAAAGTTCTTCCAGAACTGTTGCTCAGCAGTGAGATTTATTGAGTGCAGCAACTATATTTTTCTTGCTGACTTCACAGCAAAGAAGATGCTCTAAAATATGTTCTATGTAAAATATACTTGAAACTTTCTAATACACTTGACATCACTGTAGTGCTTATGAATTTCCTTATAAAGTTAACATGAAGATTGATTGCCATGATTTAGTATGAAGAGTTTAGTTAACTGAATGAGGAGAAAAAAAGTTAATATTATCCATCATTTCCACAGATATTCTTCATATTAACTTTTGATAAACTATATGAAATTGATATAGAAAAAAAATTTAATCTAGAAAGCTGTTATTTTTAGGCGCTTGCTCAGTTTTTGATAATATTATCAATCCTGGTAGAATTATATCCTTTAATTGAAATTGCCAAGGTCATTTGTTTTTATGTGATTAGAATGCCTGATTTTGAAAACTGGTTTTTAAAGGATTGAAAGATTACATTATAATTAGGACTACCTTTAACCCTGCCGATAATCTACTTGTCTACATAGAAAAGTTGCCTGTGCTAATTCACAGGTGCATAACAACTGTAAGATGTCCTACGCAAAGCAGAGGGCACATGAAAATCTTCCCAGACTGGGGTCCGTAAAATATGGAAGGGCAGGTTATTTTTTCTGTTCTAATATGGCCCCATGAATGGTAATGTATGTTGTATGCATACCAAATATCATTAAAACAACTTGAAAAACATTTTTTTCTGACTTTTCTTGTTTATGGCACTTTAGGTTGATGTTTTAGTTATTTTTGAAGATGTTTTCTATCTCTTGTTTACAGTATATGCTACTTGAAAACCAAATCTGTGCCCACAAGAAGTAGCTGTGCACAACAGGAAAAAATTTAGACTCTAGAGCTAGATAGCCTCAGTTTATATCTTGACTCCAACACTTACTAGCTGTGTATCTTTGGGCAAATTACTTACCCTTTCTGTGTCTATGATTATTCACCTATAAATAGGGATGATAATAATAGTAATTTCTCACAATAGTTGTAGACATAAAGGAGTTAAAAGTGTTAGAACAGTGTCTAAAATAAAATACTCGATAAATGTCAGCAATCATTAATTTATTTTTTTATTTTTCATAGGACTTACCAAAGTGCCTGTCTCATAGTAGGTGTTCAGTGTATATATTTGATAACTAATGCATAATAACATTTCTCATATAACTATAAAATAGTTATATTTCATTGAGCCCCAGCATGTGCAAGTACTGTGCAGGTGCACTTTAACATTATTCCATTTAGCATTTGCCATGACCCAATACAGTATCAATGTAATCACCACTTTACATATGAGAAAACAATTCAGAAAGATTAAGTAATTTGCCTGTTATCACAAGACTAGTAGAGCTGAGCCAGACCAAAAAATACTGAGGACTGACTTCAAATATTTGCTTCTTTTTATGTATGTAATAGTTCATAATTATTCATTTATTCACTAAATGGCTGTTACGTTGCTGAAAGGTCATTGAATGTTGGTGGTGCTTCAGAACTATATGGTACATGACTTATATTCTTAGAGACTTTGTTGTCATAAAGAAAATAAAAAATAGTTACCAAACAAAAGTAACTAAATAAAAGGCACATCATGTTCTGTGCCATTCAAATGGCACAGAAAGATGTAGTGATTCAGAGAGTCACTCCTGTTTTATGAAAGTAGAGATGAAGTAGGATTTCCAAGGGTCAAAACAGGGTGGAGGGACCATTTCAAGCTGAGAGGTCTGGAGGAGCATGAGCACAGTCAGTAAGTTATAAGACACAAACTGAATACAGCAAGTGCTCGGCTGGAGCATAAAGTACTAGTGATGGTAAAGTCCTTTATCAATCAGGCATGCATCTGAGAAACAGAACTAGAAGGATTTACACACATACACATACATACACCTTCACTGATCTATTGCATGGTATTGGAGTATACAATTATGGGGGGCTGGCTAGGCATGTCAGAAATTCACATGGCAGACCATCCGGAAGGGCAAGGTGGAACCTCTTAGGCAGGAGCTGACCCTGCAGTCCACAGGTGGAATTTCTTCTTCATTAGGCAAACACCTGTTCTGTCTCAATTCTGCTCTTATTGCCAGGTTATGCAAGATAATCTCCTTTTCAAAAAGTCAACTGATAACAGATGTTAATCATATCTACAAAATTACTTCACAGCAACATCTAGATAAGAATTTTATTGACTAACTGGGTACTAAAACTTATCCAGGTTATTAGTACTTATTATAAGTACTAATGATGGACAAGGAGTAAAAGGCACTTTGGGAAGACTTTGAATGGCAGAATAAGCAGTTTGGGTTGTGAACTAATCAAACAGGATTTTTGGAAGATAAATCTGTAGTAATATAAAAGTTGATTTGGACCAAAAGATACAAGATTGACATTAAACCTCTTAGGAAGTTATTTTAATGGTCTAAGTAAAGGGTTTTAAGTTTACCATATGGTAGTAAATAAATATGTAGTAGAAAATAAGGACATGGTAAGTATTACAGAGGAAGAATTGAGTTAACATAGAAATGGTTTGTATGTATCTATTTTCATCCTGACTGAAAGGAAGAATGATCATACTATTAAAAGAGTACCATTATTTCTCTCACTTTTGGCATCCTCTGGTTACAAAGTAAGCTGGTAAATTTAACAGAACTGCTTAAGAATTATAATTCTCCCTGGGGAAATATGTAATTGCATTTATGCTGAGGTGTCTTCAGTTTTAAAGTAACAATATTCTGCTTTAATATTATAATTGCTTTAGCTTCCTTTTAGAACTCATTTTAATTCTACATTCTTTCCTTTTATAGAACATTGATTGCAAAAATTCACATTTGATATTCATAGTGAAACTTTCAGATCATATGTAGATGTAAAACAAAATATGGTTTTAAATAAGTATTATTCTACATAAGGTTCATTAGTTTTAGGGTTTTTTAATGTGCAGCGATGGCATTGATACAGATTCATTGGGAATCCTTCATGTTATCCTATGTAACCTGTAGTGATGTTTTCAAACTGGAGGTTATGACCTATGAAAAAATTGGGTCATGAAATCAAAGTCCTAGGACATGGAGGCATGTGTTTAAAGATGGGTAGCAAGGGCAAGACAGTAATTGTCACTTGAAGCAGAGTAGGAGCTGGAGGAGAAAAGTACTGAGAATATGGATATATTTTGAAAAAGAAAGTTGACAGGATCAATAGATAGACTGTGTATTAGTTTTCCTATTGCTGCTATAGTGAGAACATTAAAGCAGAAATTCAAAAAAGATTTTTTCATCACCCTAAGGAAGGCTGTAGTATTTTCCATTTCCTTCAACTTTTGATGAGAATGCTGAACTGTCTTTCTATAAAGGTGAAATACTGGCAAACTTTTATTTTAATCAAGTTATTATTATTCTGTTGGTGTGAGACAGTCATTTCCTAGATGAAGAATTGTGACAAATGTTTCATAAAAAGACTTATTTATTAAATGTTTTATTCTAAAATGAATAACCATCCCCTAAAAGGCTGATGTCTTTATCCTTTTATGAAAGACTTAGCTTTAAGATATACAAAATAATGTATAAGAATGTGTAAGAATGTAGTCCTAATGAAATTCCTACCTTACTTTACACCACACAGCAGTAAAGAGAGTCAGCATTCTTTGGTTATTTGTTTACTATGTTCCAAGCTCCAAAAGTGAGTGAATCCAAAACAAATAAGAACATGAACTTTGACCTTAAAAACTTGTGATGTCTCTGTGGAGAGAAAACAGGCACATGAAACAAAGAATTTTGGAAGAAAACTACATAGATGATGACCAGAAAAATAAAATACGAATGTCAAAGAGAGGTTTAAAAAGAAAGATTACCTTGCATTTCAATGCATTCTAGAGGTATCAGACTTTCATATATGAAACTTGCTTTGTTTGCCACTAGATATGTTTTATAAGAGAGATGTCTTGTTTGCTCAGTGAATTGTGTGGTTTTTAGCCAGGCCTTCTCAATCTTTACAACTTAAATTCCGTAACATTTATAGCCTATAATTTCTTATTTGGCTTCAGAAAGCAAACAAAGAACAAAAACACCTCCCTGCAAAAAGATACAATATCATATATGACAGCAAGCTGTTAGAACTCTAGGATTCTAACCTTTAGTAGTTGGTTGAAAAATCACATCTTGGCCACATTAGACATTTTTAACTAAACCAGTTCAATAATAATTATAATAGAGAAATTATAACTGAGATATATGATATACTCAGATGCGCCCCACAAGAGCAAGCTCTATACCAACAAGGGCACTGATGCTACCAGAATCTTATAGGCACATAGGTGCTGCATCCTATTGCAGTGATCAGAGTAGCCACATTTTAGTCAAACTATCTACATTCAAATTTCTGCTCTCCCAACTAATATTCAGAGTAGGTAACTTTTCTGTCCTTGAGTTTCCTCACTTGCAAAATGAGATTAGTAATTTCACATACCTCATTGGATTATGAGATTTAAATGAGTTAATTTACTAAAAAAAACTTAGATCAGTGTATGATATGTCAAACCCTTATTATTAATGTCTTTGTTATAGAAAGTGTTCTATCAACTCTGAAGTTGGCACGAGTCATAACTATCTCTTGAGAATAGGTTAGTGTTTGCACTACTATCTGGAAAACAGAAAACAAACCATTTAGAATACATATTAGGTATTTTACCTTTTCTTTTGACATCAGAAACAGTGACATCAGCTTAGGTCCTGCTGTCACTACCCTGAACGTTTCAATGGGGAAAGAATATTTTTTTCTACAAATATGACAGGAGACTTAATACTGGCAATCTGGTAGATTTATATACAAGAGGGTACTTTTGCCATTAAAGAAAAACACCACTGTGATTATACTTTTCTGTTACCTTCAGTTAATAAGAGTTACTTTGTGGTAACTACATTTTGGAGCAAAATGTTAATGCAAAAATTGTCCTGATCTTAAAATCAAATGTAGAAATATAAGGAAGTCCATGTAAACCTTTTAAAACCATGTTGAGGAATTTTACAACTAAGAAATTAATGAAGAGAGAAAGTTACATTTTGTGGCCTAATGAGTCATAGTAAAGAAAGATCTTAATATAACTAAATCATTTTACTAATGTTCCTTAAATTGTTTTTGGTGAACATATGATAAACTACCCTTCAAAGAAATGTTAATATTGGTATATGAATTAATTGAAGCAAATTAAGGTCTTAGGAATAAATGACATCTTCTACTGTGTCAAAAAAAAAAAAAAGGAAATCAAAAAAGAAAACATATTCAGATTCAACCTTGTGAGATCATTGAAAGTTGGGCAAAAGATATATCTCTGTAATAGGTGAGATGCATTTCTGAAACATCCAAAATGGCTTTGGATTCCAAATTCATAAGATTCTTTAGAGCAACGTTATAATAGTAGCAAACGTAAGCATTTGCCCATTTTGTTGGTTGTAGATACCAGGGGAAATGTAAAAAGACATGAAGAGCTAAACTGTTTTCCATATGATCCATATCATTTATTGCAAAATTTTTAATTAATCTCAAAGTTTAGGAAACATTTAAAAATCAGTGTTATGTAGTACCTTTCAGACTGGGTACGGTGGCTCATGCCTGTAATCCTAGCATTCTGGGAGGCCGAGGTGGGAGGATCATTTGAGGTCAGGAGTTCGAGACCATCCTGAGCAAGAGCGAGACCCCGGCTCTACTAAAAAATAGAAGAAATTAGCAGGGCATGGTGGTGCGTGCCTGTAGTCCCAGCTACTCAGGAGGCTGAGGCAGGAGGATCACTTGAGCCCAGGAGTTTGAGGTTGCTGTGAGCTAGGCTGATGCCATGACACTCTAGCCCCAGGCAACAGAGTGAGGCTGTCTCGAAAAAAAGAACCTTTTAAATAAGTTTTCTTAGATTTCAGAACTTGTCTTTAATAATGCTAATACCTACAATTTATATTTATTTCAAACATTTTAAAATTGAAGAATGATTGCATAAGGTAAATATGTCTAAATAAAATTTTAAAAAATTGAAGAATGACATAAGAATTGAACCTTCAATGTTCTTTCTTCTAATAAAAAATAATATATACTCTAATGTGTACTGATAATAATTCTACATCTGTAAAGATCCAGAAAGAATGTTTCCTTTATGTGCCAAAGCAACATCAGTACATATTCAAAATGAAATTATAAATCTACAAAATGTTATTTTTCCTTTGCCTTTTTTATAGTGGGAAGCTATAAGGTGTTTTCATGCTAAAAATGAGGAAACAAATGAAGAGCACAGAAATAACTAGAAATTTGTTGAATTGTGACTTTGTAGTAAAATACAACAATAAATGGAAAATGAGACGTAAAATACAACAATAAGTGGAAAAAGAGAAATGACAGTAAACACCTAATATTGCATGACTTAATTCTTGAGATAAGCTTCCAGTTAATTTTGAAGGTTATCATCATTATAAACTATTATTTCACATATGATAATGCTCTATAAAAGTGTTATATAGCCTCTAGAAATTAATTAATACAGACTAAAAACTTCATATAAATTATTCCTTATAAAATTTCACTATGGACTATAGTGTTTTTATTTTTTAAAAAAGACACTATGTGTGTTATGGATTTAAAAACTTTTAGTGTTAAAATGGACTTCTGGATTCATTAGTCCATCATTTTCTTGATAATATAAATTGAGGCTCAGAGAGGTTGTGATTTGCTCAAACTTAAACAGTAAGATAATAGCAAAATTAGGTGTAGAAATCAGGTTTCCTATTCAACATCCATTTTTCTTTCCATTGATATACTCTTCCAAATTTTGGAGATTAACCTGCTTATCCAGAAAATGAATGATCCATAGGCAAAGTAAAATATGTATATGTATCTGCTGCTTGCATATGTTATATGTAAAATTGCTTTATCTGTGAAGCCCTGTCTGTTAAGTGATGCTCTGGACATCGTTTAAAACCAGGCAGGGGTTTGACAGAGATATGAGTGAGTTAAGCGGACTACATAAAGTCTGCATATTTGCCGGCCTGACACAGAGGCCACAATGTCTACTCTTCCATAAAGTATTTTATTTTTCTTATTCTGCTTTGCTTAACGATATTTTTATTAACATAATTCCTGGATAAAAATCCTTTGGTCTTATCTATATCCTTAAATGGTTCTTCGACTTGAGAGCATCTATTAATAGTTATAAATGGGGAGTTTCCTGAGTGTTGGATATATTTATCATTTATTTCACATTTCTACATCATTGTGTCTGGCCCGAGGTGAAATAAGAAAACAAGCTTGTTAATAGTCAGAGAATATTTGTAAAAAAGGAAAGGTCTCATTCGATCTCAAAAGGGTCAAGCAATAGCATTCTGATGATTGGAATGTGAGACTTAGGGATCTGAGCAGAAAGGAAAAGTAGGAGATGGTGTAGTTTTGGACAATAAAATGTTTGAAAAGGTAAAAAAAACTTAATGATTTTACAAAGATCATTTCAGTGATGGTTTTGATGAGTGACTAAAATCAGCATATACTCAATATTAGAAAATTAGCAAAGATGTGAGTATTTTTTGAACAAAGGACCTAGGAGAAACAAGAAATGCAAATTAAGAAGAAAGGATTGTTATGTGAGGCAAAATGTAGCAGGGAACACCAGGGTTTAGGAAATATTTCGATTTGAGCATAGAAATCTGCATTATCAATGGTTAGAGGGTTGTATTTTAAATATTGATTGGAAAGATGTTAGGTGGAGGCAAGTTGCCTCCAGGGTTCCATCATTTACTGCAGATGGTGTGAGATAAGGCAGGAGACCAGCTCACTCACTGCAGAGACATGAAATCTCTTTAGAAGACAAAATAAGATTCCTAGTCACAGTGGTCTTACATTTTAAGAGACATTTTGGGGGAAATAATCTTTCATCCCTTAGAAAATATATATATTATATATATACACATATATATAATATATATATAAAATAAATACAGGTATCTTAAATCAAACTAAAGTCATGTTTACCTTTCTTCTAGTTTTATAAGTTATGGGAAACTTCATCTCCAGAGCCATTATGCCTTTTTTTACAATTAAGAATAATCTACTGCTGTGTACCTATTTCTTCAGTTTCTAGTTTTGTAGGAAAGTTTTATCTTTCTGCTGGCATTGTTTGGTTGTTTTTTTTTAATTTTATGAACTTTTAAAATCATATTCAAAAAAAGTAAAAGTAGATTCCAGTGTCAATATTTGTATCAGAAAGTATTGGAACACATCCTCTCTCTGTAACTTGCACAGTTGTGATAGCAAAGTAGTAAAAAGAAAGTCACCGAGAAGTTAAAGATATGATGTAATTTATGCAATCAGAGTCTGAGAAAAGATGTATCTCAAAGTGTAGAGAACACAAGATAAAGCACAAAGAATCAATTGTTTACATTATTAGGTCTTCTATGTGTTAGACTTTCCAAGGATAATAGCTTTATTATTTTAGAAACTTGATATATGCTGGTTATTAAAATTTACACAGTATGGAAAATCACAGAAGTATAGAGTTGAACATATTGCTCAAAATCCTATTAGGCAGAAATATCCCAGTGTTAACTTTTGGTTAACAGTATTCCAGGCAACTCTGTCTACACAAACACAAGTGCAAGACTAGATATATAGGTAGGAATTAGTATTTAACATTACATAAACAACTCTATACCAATAAGTTTCTAAGCATTTTACATCTGTCATCTCATTTAATCCTCACAGATGCCCAACAGGATATTAATAGCCCCCATTTAACAGCTAAACTGTAACATTAAACATTAAACTGTAAATAATTAAGGAAAGTGAGACTGTGATTGAATGGAAAGGTAGGAAGTATTAACTTTAGAAGAAGGAAATTATGACATACATGCTATTTTAAAATAAAAAACACTGAACTTTACTTGAATTTAATAGGAGAAAAAAAAAAGGAAGTGAAGTGAATCAAAGGAGTTACTAAATTTCAAATATGTATCTCTTTGCCAAAATGAATACATATTAGTTCCTAAGAGGTTACTCCAAGGAAGATGATTATGAAAGTCATTAAGTGTTTGGCATCCTTCTGTTTTCCCTTAACAGCACATTTCGGGTTTTGACAAGTATGTATATACGAATGATGAGATGAATAGCCTGCTTACATTTCCTCCTGCTAGTGTGCTCCACTCCCTGTTTTTGTTGCTTATTTCAGTTTTACTTGCCAGGATTTGCAACGTTTACATTTTGGTTCTGAAATTATAATTCCTGTAGTAGTTTAATCTTCATTACATATTGAAATGATTTCAGATCACCAAGACTTCATTTACCATTTCTTCTCCATTCCTGAGAACTTTTAATTACGGTTTTCTGAAAATGACCCAATGACTCTAAAATTTTGTGGATGACTATCTCAAAACACATCCCTGGTGTTTCCTGCTACATTTTACCTCACATAACAATCCTTTCTTATTCATTTGCATTTCTCATTTCTCCTAGATCCTTTGTTCAAAAAATGATCGCCTCTTTGCTATTTTAATTTTCTAATATTGAGTATATGCTGATTTTAGTCACTCATCAAAACCATCACTCTTGAACTCTGATAAGGTCTATCATCTTGTGATTGTATCTTTCTTTCTCTAGAACATTAGTCACTGTTCACAGTCTTCCTTCATTCTCCTGTAGAAAATACATTTCAATCCACCCCAATTTCCCCCCTCAAAGGTGTCTTACTTTTTCTGTCAGGTTGCCTGTGACTTTATTCTTTATTCTTAAATTTTAATTACAGAGTGGATATGTTTTTATGTTAATTGTCCTATTTCATTTTTTTCCTGATATATAGTAGACTCTTTTTTTTCTTTTACCTGAAAATGAATTCCCTTTTTATTGTACAGAAATTTTACTGTATTCACCTTGTTTTCTTCATACCTCTCTTTTGACAACTTTTCAGTTGCTTTTGCTGGTTGCTGACCTAAAGTTTTCTCCTAAGTATCACTATTGCTTTGAGTTCTATCCTTGGACTTCTTTCTTCTTTCTTCCACTTCTCTTGGGCAATCTTATTCACACTCATGATTTAAATCCATCTCTTAATGGCTTTCCCTGTATTTGTCATCCCTAAACTCTGGACTCAAACTTCTGTCCAGCAGATATGCAACTTCTAAAAGACCTTAAATATTACATAAGGACACATCCCAAATCAAGCTTGTGACATTCTTCCATAACTGTATCCTCCTCCAGTGTTCCCCATCTTAGCCAGCAGGCTAATTCAATCTGACCTATGCAAGACAGTGAATGCACTGATTGACATAAAAGAAAACCTCACAAGTCAGCTTGATTCAGGGCTCATCTGTTGTCGTCAGGATTAGCTGTTCAGCTTCCATGGAGTTGCCTCGGTTCTCAGACTCTGCTTGCTGGCCCCTGGCACTGTCAGAGGTACATTATTGCAACTCTCAGACTGACTTCTCTAGTAATTCAAACTCACTCTCCTGGATACAATCTGGCTGGCCCTGGTGGGTTCAATATGGATCATGTGCCCTTCCCAACCAATATCTGTGGACAAGGGATGAATTCATTGACAACCCATGTAACACGATGCCTTCCCAGACTATATGGACTGATTGTGGAAAAAGTCTAGATCCCTAAAGGAAAATCAAGCCAGTTAGTGGAAAAAAGGGAGAAAGGAAGTTATAAATACAAATATAAAAAACACTCTGCCACAGGTTATCAGCTTAGGCCAGGGTTTCCCTCTCTCACTATTCCATCTAATTCAATGTTAAGACTTTTTGTTTCTCCAAAAATCTCTTGAATATGTGTACTTCTTCATATAGCTGTTACCACCCACCTGGCAGACTGATATTTTTTGAAAATCTTATGGTAATACATTCAAAAGATATACCTTCTTTGTCACAATGCTATAAAAATGTATGAATGCTGACTCTCTTTGTCCATATTTATTTTGCATGCAGCACTTGGTATGGACTGGTGCAGGCCACCATCTTCCTTACACACAGACGGTTGCAGTAGTCTCCACACATCAGGCATATATCTTTTTCCCAGTTCTTACCCTGCTCCAAGATAGAAGTGAGCATTTTTAAATGAAAATCCAATCATTTTACTTCCAACTAAAAATATTTAAGTAATTTCACATTTTTCCCGATCTATTCTTGACTCCTTAATGTAGCTTTTGATTCATCCTCTTTACTTCTCAAACCTAGTCTCTCTAATATGTTCTTTTTTTCCAGTGTGTGCTCCCTTCTTCTTTTACACAATCTCTTCCTCACTCTTGCTCTCCTCAAGGGCTTTGTATTTACCTTGAATATACACAAATTCCATTCTATTTTCCTGCTAAATCTCAATGCTCTGCTTAGCTCTTTTTTCCTGGAAGACTTACCTAATATCTTTTTCCTCAACTAAATCTCTGACTTAAGGGGTTTTGTGGTATCCTGTGCTTAAGCATCCTATCTTGGACCTCTGTAGTATAGAGTTTTTCCAACTCTGTGCTATCAACTGTCCATTTACTTGTCAGTTATGTATGCTTTCATTAGACCAAAGGATTTTGGAAGGTAGGGCCAGATCTTGTTCATCTTTGTATCTCTGCCCCAGCACTATGACTAATAACCCTACTTTCAGTGGTTACTGTGGAAACTTAGTCAATTGCTGGGTCCATCTGAGGAAATGCAAATAGAGAACTCAAGCCAGACCAGACTGTTCATGTGCCACAGTTCTACACCCAGTGCCGAGACTATAACTACATATACCCTCTTCCATGCCTTCCCATATCCCTACCCCATTACTCTCCCTTGCCAGTTCCATTCTAATTTATCTCAGCAGATATCTCTGATGCCTTGAAACCAGCCCTCCACTGTGCTGTGAAGGCTTCCCAGGAGAAGTGGGTAGAATATTAATCCTATGTTCTTCAAAATATAATGACAAATTTGCTCATCCAAAGAAATATATTTGGTGCTTGAGAGCTGTTATGCTATATTAGTACACAGAAGCAACTGTTTGGATCTGAGAAGGCTGTGTGCTATAAGCAAAAGAGCATGGGATTTGGAATCCCAGAAATGAATTGAAAGTCGACTCTACAGCTTACTGGCAAGCCTAGTATTTAACTCTGTTTTTACATTTGTAAAATACAAATTATACCTTCTTTATAGAGCTTTTGGGACCATTAAATAAGGGAACATCTGTACAGTGCCTACCACATGGTTGGTACTCACTATATGTTAGTTTTCCTCTTTTCTCTCTTTCCGGTATACATAGTTTAACAAAGATTTGATATACCATTGTTAGTATGGAAAAACAATTTCCGGTTTCAAACAACTAACTTACAGATGGAATTTTTTAGAATACAGCACATTTATTAGGAGATTCGTCCCTGATTCTTTGCATACTTTAATAACATGACCATTCCAAGAGTCAACATTACAAAATTACAGAACCAAGTGGAATAGACTTGCACAATCCCCCTCTCTTCCTGCCCTGTCTCTCAAGCAGATTTTATCTGTGACAGAATTACCCACTAATGATGATAGGCATGGCAGTAATGGCTAATGAATTCCTAGGAGATTTAGATTCATAGAAGCATAAATCACCCTACCCCGGACTCTGCAGGTTCAGATAAGAAATGATACCCTGGGCAGCAAAGTAAATAATGAAAGGGCTTGATCAGCTCTTGGTTGATCCCTAATCATAATCCTAAATAATTAAAACTAGATCTCTAGCTCAGCCATAGTTTGCATATATTTCCAAGGATTGCCACACAACTTTCTTGGTTACATGTCTGTTTTTATTGCTCATTAGAATGGTCTTGCTCCAGGTTTGCTCACACAGACATTTGCCCAGAAGACAGAGTAAAAACAAAGCAGCAAGTTGTACCAGCAAAAAAAGTTATGTTTTATTTGCAAATATTCAGACTAAAAATATTCTTCAGGAACTTCTGGGGAAAAATGAGTGAAAGTGAATATTCTCAATCATTGCTAGGAGAAAGCTATCAATAAATTTAATTCTTTCTCAGTTGTGTGGAGTGAGGAATAAAATCCTAAATAGCTTAAGAAATGAACTTAGAATTCTACAGATGGTTTTATATATTGGTGTTTAAGTGTGAGAATATCAGGTTTAAAAAGGAGTAAATAGGATGTTATAATTAATGAGCTATCTGCCCTTTTTTATATTTGAAAAACAAGATACAAAAAAAGTTTATAGCAGAAATGAGACCCAGAGCACAGAGCACTCTATCAACAATACTTTGCACATCTTTAGTTTGGATTTTTGTAATAAATTAACAAATTAATATTATTTTTACCATTTATTTAGTAAATTTCATAAGTAATGCACTTCAATATGTTTTCCAGTATAGTAAAGAATACAAACATACATAACATTATAGTAATTTTTGAAAAAGAATATTAATTGACTAAGTCGGTGAAATATCTCTTTCAATGGCCACCAATACAAAATGGAAATAGTTTTAGTCAAAAAAAGTTAATGGACTATTACAAATTTAAATTATTTTGTTATCTCTTTCATCATGAATCACCTTATAGTAGATGACTTGTATAATTGCATCTATAGTGAGTTTGTTTGATTTTTTTAGGATATAAATTAACAGTATTTTAACCTAGTTCTAAGAGGAAAGTTTATGATTGATTCAGAATAACTAATCACCAAAGACATGAATATTTATTTTTCTTCAGCACGTACTAGGTGCCAAGTGCCAGGTGTATAAAATGTCTACTCCACAGTCTTATAGAAGAGGACAAACTACTAGGATTACACAAAGTTGGCTGGTTGAAAGGACACGGAAGACCCTTTGTGTCTCATGCAAGACTTTAATAAAGGCAAAAAAAAATGTTATGGCAGAAGAAAGAATACACACAAAAACATGTGGAGCCTGAGAAACTTCCAGGCACAGCTGTCTAGGTCGCTTTGTTAGTTAGACAGGAGTCAGCTCCAGATTATGAACCAGCAACATATGTGGGAGGAATTTTAGTTTTAGAAAACTTTGTTCTTACCTTGACCAAAGATTAGTATCAGACTTCCACATGTCCCAGAGATATGCCTATGGCCTGGCTCACTATCTTACACACTTTGGCACCTTGACTTACACTGAGGAACATCCATGGGAAGGATGGAGAAAGATTTACTAATGGAGGTAAAGAACTATCTTATCTTATCTATAATTATCTTACTGATTGGGGTGAGGTGGCCATTGTAGTCAGAGGTAACATCATGCTCAACATCCTAGAGACATATTAGAACATGTCATGTTTCAGAAAGCGTAAGGGTTCAGTGTGACTGAAATGTAGATTGTATGTAAATAAAATATATAAGGAATTAACAGAATACTACTTCAGTTGCTTTCCTGGGTGACAAAACTATAGTCATAGTCTTGAACTTAAAATTGAAGATAATAAGGTGCTAGGTCAAAGATCTCTCAGCTCTAGACATTGAATTTTAGATTCTATGGAACATACAGGTTGGAAATATCCAAGAAATAATTAAAAGCCCAGAATATAGAGCATAGTATTTTGCTGTTTACTGATTACTCCATAAACACTAAATAACTAAAAAAGACTAATTTTAAGAGCTCTAACAATTCCTGTCAGAAACCTGTTATAAATAGGAAAATAAACCAAAAACATTTTAAAATCCATTTCATGCTGTGAACTTATGTTAGAATAAACTACTGTTTTCAGTTTTCAAAACCCTCAAGAGAAAGGATGTTTTCTCAATTAAGAAAGACATTTACACAAGATCAGGTGAAATCTTGGCTTTCTGTGGAAAAGGAGTTTGCAGTGGGAAGTTCATTATGCCTTCTTTCTACCACGTGGAGTTGAATGAGACATTATCTTCTTTCTGTTCCAGTTTCTTTTTATCCAAGGATTTTAATCAATGTCTGAAATTAGGATTTATTGAAGTTAAAATTGCATATGTGTGCATGTGTGTCCACATATACAAAACACATATGTATGTATACACACACATGTACAAATGCACATACTAATAAGAACTCTGAATTTACTGTATCTTACAGACTAAAGAACAAATGACACCAGCTTTTAAATCTAGTCATCTCCATGTTGACAAAGCATTTTTCACATAAGCATTCTCTTGAAACCTAAGAAAACACAAAACTAGATTTTTTTTCCTGAATAATGAGCCAGTTCCTTTCAAGTACTAAATAGCAAGGACCATCAATATGATATTCTGCATGTACCTCATGCTGCTTCATGGTAAATGTCTAAAAAGTCATCACAAACATCAAAAACCCATTTCCTACAAAATTACATATGTCATTTAGAATAGTGGCCTCTATACCTTTGCAAAGTGCCATGTCTCTGCCAGATATTACTAACTTATATAGTTTATGCTTTTATATTCCAGTGAGGCAGTCAGAACTAATATTATTATATTTTATAAACAAGACTTTGGTCTCCAAGTGCATAAACTACTTGTTTAAGATCCCACCATGTGAAAAGTGAAACCTAGTATCCATGTAGGCAGTATTCTTTTAGATTCTAACCTATTTGAAATATAATGTTTTTCTTCCCTACTTTGCCTTCTCTAGTTTCAGAAATGTAAGAGTAGAGAAATATATATATAGTCTAACTATTTTTACATATTTTTAAATATATAAATATAGAGGTAGTGTTTTTATTATTATGCATACAACTTTATTTTGAATTTTACATTAAAGCAACATTCTGCATAGAAGTATATAAAAAAGAGAAAGCTATTTTGGGAAATGGTGTGCTCTTAATCCATGGGAATGCTGCTACTTGGCACACTATTGCCCTATTTAAAAATATATATATATATATATTCGCTCCCTTTCTGCACTCTCCTAATACAGATAAACATTTTAGCAATTAAGGCATATTTACCCTTTGCCAGATTAAGAGCTACCACAGTGCCTTGTGACAGGCAACATTCTCATTGAATATGCAGAATTACTTTATTATTTATTTAGGGGGTTATTTAGGATGGATCGGTGCTTCTTAAACTGGTGTGCTTGTTAAAAATTGCAGATTTCCTGTTCACTCATTCTGATTTGGTAGGTCTAGAATGAGCCTAGAAACCTGCATTTTGACTGCAGTGTACTGGATAAACACTGGGAAATATAAGGTTATTTCCTTTGCATTGGAGGATACAAATAATAAAACAAAGTATACAGACAAAGCTTATATTAATCAGTAGTGTCTATCTTGTTCCCTACCAAGTTTTATAAGTTAATATTTAATAATAAGCAGCAAAATTGAGTGGCTTTAGTTTCAATTTTCTATGCTCCCGCACACTAGCTATGGCAGTGTTAACAGGCATCAAAATCATCCAAAGGTGATGATCTAGGAGAATAAAAAAAAAATTTCAGGATCTGAATAATCCATTGTACTGGTGATACTTGAATAAATAAATTTGGGGAACAAACAGCTTATAATAAAATTGAGTATGTTAAAATAAAAAGTAACTTTCCAATGCAGCAGAAATACTTCTCTTAAGCTATTCTTAGATATATTTGTATAGTATAGACATATGATGTCTACAAACATACAGTTAGAAGGAATAAGTTCTAATGTTCAATAGCAGACAGAGTAGGGTTAACTATAGAGCAGACTATAGTTAACAATGTATTGTATATTTCAAAATAAGTAGATGAGAGGACTTGAAATGTTCCCAACACATAGAAATGATAAATACTCGAGGTGATGTACTCTAAATGCCCTGACTTGATCGTTATAATTCTATGTATATAACAAAATATCATATGCACCCTATAAATATTTATACATATTAGGAATCAATAAAAAATTTTTAAAAATTTAAAAATATTTTTTAAATGTCCATCTATGATTAATAAGCAGTGATGGAGTCAAAATTATACTGTAGTGCCCTGCCTTCCTCAGTTTATTCTTCCACTCTCTCTCAGGAGAGACCCTTGTCTTTCCCAATTTCCCTTTCTCTGAATTCATATCTTCTAACCCGCTATGTTTTACCCAATTGGATGAGGGTTAGGGACAGGCTATTGGTCTGTGCTGACTCATCATTTCTAATATAAATACTTTATCAGTAATAATAATCCTACTAGCATTGTTGTCAGTCACGTATGCAGTCCTATGAGGTAGATACTATAATTATAATGACCCTATATATACTACCTACCTACAGTAGTTACTATTATTCCCCCCATTTTACAGATATGAAAATTGGGATTTAGAAAAATTACATACTTTTCCAGAGGTTACACAGTTAGTAATCAGCATAGTGCAAAAGTGCAGAATTCATGATTTTGGAGCATGAGTTTCGAATCACTTTAGCATGTCGCCAGGTATGAAAACTCTAAGCTTTTGTTTTTATGTAAGTAGAGAATGTCTCCTGTTAAAGATGCTTCTCTATCTTACAACAGGAAGAAAAATTGTCAAGGGGAATCAGGGGATTGATGACATGACTCTTGAGCTTCCTGAAATGTAATCCCTATATAGAACTAACTGGATTCCCTTGGTTCTCTTCTATCAGCAAAACGATGTCCGATGTCTCATCCACAGATGTTCTTCTGCTATTCTGATGATTAGTTTCCAGCAATTTCTTACTGAAAATGGCCAGAACAGAGCAGAAAAGACCGAGTGTCCTGTCGTCACTGCGTTTTTCCAAAACATATCAGCTAGGAAAACCATCTTCCCCGCCTTTCCCAGTCCGACTTTCCCAATCTTCAACACTCTTTATGTCCCCTCTTGTATGCAAGAATTTCCAGAGCCACATCTTCTATTTATTTATTCCTTAACATACAAACCGTATTTTGTTCAGAAAGTGCACTTGTTACTCATTTGTACTGATTTCACGGGCATAGCATACTTATGCTCTATTATAATTGTAGTACACAGGAAAGCCCTGGCAGGGTAAGATGCAACTGTGGAGGTTCTTTGAGTAGAGAAGGATGCTGGTAGGATGGAATGGATGCTTATAAAACTGGTTCAGTTTCAATGATAAAAAGGAAATAGGGAGAGAGACCTGCATTTAATAGCCATGGAAGGAGATTTTTCCCGTAGACATTAATTTGTCATGATTTACCTCAGAGCTGAGGAGGCAATTCTTGCAAAAAGATTATCTGTACATTTTAGAACATTCATTATCTAATTTATCAGAATACATTCTTGAGCCTAGACTCAGTTTTAATAAAGAGAACTCTTGCATGTTTGTTATTAGTGCTGTAAGAATGTGCTAGAGTAAATTTTTTATTTTCCTTATAAGGTAATATCTCTACTTTATGTCTAAATGGATATTAATTATTTTACTGAAGATGAAAATTCTCTCCTTTAAATCTACAAACTTAAGGAACATTTCCTGATATTTCCATTTTCCTTAAATGAGATATATTTGAGAAGAGTTTCCACAATGAGTGGTACCTATGGCTATATGTTAGAAATTATGTCTTTCTTTATAGTTTCAGTACTATTTATCCAATTCTGTAATAATTTAATTTAATCTCTGAGTATTTAAAAATGCTAGCAGAGCATAACTTCTTGAAGTAGCTTTTGTAAAGGGCACACTAATGGAGTTTTCCCGGCCTAATCACCTCCAAAAGGCCTCACCTCTTAATGCTGTGCACTGGGCATTAAGTTTCAACATGAATTTTGGAGAGGATATAAACATTCAAACCATAGAAGTCTCATTTTCTTGTAAACATAACTAGACATGAACATGACTGCCATGGACTTTGTATGTAATACCACTCACCAAATCTTTCTTACAAATGTCTGAGAGCACAATTCCTCTGCTAATGTCATATGAATCCCTGAATCAGTAATGCTATCATCACGTTTATTTTGATAATGGAATATAATGTAAAACTTTAGTAACACATATACATTCAAATTAATTCTTAGAAGTTTATACCTGTAAGTCTGTACCCTAACTCTTCAGATTTAATTTTATGTTAAGATATACTTATTAAAATAAAGCCTTGACAATTCTTTTTAAAATGTTAATCTTAATCTGTCCAATGTATTTTCCCCTTGATAATTACCATCCCTTGATTCAGTACTAAAGGATATCTCAAATGTAATGCTTACAATGATATTAATACTTCGGAGAACCAAGTGGCTGAAATAATTCAGCTGCCACTACCCTGTACTGTAGAAGGAAATGTCACGAGTTCTAACTTCCAACATTAATAATGTAGAGACAGGAAAGCTCTAAAAAGAATGTATTGTCTGAAAAATAAATCCGATAAGATGTCATGATTCATATATTTTCAATTTGGAAGACTTGACTCTAGAAACTCATTGGGAGTTTTCAAAGCTTGGCAGTCCACTAGAGGTAGGAACTATACTAAGGAAAACCATTTTTAAAGCAAAGTTTGAGTTGCCTACATGGAATATACACCCAACAATGTCTTGATGTGCATTTCATACCCAAGAATTATTTCATGGTTAAATAAATTAAATGTTCATATACCAATTATAAAGAAGGTTATTTAGACAGACAACTATATAGAACAAATATAAAGGCAAAGGTAGTTATTGCTCTATCCCATTTTGATCGAGAGTGATAATATTTCTCCAAAGTCCTTACAAATAGCAGAGGAGATGATGGGTTGAAGTAAAGTCAATAATAATTGTGAAGCTGTTTTTTATATTTGTAGCTATTGTAAAAATAAAACGAGTATCTAGTGGGCTATTTGAAATTTAATGAACTATCAAACACTTCTGCCGGTGAAATCACATATTCATCCAGTTGAAAATCAAAGTTCAACAGCTTTTATTTTTATTTCACCTCGTCAACAGTGAGCCATAGAGTTAACTGATTGTGTTTCTTACTTTATGCTGCTGCTAAATAAAGTCATCACCTAGTTCATGACTGACCTCTAGCAAATTTGCAGGATTCATGGCTTTTGACTACAAATCTTATCCTGGTACATTCTTGCTTTTTTTGCTTGCTCAATTTTTCTAATTTATTTTATCTTACTCTACTGTATAACTCATTACAAGCCACTTTAAATACATTTTGGAATATAGTGGGGGGATGATTTTCTTGAAATCAGTATTTTTTTAAAAAAGCAATTATTTTTCCTTGAAGAAGGGAACCCAGAGAATTCATGATCAGCCATCAGCAAAATCCTTTTTAGTTTTTAACCTCTCTTCTGAACCTTGCTGCTGCTTCTTGCTCCACATGAAAACCATTTCTCCTCTGAGGACAGTAAGTCCCTTATTGCCTCTCAAGTGATGTTTTCTCCCCATAATTTTTCTGGTAGCACTGACATGGCAGGTGAATTGACTGTTACCCTTTCTTCTCCCTAAAATCCCCAGCTTCGAATCTTATCTTATCAAACTGTGCCATCGTTCCTCTCCTCCTTGAAGTCATCCACATTCCTCAGTCATCCCTTCATTGTTGTAATATCTTGACTCTTGGTTCATAGTCATTCTCTCCAAAATAACTCCATAGCAGGAAGCATATTGTAACATACATAATATAATATGCACGTTATAATATACAGAAACATAATCTATAATATCCTATATGAATATAGGATCATATGCTCTTATGAGGTAGTGATTTCCCTGTCAATAAATATTCTCAAACAAATAGAAAAAGCATGCCAAGATATGGCTTACCTCAGATATGGCTGACATCTGGTTCACTTTTTGGGTGAAGATGTGCTGTTCTACGCTAGCAGTGGAATTATTGGAATTATCAGTGCACAGTCCTATTCATATGTAAAATCATAGCCAAGAGGTTAAATATTTGCCACAAAATCTATCTATCTTTAATATATCTCTGTTGGACTAGAGACATATACATTAGAAGCATTGGAATAATTTCTATGATATGTTTCTTGAATGCTGTGCCTTGACTTTCACAAACTAGATCATTTAACAAGAAAGCTTCAGACTTTAACCAATTATAGACATTGAACCAGTGTGCTTCTGTGCTTATCTCAGGTTAACCTCTTTGTACCACATGGTTGACCAACGGGATGACCTTATTGATGAGAACACCACATGCATACATAGTGCATTTATACTACCTAATTTAACAGAGATATAATTTTAGTAATCTATCAAATTATTTACTTTATGAAATTTAAAAGACAGGTTTTTGGAAAAATAACTATATGTAATATAATTAGCATCTAATAAAGTTTTAATGTGACGTTTCCTGCAAATTTTAATATTTAACATTTGATAAATAGTATCCCATTCATCCATTCCTTTTCTTTTGTCTTTGTATTTTAACTACAATGTCATGAGTATATTTTCTAATATATGTATATGTTTTATAGTCCTTTTGAAATTTCAGATTCCTACTAATTGAATTACTGGAGTCATTAATATAATGAGACATTAAAATCATTGGGAGAACTTTACTTCTCACTTGCATTTGTATAATTTCATATCAATGAATAAAAGTCAGAGATGAATTGATTATAGTTGTTTTCTCTAATCTACCTGGATTATGTAGTATGGAACAATTTAATTTTAGGGAGACTCTTTGGCTTTTATCTATAAAATAGTTTTAGTTCTCCCAGTTTAATAAATTAGACAAATCTGTTAAATACTAATTTATTAACTACGAAACACTGTGCTAAGCTGTATTGTCTCATTATCTTAAGCAATCCTCAGAAGTATCACTCAGAAAAATCACTACTGCTTTTTACAAGAGTAACAGGCTTGGATTTGCAAAGTAGATGCACCAAAACAGTTTAGTAATAGTAGAGCTGAGATTTATATCTTCATTTCCATGATTCTATAGATTCCTCTTAAACTCTATATCACTATGCCAGATAAAATTTGACCTTGTCATTCTGTGAACAATCTTTAAGGATAGTAACAACTTACAAAAGTAAAGCCCCTTGACTTCAGTGTTTACATGAGGATTTGTATTTTACACATAAATGATATGGTAAATTGGTAAATTTGCTATCCTAATAACAAACTGAATATTCAATCAAAGTGGAAAAGAACCAATCACAACCTGGAGTAATTTTGCACAGCAAGCCAAAAGTACTTTCTATGGAGAAGCTAGCAAGGTGTTCAGAGAGAGAAAGTTACTTGCCCTCTCTCAGCATTTGCCCTAGGCATTTGCCAGACCATTAGTCCACTTTGCATTATTTCCTGCAGGCTGCTGGCAGGATTTCTATAGGCAAAGCTTAACAGATGGGCTTCTAGTAACTGAGGCCCCTCCAACTCCAATGGGATGTCATCAAGAACTTAAAAAAAAATGTCTTTCCCCAAACTGTCTGCTGTATGAAATGCTATCCACCTTCAGATAAAGAATTAGTCATGATAAAATGCAAGTAATTCTCAGAGTCTCTCGTTAAATTCCATTATGGAGTTTACTTAGCCTTGTAGAGTGATGCTCCCTAGATTTGTGCAGTTTTTCAATTT
The DNA here is from genome assembly GCA_008086735.1 of Cheirogaleus medius. Lineage (NCBI taxonomy): Eukaryota > Metazoa > Chordata > Mammalia > Primates > Cheirogaleidae > Cheirogaleus > Cheirogaleus medius. Next base: position 31,817,194 of record VBSM01001562.1, read on the forward strand.
GAATATTCACTAAAAAAGTGTACATTTTTGGAGCATTAGAATACCATTTGTTTTCTATTTCTTATGTGTAGCAAACAGCGTCTATAACTTCTATGGGCATATATAACTTTGAAATTTATACTAGGTAAGCCCTGAAATGAGATGCAAATAAGTATAATGAATCTAATGCTATGTCCTTGCCCATACATTACTTCTTTGTGCATTTTAATAGCATTTCACTTTAAATGAAAAACAAATTAATCTCAGAATTTAGTCAGTATATGTATTTTAAATTAAGCCTGGTAGGCAAGGAACTGAAATGACGTGTCACACAATGCTTAACCTAAAAATATGTTAAGAACAAGTGATTTAATTTAAATATTAGACATGTTAATAAATGTTAAACATATTAATTCATATGTAACTATTAAGTGCATAATTCATAGTTCCATTGTGGAAGTGCACAGAGTTATGGTCCATCTCCAATACCAGTTCTATAGTCTGAAAATGGCAAGCTTGAATATTTGATATATTAATCAAATATATCATAGAAAATAGATATGTATAGTTCTTTTTGAGGAAAGATGCCATAATATAGTTCTGTATATATATGGGGAAATTTTTATATAAATTGGAATTATAGTCACTGATCAGGTTATTCAATTTTTAGAAGTATTCCAATAAAAATAAAGGTCTATGTTAATACCAGGATTAGAACTTTCAAAGGGCAGCTGAAAAATACTCTCAGAAGTTTCCCAGGAATATGCTACCATTGATTTTTTTTAAAAGCCAAGGAAAATCAAATAAAATCAGCAGATAGTAGTATGCAAACAAAAATAATTAAGCATTATAGTGAAGCATTACATAAGTTTACTAAGTAGCATTAATTAGTTATAATTGTTTTAAAGTGTTGAAAAAACTAAATAAAATTATCTTTATAAAGGAAAAAAGCATGGACTTAAAATATAAACAGATTTACCAACTTGAATTTGGGACTATGTACAATTGGCCTCATAGTAACATGAACATGATAGTGGAAGCAGAATAGCTGCTCACTTTTACAAAAGAGAGAACTAGACTATTAGCTAATGAGACAAAACATTTTATCACCTCATTTCTGCATCTGATTGCAAGGCGGACTCATTCATGTGAGATGGACCCAACTGATTATGCAAAAACAGAGTGATCCACTCCTTTTTCCTTCTCCACTGTGGGAATTACTAAGACCCAGCCATATTTGGGTGCTTTGTGCTTGTTTTCCCACCTGTCACTTAATGAGCCAGAGTATCAACTTCCCAGAGTTTTATTATTCTCTTAAACCCTATTAATAGAATTAAGTTGACTCTATAAAATAACAAGAAGAAAACAATTTACCCTTGTTGAGAAGAATAAAAGCCACAAATTCTGTTGTTCTAGTCTTACTCTAGGATTTAAAACCAAATAATCTATACCTGGGCACATCATTTGGAAACCTTTGTCTTTGGAAGCAAATATTTGTAGAATACCTACTATGTGTCAGTAGGCACTGTACCCATGCAATTTTTTCTCACAACCTATTTACAAGTACAAGGATATTTATCTATTAATACATTTTACAAAAGAATAAGCTGCTGCTCAGAGATGTTAAGATTCATAGACCTAGCAAGTGGCAGAGCCAGAATTCAATACTTGAGTCCATGTGACTGTCACTCTGAATCTTATTTGCATTGTTCCACCGAGACACATGCAAAGAGGTCTTTGACTTTTCTGTTCATCATTGTATCCAGGTACCTGGAACAGTGCCTTGTGCATAGTAGGTCTTCAATAAACAGCTGTTGAATAAAAGAATATCTGCTCTGATACAGAGCCTGCTTTCACTACTGCCTCTTTGGGAAGCTACTGACATTAAGCTTCTCTCAATTTGTTCCAGCTCAGAGGGTTTTTGTTTGTTTGTTTGTTTGTTTCTTTTCTTTATCTTTCCTTGCATGGGCTTGAATCTAAAGCTGGAAGGTAAAGCTGCAGGACAGGATCCAGTCTTTGTTTTCATCTTCAGAGCACACTAATGAGAGTTCTGTGTACAGCGATGCTTTGCAGAGGTAATCATGCCATATAAATCATTGATGGAAAGTCTGTTAAAAGAAATCAATGTCTTCATTTCAGGAGTAGTGTTAGCCCACATTCATTTTTTTATTCAAAAGAACTGTCAAGATTTGAAAAGACTTTCCTCCCTTTCTAAAGAAATGAGGACAGCAGTTTGAGTAGTAAAGTCCCTTAATATGATCATTCATTTTCTGTGATATTTAAGTGTGAAAGAAAAGTTCTGCTTGCAGCTTAGGATGAAGTCTTCTCCAAAATGGTTAAGACTTTAAAACAAGCAATGATCACTTACAGCCAGAAAACTCTGCTGTGGCAACTGTTGTATATTTGGGAACTTTTTTGTTGCAGCCTATTTGAATTGTTCTCAGATAATGAAATTCTAGCTACAGTGGAGTGAAAGAACCTGTGGGGGGGGGGGGGAAAAAACAGGCACCTCTCTGGTCATTGAAGATGAGGGTGTAGCTCTACAGCAGCATTAGTAGATCAGGGATTTTGGTCTGTTTTGTTCACTCCTGTACCCTCTGTGTCTGGAATAGACTATGCAAAATAAATAATTTGAAATGGATTAGGACATAGAAATCATACTAATGGTGATACTTAGAATGATAATGATGATCCAGTGTTTCAGAGAAGAAGTCCTAGGAATGCTTTCCCCTGAAATGAAAGTGCTAGAGCCTTAAAGAATATTCTTTCCAAAAGGGAGAAAAAAATAAATTTAGCTCAGGAGAACTGAGAGGATACTTGAAATATTGAAGGCATCTCCAAATAAATATATTTGGAGTTCAGGAACACAAGCAGATTTGGGAAGATTATTTTGTGCAAGTTTAAACCTGAAGTAGAACAATGAGCAATGCATTGTATTGTCAAAAGCTTAAATAAGTTCCATGAATACTAAGAATCATATATAGATCCTTATTATAAATGTTATTTAACATTGATTAGTAATTAATAAAGTAAGCAAGGAAAATTGAATAATTAGTAATGATATTGGAAAGAAAAAGGAAATGTATTTCCCTTTATTAATAATTAAATTCCAGCATACTTAAAAAAATAAAATTACTAGGCTTAAGAGAATTTGATAGGCTGACTAGATACAGGGTAAATATTTCTTATATAGCAAAAACTTGTTATAAATAGAATTCAAAAATAATCTTATTTACCAAAAACTATAAATCAACTAAAATATATTTAGCAAGAAATATGCTCAGTCTCCCCAAAAATACAATACACATTTATTGCAAAGACATCTTCAAATAGACATGTATGCATAGATATCCTAAAAATATCATTTATCTCATGTTATATATAGATATGATTAAATTGCAATGAGAATTGCAAATAAATTAAATTACAATGAAAACTCAGAAGAATAAATGTTTTAAAGTAGATAATACAATTTTGAGGAAAAACACATTTGTGTATGTGTTGGTAAGGATTTGTGCTGCTTCAGGAACCAAAACCCAAATCCTATTGGCCTCAAGTAGGGTCTTTTTTCTTGCTTACTTTGCAGTTTATTGTGAGCAGGCTGGCTCATTTTAATTGCTTCTTGTGGCTCTTTTATTATTTCATTTTATTTTTTGAGCATAAAATCACTGAAGATTCACTGTGTTCCACTTGCTGGTTGCACTTTCTCATTTAATTCTCACAACATTGAGTTTATCCTCATTTTATGAATGAGGAAATTGAGGCTATGAAAGGTACAATAAATAAATGGTGGAATCAGTATTTGGAAATTCATGTCATCTGACTGTAGAGCCAATGGATACCCTTTTGACTTCTTTAGATTTTTAAGCATATCTCACAATAGAAAGATTATATATTAGCCAAGTGGATGTGGCATACATGATTAATATAATTCCCACTAATAGTCTTATATCCAGTGTATTATATTATTTTTCATTCTATTTCTGTTTTATTCAAGGTAGCAAAAGTAAAGAGTATGTGTCTAAGAGTTTAGGAGAGCTAGGATTCTAGATCTAGCTCTGCTACTAACAAACTTTGTGACCTTAGGAAGTCACTCCACCTCCTTGATTCTCAGTTTTCACATCTATAAAATAATGTGAGTTGAATGAGAATATCTCCACAGCCCATGTATTTTTATAGTCATGTGGTTCTCTTATGAGAAAATGGATCGTGAAGCCTGTCTGGTTCTAAACTCTATGCTTTTGCTTTTCTGTACAAGTTGATGCTTATTTGTTTTGATAATACTTCTATTTATAACAATACAAGTGAATGCCCTGTTCATTCTATCTGTCTCACTCCTAATATGTGAAGGATGTTTGACTATGGTGGGACTTCCAGAGAAAAGACAAAAACATGCTGCTTTTTATTGTGACTACATTACAAACTAGGTTTGGGAGTCATCTTGTGCAGAGTACAATTCCTTGTTTATAGCAAGTGTATTTGTTTGGACTTAAGCATATAAATATTATTTTAAAATCAAGGGACTATTAAAATAATATACCTTCTATCAAAAATAAGAACAAATATACTTTAATAAAGAATAATTACAATAAAATGAAAAACCAAAATATCAAATTATTAATAAATATAAAATATTATAGACTTTTTTCATATTCAGCCCATATTTTTTTATTCTCTATCAAAACTTTCCATTACTCCTTTTAAAAGATAACCTTTAGAGAATTTAATTTAAAGTTTAAATTATAGCCTTTTTTTGGTGGATAGATTTTAATTTTTTTCAGGATTATGGTTTTGATGATTAATAGGTTTAAATCCAATTGATTCTGACCCTCCTTTGCAATTGACTATTATGATGTGCTTTTTAAAAATGGCTTTTTCTGTATTGCTTGGCAGTGGGACATAGCAAGTCAGCCAAATAAAGACTATAAAATTAAATTGGCTTACTCCTATGTGGCTTATCTACTGGGTGCAGTGGAGTAGCTAAAAGGCTTAAATACTATTTTTTTAAACCATATGGAATCAAATTCACTCAAAGAAAATTAGTCCCATCATATTTGAGGCTCTGCATCATTGGTTACAAAGCCACATACCATTTACATATTTTTCTATAATCAGAATATCCATTATATATTATGCCACCAATAGTTATTATTTATTAATCTTGATGTTATATAAAACTGTTATATTGTAAAACATAGGAATACTTTCCCTTAATATTTTAAAATAATTATGTAGAGAATATACTATTTACATAAAATTGGCATATTTTGAATTTGATATACATAAAATGTATATTACAATTCTTTCTCTCTCCTTCATATGTTAAATACTGTCAAATTTCATAGAAGCTAGAATTAGTAACTGTTTAGTTATGTATTTTAATTGTTGTTTTTCTGTTTTTTAAAAATCCTATGTTATTCGTAGAATGATTCTAAAACATTTGAGGAAGCAAGCGAAGCAATTATTATAAATGGATCCATATGGTGTCCAACACTGCTCTCTACTGGAAAAGAAGCGAGTCATAAAACAAACTATTCAGCCTTTCAAGTGAAAAAGATTCATTTTAAGTTTTATATTTGAAAATGAGAATGGAGTTATTAAACTCTCACACATTTTTTGTAAAATGCTTATGGTGGGCGTAATAAAATACAATGAAAGAATGGAAGAAATGAATATAGACATGACTTATGGAAACTTAGCTTAAAAGGATGTCTTTGTATCATTTTAATTAATAGAAAAATAGTAATGGGAATTTTGGAAAATATTAACCAAGTATGACAGATACGACATATCTTAATAGCATTCTAATTTAAGAAGTCTGTAAGGTAAATATTTTGTATATGATAGCAAGTTTGATGACATTTTTATACTTTTAATTTCAGTAGACTGCAGCCTGTAAATTGCCTGTTTTGAGTACTTCTGCCTTAATAATAAGTATTCAAATGCATTGAGCAGAGAAATGCATGAGTTGCAATATTTGTATGGAATATAATATTAGACCTATAGTATCAGAAATTTGTTCTGTGTTTATCAAAGTCTTTATAGAAGATTTTAAAAAGAAATATAGCAGTTTGTAAAATCTGAGGAAAATATACATGTTGTCACACTTTTAAATATATGTAGACTAAGAATACACAAAACATTTCTACATCAATAACTGCCATCATCTTACTTTTTATATTCTAATATACTAAATGTTGCTTCTCCGTTTATATCTTTTCAATCTATTTTGCTTAGGAATTATATTTAAAATTTTAATATTTTAAGGTAATGCTTATATTAATTGATACATCTTTGTGTGGTTTTCGGATTTTTCTTAATTATTTTTTATATCAAAATTTTAATATCAAAATTAAAATGTTTATTCATAAATAAACAGAAAAATTATTTTGGAGTTTCAAAGCACAAGTACACTATTGTATAAGGCACACACTTGGACTTATGTAAGCTCTAATGCCTCATCTTTCTTTAAAACATTTTTACCACAATAAATTTTACCTATTTGAGGATACAGCAGGTCCTTGAATAACATTGTTTCATTCAACATTGTTTTTTTCAATGTCGTTCCATTATAAGATTGAGGAGAAAAAAAAGTCTATTTTCAGCCAGAGCCACTATCTGTGTGAAGTTTGCATGTTCTCCCATTTCTGCGTGGGTTTTCTCTGGGCACTCTGGTTTCCTTCCACATTCCAAAGCTGCGCATGTTGGGTTCATTGGTGTGTCTAAATGGAATCAGTGTGAGTGAGTGTGTGTGTGTGCAAGTGCACCCTGAAATGGGATGGTGTTCTGTCCAGGGTTGGTTCCTATCTTGTACCCTGAGTTGCCAGGAGAAGCTCCAGCCACTTACGACACTGAGCTAGAATAATTGGATAAATAATTATTTTACTTGTGTTTATTAATCTTTTTAAAATGTATGTATAGCTCACATTTATTTGTGTTTAATATTAAAAATGTTTTGGGGTCTTTATTTAGAGGTTTTTGTGACCAGAAATGTACTGTAGGGACTTTTGTTTATATCAGTTAGCTCATGGTAAAATTGGTTTTGTCATCCTTTTGCCTAAAGTCAGAGTTTCCAAGAACCTATCAGTGCCATGAAGTGAGAACTTATTGTGTAGAGAAAAATAATCAATAAAATATTTAATATTTTACGAAAAAATGGCAGGAACAAATATTACTTTCCACAGAACACAACTTTTTTTATTATGCTCTTTGCCAATGTGAAAAATAACAAACTGTATCTAACTGTATAAAGCAAAATAGTCTGATATGTTATACTCTTTTATCATCACTGTTATTTATTTATTTATTTATTTTGCTTTGCTACATGATGGAGCTAAGACATAAAGTTGCAAAACAAAAGAAAATATTTTATTCAACTTTAAATAGTGTTAAATATACCAATGTCCCATTTTCATTGTAAAAGAAATATTTCTATATTTTTCTCTTAGGTAGATACTAATAGAAAATAAACTTTTTAGTATTAGCTTTTACATTCAGCATAATTTCCTTTAGCTCTATCCCAGGGTAGTGTGTATTAATATTTCATTCATTCTTATAATCCAGTAATCTACCATGGTATAGATGTACCACCATTTGTTTAGCCATTCACTCATTGCAGGACACGGAGGTTGTTTTCGATTTTTGTCTATTACAAAGAGAACTACTATGAACATTAGTGCATAAATATTAATATTTATGTGAACATTAGTTTCATTTCTCTGAAATAAATACCCAAGAGTGCATTTGCTGGATGCTATGGCAAGTACATGTTTATTTATTTATTTTTTTTTAAAAAACCCTACCAAACCATTTTTTCAGAGTGACTATACCATCTTACATTCCCACCAGCAGCGGCATCCTGTAATTTTATTTGTTAGATCTGGAGACCTTAATTAGTATTAATGATAGTATTCCTGATTCCCAATACTATTTCCTTGAACTCTAGTCCTATTCCCCTTTGCAGCATTATTGTCTTCTATCTCCCTCTGGAACATGGCAGCTACCCGAGGACCCATGATTCTAGCTCTGTTTCCAATCTCTCAGCCTTCCACTGAGATAGCAGTGCTAGCGTCTCCCTAATCCATATGTTCTCCTCAGAATTATTTAAGCTCCACCTTTTTATGCCCAGTTTTTGAATCTGCATCTTTAGTTGACACGTCAGAGGTATTTTAACCTCAGTATGCTTGAGGACATTTTTCATTTCTTCCTTTTATTCAGATCTCTATTAAAATGTCACCTCTTTAGGGAGAAAGTTCCTGATGTCTCTTAAATATTACCCGCATGGTTCCCAGTCTATCTGTGTCATTTATACGTAGGCCATCTAAATATAATACATGTGTCTGTGACCTAGACATAAACATAGACATAGATATAGACACATACACATGTTTGTATACTCACTAGGATGTAAACTCCATGAAAACAGGAATGTTTTTCCCCTACTATATACCCAGCATTTATAAGTGTTTTACTTAAAACATTCAAATATGTTATAAGGAATAAATTAATATATGCAAAATTAACATGCTATAATTTGGGAGCTTAATTTGATTTTTTATTTTATTAAAGTAGCCTATGTCCACTTTAAATAGTTGAATATTTCCCCAAGACTTACAACAAAAATAACAAAACCTTCCCTGGCTATTCTCCCAACTTTTATTCACTGAAGCAATTGCATTTTACTTTCCTTTTTTGTTGTTGTTGTTGTTATTTTGTACTGTTTCTGGATAATCTACTGTACTACTGTGTTTAGATTTGTCCTTATTTGTAGTGTCTGTCAACACCCTCCTGCCAACTCTCCTGTTTCCTGGGTTCACTACTCCCTCCATGGTTTGCGTGTGTGTATTTTTGTGTTTTTAGTTGTTTTTTCTTCTTCTTTTCTTATTGAGAACTGGGGCAAGCCAGGGCAAGTTTTGAGCCCTTGCACATGTCAATATGAATATTTTTTTCACTCCAAATTTGAAATGAAATTTCATTTTCATTATTGTTGACATGAAGAAGTATGATGTCATTCATATTCTTGGATTTTGGTGTATTTTTTGGTTTGTTTTTCTCCAAGATCGTTTATTATTTTTTTTAATCTTTGGTATATTGATTATGAGCCTATTTATGCTTGTATATGTGTTTCCACTCATAACTGTGGCATAACATTGTGTTCTTTATTCTGAAAACTCATACCTTTTATTCTGGAAAGGTGATAATTCTCTTCCTTCAGTTTTTCCTGTTGTCTATTTCGAGACTTCTATTTGATCTGATTTGGCTTTTTTACAACAGTGGTTCTCACATTTAAGCATGCATTAGAATCTCCTGGAGGAGGTATTAAAACTAATGGCAGGACCTCACCCTCAGAGGTTCTTTTGAGTAGAATTTCTGTTTGTAAACATTTCCCAGATAATGCTGCTACCAGTCCAAGGACCAAATTGTGGAAAACACTGTTCTAGACCAATTCTCTAATTGTATTTTGTGTCTTCTTTTTAAATATGTAGCTTTTGTGCTTTCTGTTCCTTTTGCCTTGCCTGCATCCCCCTAAATATCTAGATGGATCATGTCCTTTCTGGCTGTTTTACATTTCACCTTATCAGTGGCGTCTCCTGTGACCATCCTGTTTAAATGGTCTGACTCATATAACACACACACAGACATAGTCACGCACTCTGCACTTCTACTCCTTCACTCCTGCTGTCTCTCCAGAGCACTTCTAGGGTACTACATAATATACTTATTTATAATATGTTGTTTATGGTGTGGCTCCCTCACTATGATGTAAGTATTATGAGGCCAGGGAATTTGCCCTTCTTTTATTCAGTGCATTTTTAAAAAAAATTAATTGAATTTTTTCATCAACAGATAACATTGTATGTGTTTATTTTGTACAAAATTATGTTTTGAAGTATATATACTTTGTGGAATGATTAAATCTAGCTAATTAAAAGGCATAATACCTCTCTGCTATATTCATCATTCTTAAAATAGTACATAAAAAATAGTAAGCATCCAATAATTACTTCTTGATGGAGTTTGTCAACTTTATCTTCTAATATTCTTATTTTTTAATTGCCTGAGTCATATTTTTATTTTTTTTATTTCAAAGTATTACAGAGCTACAAATGTTTTTGGTTACAAGGATCATTTTTGTTACGCTTGAGTCAGGGTTATAAGCATCTCTATCACCCAGATAGTGTTCATTGTACCCATTAGGTAGTTTTTCACCCATCTCCTCCTCCTTCCTCCCCAGGAAATTGATTTCCATTGAGTTAAACATCCCTCTGTGCACATGTGTACTCACTGGTTTTGTTCCAATTTAATAGTGAGTACATGTGGTGTTTGTTTTTCCATTCTTTAGATACTTTACTTAGAATAGTGATCTCCAGTTTCATCCATATTGTTGCAATAGGCATTAAGTCATCTTTTTCATGGCTGAGTAATATTCCATGGTATGTATATATGTGTGTGTGTATGTGTGTATACCACATTTTGTTAATCCACTCATGAATTGGTGGGCATCTGGGTTGGTTTCACATCTTTGCAATTGTAAATTGTGTTGCAAAAAACATTCGAGTGCAGGTATATATTTGATAAAATGACTTCTTTTCCTTTGAGTAAATACCTAGAAGTGGGATTGTTAGATCCAATGGTAGTTCTACTTTTAGTTCTTTGAGGAATTTCCATACTGTTTTTCCATAAAGGTTGTACTAATTTGCAGTCCCACCAACACTGTATAAGTGTACCTGTCTCTCTGCATCGATGCCAGAATCTATTGTTTTTGAACTTTTTAATAAAAGCCATCTGACTGGGGAAAAGTGATATATTATTGTGGTTTTAATTTGTATTTCCCTGAGGACTGGTGACATTGAGCAATTTTTCATATGTTTATTGGCCATTTATCTTCTTTTGACAACCTTCTGTTCATGTCTTTTGCCCACTTTTTAATGGGGTTGTTTGATTTTTTTCTTGCTGAGTTCTTTGTAGATTCTTGTTATTAGTCCTTTTAATATATATAGCTTGTAAATATTTTCTCCCATTCTGTAGGTTGTCTATTTGCTCTCTTAATTATTTCCTTGGCTATGCAGAAGCTTTTTAATTTAATCAAGTCCATTTTATTTATTTTTGTTGCTGTGATTGCCATTGGGGTCTTCATAAATTCTTTGCCTAGACTGATATCTACCAGAGATTTTCCACCATTTTCTTCTGGAGTTTTTATGGTTTCATGCCTTATAATTAAGTCTTTTATCCATCTTGCATTATACATAATTTTTTGTGAGTTGTGAGAGATATGGATCCTGTTTCATTCTTCTGCATGTTGCTATACAGTTGTCTCAGCACCATTTATTAAACAAGAATTCATTTCCCCAGTGTATATTGCTGTCTGCTTTGTCAAAGAACAGTTGGCTATATGTGGATGGTTTTATGTCAGTTTTCTGTTCTTGTCATAGGTCAATGTCTCCATTTTTTTGCCAATCCCATGCTGTTCTGGTTACTATAGTCTTGTAGTACAACTTGGAGTCTGGTAAAGTTTGCCTCCCAATTTGTTCTTATTGCTTAAGGTTACTTTGGCTATTTGTGGCCTTTTCTGGTTCCATAAGAAATGTAGAACTATTTTTCGTTTCATTCTTTATCTGTCATTTCAGTATTTTCATTTTGGTTGGTATCCATTGCTATAGAGCTGGTGTTCCCTTCTGGGGGTGTCCTTTCACTGTGATTTTTCATAATTCCCAAGTTCTCTCACTGTTTCCTTCTCATTTGAGCAGCTGTTGCTTCTTATTTTTGGATTTTCTTTTGTTTAGTTGGGGCATCCCCCCTCACCCCACCCAGTCACATGCGTATGTTTTTAGCATATGTTGGGTGAGAACTTTTGGCTTTGCTTGTGGGTGCTTTGATGGCACTCTAGTTTCTGGATGGATGCCTTGGTTATAGATATTCTTAGTGTAGTAGTTTTTTCAGTTGCTAGTTGTTTGTAGGCTGTAGCCATAGTAAGCTATGTGAGTGGGCAGATTCCCTGTCTCTCTTTGATTAGGAAAGAAAGAGGCCTTTGAAATCCTTTCTCTTTTCTCAGCCCTATGGTCTTCTTAACAGTGTGAATTATATTGGCATGCCCAGTTTAATTTCTGAGACAGTAGGTAGTGCTTGTGGATGAGAATCAACCACACCCTGTATGACTGAGTCAATAGATACTGTAAAGGGCTGTGCAGATTGACCTCCTTGTCAGCAGGTGGTGGTTGCCAGAAGGAACAAGCTGCAGTGTTGTTTTTTGGTCCTGTGACAAGCTCTAGTCCCTCAGGAAAAGCACTTGAATGCCCCAGGTGGTGGGTGGGGGCCCTCAAACTTCCAGGTGAGTCCTTATTCTCTACCACAGCAGGGATGGATGGGGGAGTGAGGCTCGGTGCGGCTGGGTTTGGTGAGCCCATCCTCAGTATCCACAAAATCTGGCATTGCAGCTGATTCAGCAGGAGTCAAAGGTCTGCTCCCAGCTAGTCAGGGAGAGCCTGAAGTGGCCCCACCCAAACAGAAAGTCTGTTTGAGGAGATGGGGCAATCTGAGATTCACAAGCTGGCTGTCAGGAGTGGATTCCCTCTTCTCCCTGCTCCTCTGCTCTCTGGTCTACCTCCAATGTCTGCTAGCAGGCAGGAGCTCCAACTAGCTAAGCTCCCTCACCATTGCACTGTGGGCTGAGGAACTTCCCCACCCAGAATCTTGTCCTGGGCTGAGAGTATGGCCTTCTTGAAGGGGCAGGGGTGCTCCACCCACATTGCACTCTCTTCTTAGTTCTGCCCTTGCAGGCTCCCTTGCTTCCTGAGATTAGTTCAAAAATCTCCCCTTCATGTGCCCTAGCAACACAATCAAGTCCTGGGAGTATGGGATCTGGCCTTGTGGGATTGCCCCTGAGTCCCCACAGATGAATTCCTGACTGTGATAGGAAGAAGTGTGCTAGTCCTGAGTTGCTTACGGGCTGGGTACTCAAGCAGATTTGATGTCCCTCCACTTCAAGGTGTGCCCGGCTCTGATGGAGCCACTGGGCAAGCAGCATCAGGGAGGGCTGGTGAGCAGGGGGCTCACAGTTCAAGCATTCGTTAGTCCACTGCAGGACTTTAAAAGGAAAGGTTTGAGGCCCACTCTCTGTAGAATCCTCAGTGTGGTGGCTCAGTTGTCTCTCTCAGCAGCCATGGGTTGGAGAGGAAAAGAGTCTGGAAACCTAGCCCTCTGGTCATGTCTGTCCCTCTCTCCACAAGGCATCCTGCCTTGAATGTCCAGGTTCTGGGGTCACACAGATTCCTAGGGACCAATTGGACGCCCATGGCTCCCACAGTCTCTGCCAGAGTTGGCAAATGTTTCTGTGGGAACAAGAGAGCTAAAAACTGAGAGGCTGAGGCCCCCTGGGGAGGAGAAAGGTGAGTGGTGGATAGAGAAGCAATATGACACCTGCCCTCTCGGTTGGGATCTGTGGTGATGGGAAGTGCCCCACTGGGCTGGGAGCCTGGTGTTTTGTCCACAGGAAGCTCCCAGTTCACTGAAGGCAGCAGCTTTTGGGCTCGTGGGGGTAGAAATTCACTCCAGCAGCTTGGAAGCCCTTTCCAGGGGTCCTCAAACTTTTTAAACAGGGGGCCAGTTCACTGTCCCTCAGACCATTGGAGGGCTGGACTATAGTTTTAAAAAAACTATGAACAAATTCCTATGCACACTGAACATATCTTATTTTGAAGTAAAAAAACAAACGGGCAAAAACACCCGCATGTGGCCCACTTGAGGATGCCTGCGGCCTTGACTGCCAGAGATGTGAGGATGGGAAAAACAAACCGACCCACCTACCCTTTTCTCTGGACTCCAAGCCTTGGGGGTTGATTTCTGCCAATATCTTATTCCTCCTTGTTCTGATGTGCAACTTCTTCCCGTGGAGTCCCCCGCACGTTCTGGCGCTCTTCCCTCAGAATCACACCCGATCTATGTTTATCTGTTTGTTTGCTCTTTTCTCTTTCATCTAAAACCTTTCCTTCTTACTGAGATGCTCGGGCAGCTGGTATCTCTGGTCAGCCATATTCCCTGGGTCATATTTTTAATTTATATGAACTCTTTTTTGTTCTCTAAATGCTACTTTTTCTGGTATCCTGTTTTCATCTTGAATGCAATATATTTATGTTGATTTAGGGGTTTAGCCATCTTTTTTCTCCTTGCTTTCTCTCTGCCTCTTTCCCATTGTTTTTGTTCCTGTTTGTTTGTCTCCCAGTTTTTCATGTGAGAGGTCAAATAAATAAATGCACGTGCTTGCTGTATTTTGATATTTAAGACTGAAGCACTCCGAAACCAACTGGCTGTCCTATGTACTTGAGCAGGGTTTGTCAACTAGTGACCGACATGGGACTCATCTATTTCATGGGGAAACCCCAACTGTCAGCATAGGTTGTCTTGTTTTTTCTTGGTCCACTTTCCCCAGGGAAGTGGAGGCTTGTAAGAGTGGCAGCCAGTATCCTGGGAGCCAGGCTGTGAAAGGGGACTAGGGGACTTTCCATTCAGCATGTGGACTTCTGCTAAGTGTCTTTGTTCCATGTATGTGCCTCACTTCCTCTTTATCTGTGCCTAGCATTTTGCAGTCGAGAGCTCCCCAGCCTAGTTCTTCAGTTAGTTAACAACTCTTCTGTTGGGATAGGGTGGATTAATTCCCTGCCCATGACATAATTAATTCACGTCCATTAATTCCCTGTCCATTCAAACTTTTCTTTTACCTTTCAGTCATCAGGCAAAGTGGAAAAGATGAAAAAGTTTTACCCCTAACCTGTATACTTTGTACAAGCCTTTTGATAGCACTTATGACAGACTATTTCAGTTATTTATGAGTTTGCATACTATACTGTATGTTCCTGGAATGTAAGCATTTAACCAGTGTCTTAGGTCAGCTTCTCCCAGAATTAGACCCTGAGGCAAAGATTTGAGTGCCTATGATTTATTAAAGGAGTGCTCCCAGGAGAAACCCATAAAGGAGTAGGAAAATCAGAGCAGATTAGGGGAAGAAGGAAATGTACACATCAGGTGAAGGCTCAGGCCTTATTCTGAAGGAAGCTTTGCATAACATTATACCATAGAGTTTACTCCATTTCCATGCAAGGAGCTGTAGGCAGTTCGTACCTCCACACCAAGTCAGTCATTGACTAAGGCATGTGGTGATATGGGGAGTGGCAGAGGAAGGGCACATAAGTGTCAAAATATTTCCATCTGTTTCCAGCTCTGGATACTGGTAAGGTGACTTCATTGCCCCAAAAATATGTTCTTGAAGGTCTTGAGGATGAGTACATTACCAGCAAAGCATGTGAAAGCTGAGGTGATAAAATGGATTCCAGGAGAACTGAGGAGGTACCAACTGTATCCACTAAGCCCTAGTATCTTCCTCAAACAATCATTTAACAAAAGAATGGCAATCCCTTATAAACACTTTACAGATAAAATAGGTTTGTTCCTTCATTTTTTTAAATGCATTTTGTTCTTTAGAATGATTTTATAAGGAGAAAAAAGCAATATTATTATCACTATCTTTCAAAAGAATCAGACAAGGCAGAGATTAGGTGACTTTTCTAACAGCTCCAGATTTTAAGCCTAGATCTTAGAATCATATTTAAGTTGCAGTATATTTGAGAGTTTTATGAACATTTTATATAGGCATATGGAAGGCATATAAATATGAATTTTAAATCTAAGTATCATGATGACTTTTATAATTTAAGAAAATACAGAAACTATTATAAGGAATAAACTATTTTTAAAAATTATTTTATTAGGCCATCTAACATTACATAAGAAAAAGTTTGGTTAGGTGGTGAGTTCCATATTAAGATGTCCTTTAGTTTAATTTCCACCATCATTCATGGCTTCTCCCGGTGTTTCATTACTCAGATGATTTAATTAAAGCCAGTGTGAAAGAAACATGTTAAAAGGTTCCTGGAGCACTGCTAGAAGTTGATTCATTTAGAATATACTTGGAGTTCTTCCATAATTTTCCCCTATGGGCCTGTTTGCATATAATACTTATGACTCATGACATTTTTTGCCAAAGTATGAATATTCTTCCAAAAATATTGCCAGTAACACTTACAGTCTGTTTTGACACGTCAGAACCTTCCTCATGCTAGTTCAAGAATCACTTAACCATAAAGAATCTGCCTTTGTCTTCCTGCTCCTGCTAATACTAGACCACCCACCAATGGTGAATGTCTCAGTGATATGATAAATTCAGAGAAGCTGAGAACAGCTTACCCCATGGATTTATTCAGAACTAAATAGCTCCTATTGTGTTAAATCCCACTCTGTTATTTGAACCCTCTATCTTTTCTGGATGATCTAAAACAGTACTTTTCACACCTGGTGGCACATTCAAATCATTTCGGGAGCTTTAAAATATACAGATGTTTTGGCTCTGCCCCAGACCAATTAAATCAGACTCATAGGCATTGTAATAAGGTTAAAGCTTCGCCTGTGATTCTATCATGTAGCCAAGGTTGCTAATACTCATCTAAAACACAGGAGATGTGACAGGTCCATTGGTGTTAGGAATAGATTTGTCTGTCTCTCACATCTTCTTGGTAGCAGGTTTTCAATTCCTTTTAAGCAGAGAATTTTTCATTTACTTTGGTTTTCTGTGTACACCTTATCAACCAACAACTTGAGGTCACAATGGGGCAATCTGAAAGCCTGATGATATCCTACCTAGGCCCCAGAAGTTGTTTGATATAATTTGAGCATATTGAAAAAAGACACCAATGTACCTCACAGAATCCTGGGAGGGGTAACTTCTCTTTGCCTCAGTGCAACTGAGCTTTACTCTCTCTCCTCCATGAGCTGGTAAGACAGGGAAGGGCAGTTATCTCCCGTATTTTCACCTCACCTTTTATAGCTACCTTCCAGTATCCTCATGACCAATAACTATTTTCTAACTCTGTTCCTTAGACGTTAGTACAAGGAATCACCTGCAATGCTTTTAGAAATATAGTTTCCTGGCCCTACCTCTAAAAATTCTGATTTATTTGACCAAGAAATCTGCGTGTTTACATGTTAATCTGCTCTCTGGGTAATTCCCATGCCAGTTGTGCAGAAAGCCAATTTCAAAAAATGAGACTGTAATTACTTTAGCTGCTAATTTTTCAAGAATGAAGGAAGGAATAAGAAATTCCTCTATATTTTTCGTTCCCTTTCATTCTGTAAGTTAACACGTGAAAAAGATTCTACTTAATTATTTGATAAAAAGTGTGCATACACATACTCACACATATGTCTAGTCTATACATATGAGAAGTGATGAATTCATGACTCTCTGTGGTGTTATAATTGGCAGTACATAACGAGAGCAAACAAGTCTTTGGGAAATTATATATACTTCATGAATTTAATGTTTATTTGCTATAAAATATATAGAAATGTTTTCTAGAATAAAACTTTCATATTTCAATTCTAATTGGTCTTGAATATTTCATTCTATTGAACTACTATTAAGAACTATTATGTCTATCCAGAGTAGAGATTTTATTACAATATAGTAATTATTATGAAAATTTTTCCATTTTTGGATTGGTCAAGTTTTAACTAAACATCCTCAATGACTACCTTCAGGGTTATGTAAAACTTAGTAAAATTATAGATCATGTATATTTTATTTCTTAATCTAGTCTAGATATAACTTTACCAAATGGTATATATTGTGTATTTTAAAAAGTTTGTCTTATAAATTCTATGTTAGATATGTCTCATAATTGGAAAACAAAGAAAAATGTTGATTTCAAATCATAAACTACCAAATATACTAATGAGATTTAAACATAGTAACAAAAAACATTTATATCCTTTGAATTTACAGATTTTTTTTAATTATTCATAAGTTCACTAAATTTTAACTGTTGAGATCAACTTACTTTATTCCTTTGGGCCCAATAAAATAGCTTTAGTTTTTTTTCTAGTGAAAATCTGCAAGTAAAATATTTAGAACAAATGTATTTTTTTTAAAAAACTCTGATTAATAGGAATTGTAAATGACCAAGTGTTATATTTATATTTTTATATCATACAAAAATAATATAAATTAATAATTCTTCTGGTTAATGAGGATTTGGCTTTGCATTACTATCAAATCATTCTATTACACAGTTTTATAGTTCAAAATGATTTAATGCTATATGATGTAGTAAAGCCTGTGTCTCACAAATGATTATTTTCAGTTTCTCGGCAGTACAGAAGTGGAGCAGCCGAAAGGAACAGAAGTTGTGAGAGATGCTGTAAGGAAACTAAAGGTAGGGAGAACCCTTCAAATAAATGTCTAGTGTATTGATGCTGTCAAATAGATGGAAATTGAAGCATGAATAATAGCTTTGAGGCAGGTATAGCTTCACCCTGTTAAAAATGAACTATTGAATAAATACCATCATATCAAAGAAACACTTTTAATAATAAATATGTACACACAACTAATTATTTTTCCATATATGGCATACTATTCATATTTTTCTAAGGCATAAACAATTTCATGGCAACGATCCATAAGTGTTGATGATCTGTAGTTTGCTTTTACTTTGCTTGGGCAATGTGAACTCATGCCCCAACTCAAAAATTGGTAATGGCATAACAAGTATCTCTAATAGTTAGGATGTTTATCCACCAGTTGAAAATGTAGAGTTAGAGTTGATTCCAAAGCAGAATTTTGCAGTGATTCTGTATATTAAAGATGTCCTAGTGAGAGGATCTGGCCATGTCCATGAGCAGCCACAAGGACACTGGTGCCTAAGAGAAAAGAGGACATTTAATAAACAAACTTACATTTTCATAGTCAACAAATTTCCTGAGAAAATCTTACATAAGATGCCACACAGAATGTTTTTCTCATAGTTCCACATCTCAAAGGACATTGTTTTCACTGAGATTTTAAAATTTGAAAAACTTGAACAGAATTCTCATCTTTATTTTAAAAAAAAAACCCAACTACATACTACTACTCTGTTTATATAATTAATTGTTATTCTCCATAGTTGCTCTCACATTTTTGGAGAAACAACCGTTCTCAATACTTTATTTGGTAGAGACCATCGAGTTATTCCACAGTAGGGTTAAGCCTCTGGTTGTGCCAGGCGAGGTTGTAGACATTAAAAAGTACTACAGTACTTTGCTTTGAGAATGTCTTAACAGGTGGAATTTACTTGGATTTAAACTGAGGAAAAATTTAAGTAGGATGGCTTGTATTTTGGGTAAGGAAATACCAGTGGATAATATTTTTATCCATTCATTTTATATGTAAATATTTTAGCTAATCATCTTAAGGTAAATATGCTAAAAGGCCCCAAGATAATATCACTCTCATTTGGCAACAAAGTGTATTAGCCAACTATTTATTTCTACTACTCATTAGGTAATAATCTGGACTTGCCGTTGTTTGGCCAATATTTTTAAGCACTAAAAGAGGATTTAAAAGGCCTAAAAGTTTATGAACAATATTTAGAATAGAATTCTGTTTAAATGTTTTCAAAATGTTGCAAATTCTGGTCATGAGTCCAATTTCACTACAATCAGAATGTTTTATAAAAGAACAGTGGTATTTACCCTTAGTATTTCTTTATACCTAAGAAGTTCTTTATTCAGTCGACTCAAATCCAAAACCAAAAGGGTTCAATTACATAATGACTAGGTCATATGTTAAGAGATATTTGAAATCAAATGTTTTCCAAATAATGCCTCAATTATATGTATTTTTGTGGAATTTTATATAGAGTCCCTATGTAGTTTCATGTTTAGATATGCACTTTGTTAATAAAGGAATATGATTTACAATAAGATAAAAATTACATAGTATAGTTTAAAAATGCACACTTAGTTCATACTAGCTTTTTCTGCCATGTGTCTTCCAGAATAAGTAATATTAATAAGCAATCTTTACTCTGTTGATTGCAAAAACAATTTTGTCTATCAGGAAAGTATATCGAAGAGTAATGACTCATGCACTAATGAGGATGAATAAAACAATGTGTTTTATCTATTTTAATTTCATTTTTTTGGTATCAAGAGTCAGAGGCTACAATTCGAAGTATATCAAGAATATTTACATTTATTTTTAAAATTCCTTTGAATTTCGGTATCATGTAGAAATAGCCAGTAGGTGGTGCTATGACTCTATTAAAAAAAAGAAATATGCTGTTTATTCCTATGTACGCATCTCCATTTTAATTTACTGCTTATTTTTATTAAACGTATGTATTCTGCCTGCTTTTGAAAAAATTTATTATGGTTTAATATTTGACTTTATTTGCCACATAAGTTAACATTTTATGTATATTTACCACCTTTTCAAAAGTTTGCAATATAAATGAATTAGCTTCTGACATTAATAAAGAATTTAAAATTTAAGGATAATAATGAAAGCTCATAGACAAATGGAAGAATTTTCAATGATGTCCTTTGCATGCTTCTATATTTAATTATGCCTGATTAGTTTTCAAGAAAATTTTTAAAACTTTAGTTTTTTTCATAATATTTTTCTGTCATTTTATGGATAATTTATAACTTAAAGATTTTTCTTCAATATAATATTTTTGTAAGTATTAAAGTTTTTGCTTTCAGATTCTATATGTATCAAACATGTTTTCTATTTCCTAATCATTTTCAACAATTTCTATTTCTTAATCATGTTTTAGCTGGACATTTAAGAAAATATCAAATTTTTCAAAATGTTATAATTTAAAATCCCTTTCAATTTCTATGTATTTAATATCATTGTTATTATAATGAGTTTTATTTTTAATAGTGATTTATCTGTTTTTATTAATAAACTAGTACAAATGTCAGAAGGCTCAGTGTATTTGCTAAACAATTTGTGACATTTGCATGTAAGTATTTGTATATAGACTCAAAACTTATCAATTTCTCTGAGAGATAACCAGAGATAACCAGCATTCTTAGACCCTAATTTTAAAGGAGAGTCTCCACTCCAATGGAGCTAAATTAAAATTACATGAAGTTACTTGAAGGAAATGTGGCCTTTGGGAATTACTGTGAAGTCCTGTTAAGTCTCAGCCCAACAGTTTCTCTATTCAACCTCACTCTCTCTGTGTAGCATGACTCTCTATTTTGTCTTCACAACCAGTTATTTAATTAATATAGTGTTTACAGCTTAATTTAATTATATACAAACATAGCTGATTTCCCCATAGGATTATTCAGAATACTTTAAATCAAAAATTCAATATGAAAACCACAAAGAGTAATAGTAGCTCAGAATGATAGAATGAACAGTATTTGATAGCACAACAAAGTGACTATAATTAACAAACTATAGACTAAAATAAGCTTAAGTTATAGAGAAAAAACTAGAGGCAGGAAGGAGAATATTAAACTCTGTTTAAAATATATATTAAATGAATATATAACTTCAGGCGTAATAGTCTTGCAACATATATTCAATAATCAAAGCCCATAACTAGTGTAAATCTTGATATGCATGGAAACAGAAGTGGGAATTTTATTTTTTAAATGCAGAAAATATGTTGTGTAAAAGAATAATTTATTGGATATCTGCAAAACTACTACCTACTTCCTACAAACTCATTTTATGCCCAAAGTATATAACTTCTCTGGGATTTATTTTTCTCATCTTGTAAATACGGTTGGATTGGATGATCTCTGAAGCTTTTTTGAACACAATCACTTTCTCCTGATAAAAAGCAGAAAGAAAGGTTTCAGACACCTTAGATCAGATATTTTGTGCTTATTTTTTTTTTTATTTCATTCTCTTCTTCTCCTTCCCTTCCTTTCTCTCTTCCTCCTTTTTTCTTCCTTCCTGTTTCTCCTTTTTGGTTTTTCTCCATCAGCCTTCTTCCTTCTCTTCTTCATTTCCTCCATTCTTTCTTCTCTTCTGCAAAGATAAGTTTAATAATAGTGATTGTTCTGTGGTAGAGTTTTAGGAAGTAAAGGTTGCATGGCTTTAGTCAGAGGTCACAGGAATGGTTGTGTCCGGATGTGGAAGGGGTCTCCGAAGCCACTGCTCATTGTCTGTTTCTGGAAAACGACAACACCTGGGAAGCAAGCTTAGAATGTTCTGCAACAAACAACAGGGGTCGCTTTGTCCAGATGCATTCACATAGATGGAGAACAGCTGGTTTGTTTTGTAAGCCTTCTTATGTGGAAAACCCCAAGTTGTTTAATTATGCTAATACAACAAGGAGATTATGAAGGGGGAAAAAAAAAACAAAGTTAATCCACTTTCTTTGGGAGAGAGCTGGGTTAATTTTTAAAGATCTACAGACAAGAAAAATAAGTTTCTTAAAGACAAAAAAGAAAATTCTCTGGCACAAGTCAGTTGAATCATGTGCAGAATTTAAGACCGCTGGATACAAAGAGAAAAAAAAGAAGAAGAAAAGAAATAGCAGCCTGCATTCATAGTGCAGGACATACAGCAAGCTGAAAAATTACACCACCCAAAACGGAATAAAACAAATGGTACCCCCTTGGATATGAAGGCAGACACTTCAAGGCATTGGTATATGCATTAATTATGTCACTCTCCGTGGCAGTGCAGAGCCATGAAAAGACAAAAAGGCTTTTAACCACTCTGCTCCAGGACTGAGCTATACCATGTGTATTTACATCTGCCATAAATTAGAGTGAAATACACAACGCAAATAAATACGACATGCAAGAGGACTGGAACTCTCCCTTGCCTTACATGTCATATATTTTGACTCAAGTTAGGATGGTTCATATACAGAAAAAATTGTTATACTAAGAAATAACTTTTTGAAGCCCTAGAAGAAGGATGAGAAATTCTTTTTCCAATAGTTTTTATTTCTTAAAAGAAAGATGGGGAGAAGAAGGAGAGAAGGAAGTCCAGAGAGAATAGAATTGCCAGATAAAATGAGGACATCCAGTAAACTTTGAATTTGAGACAAATAATGAATAACTTTTAAGTGTAAACATGTTCCAAAAATTGCATTGGAAAAACTTATACTAAATAGTATATATGTATTATATGTGTATATAATAAATGTGTGTATGTATTCTAAAATAAAAGTTAAAAATATTATTGTTTAATATTCAAGTTTAATTTGGCTCTTGCAGTTTTCATCCCATTAAATCTAGCAATGCTGAGAGAGAGGCAGAGACTCTACTAAATGCATGAATATTCTGATGTTCTTTTTGGTTTTATAACAGAAACTAATAAGCATTTATGTACACTTAGTATTCAATAAGAAGGTACAATAAATACTACTATGAAACCATTGAAAAAAACGTTTGTGTTTTCAAGATATTCACTACATTTATAATTCTAGACTGAGTTGAGTTCTACACTGGGATAGAACTCTTTTAGCTGGGATGATTACTTCAATTCTTAGCTTTGGTTTGCATATGGTAATCCACCTCTTTTTATTTATTGATTTGGTTAGATAGGTTAGTGTTCCAAACTAGATAGATATTTAGAAATGGAAAAGATAGCATATCCATCAGCTGGTAAACTGCAAGTTCTCTAAAGGTATTAAAAACCACATATCCAAAGAAAAATAAATCAATCTCTGCTTATCTTACCATAAAGTGTTTACAGTTTTCTCAACTGTCACAATTGTATGAATACGATTTTTTAAGTATTATCAAAGAAGTGCATTAAAAATTGTGTTTTTACAAAGTTACTGATAATCAATCTGAATTATAATGGTTTATTGGTATGATTTTTAGATATTTTGAGACTATTTTTATAACATACTTTATAATGGTCAATAATTCACCTAATGAAAGTTTGACATTGAATATAAACTCCAAATATTTATTTGTTTGTGTTCATTCTCCATAGAAACAGTATTATAGTTTTATGAATAATTTTTCATTTGTAGTTTGCAAGACATATCAAAAAATCTGAAGGCCAGAAAATTCCTAAAGTTGAATTGCAAATATCAATTTATGGAGTGAAAATTCTAGAACCCAAAACAAAGGTAAGTCTTATTTTTGAATGTCAGAAGTCCTCTGACATTTAATTAATTGTAATTATATTCCCATTTTAATGAATATTTAAAATTTGTTACCAACTTGAACTGTTTAGCTCTCAGCTAATGACAATTTGAAACTCTAGGGTTTTTAGGGAGGAAACCAACTTTTGAAATTACTTTCTAAGTGGTCTGTTCTTTGGCTTGTGTTCAGAATGTAATAATTTATGTTAAGTTTATTCAACAGCGTTTGGTCTTATATTTAGGAATTTTTCATCATGAAATGTGAAATTGATGCATACAGTATGGTTTACTGGTTTACTGAGTATGAAAAAAGACAAGAGCTATGGGTTGTTTATTAAAATGTTCTGCATTTACTTTTATTGCCTGTAGACCGAATCAGTATATACTGATTTTTGAGGGCTGCCCTAACAAAATATCACAGACTGGGTGGCTTAAGCAACATACATTTATTTTCTCACGATTGTGGAGGCTGGAAGTCCATGATCAAAATGAAAGCCAGGTTGGTTTCTTCTGAGGCCTCTCTCCCAGGCTTGCAGATAGCCGCCCTCTTGCTGCCTTTTCACTTGATCGTCCCCTGTGTGTACACAGGTCTGTTGTTTCTTTGTATGTGCAGTTTCTTCTTTTTATAAGAATACCAGTCAGATTGGATTAGGAACTACACTGACTGCCTCGTTTTAATTTAATTACCTTTTTAAAGGCCTTATCTCCTGTTAAAAGAAAAACTTTAGACAAATTAAATTTAGCAGTTAATTTGAGCAGAGAAAAATTCATGAATCGGGCATTCATGAATTGGGTTCAGAGAATTCCATCTATGAGTGTGGAGCTTTTTATGGGCTAGACACAGAAGCAAAGGAACCACCTGATTGGCTACAGCTAGGCCCCTGTCTTATTTATGCAGGGTGGGATGAGTTGGTAGCCTGTGATTGGCTGAAACTTGGCTGTTTGTTATACTCCTACCGAAGTTAGGTTTCACTTTGTTAGCATATTATGTTAGGTTCAAGCTTGTCACGTAGGAACTCAAATTACAGAGAAAACCTCAGGCTAATGGCCTCCTGCTTATTTAATTAGACACTCCAACTATAGTCACATTCTGAGGTACTGGGGATTAGGGCCTCAACTTAAGAATTTTAGGGGAACACAACTTATCTCATTACACATTGTAAACCTACGTTTCTTGTATTAATAAAGGCCTTTTGTCCTCCGCGAAATCCAATAAAAATATTTAAAATATAACCTGTTCTAGCTTCAAGTTCATTACTAAGTACTTGTTGCGGACTAAATTGTTTCCCTCTAAAATTTTTATGTTGAAACTCTAACCCCCAATGTGACTGCATTTAGAGATAGGTCCCTTAAAGTGGTAACTGAAGTTAAATGAGACTTTAAAAATGAGGCCCTAATGCAATATGACTGGTGTCCTTATAAAAAGAGGAAGAGACACCATGGTAACGCACACACACAGAGAAGGGTCCATGTGAGGACCCAGCGTTTTATAAACAAAGAAGAGAGGCCCCAGAGAAACCAAACCTCCTGACACCTGGTCTTGGACTTCTAACCTCTGGCATGTGAGAAAATAAATTTCTGTTGGGTAAGCCACCAAGTCTGTGCTGTTATGGCAGCCTAGTAAACTAATAAAGTACTTTATTCACCATGCCTCAGAAATATAGTTTAGTAATTTTGATAAGACCATGATAATCAGTTTGGAAAAACTGATTACTATTCAACTCAAAGTATTTCACAAATACATGGTGTCAAAGCTTTCTTCTAACAATGTAGGCATGCTTATTGAACAATTAATTCAATTTGAAAGCCAAAAGAACCCTGTCCTATAAACAAATTATGAAAATGTTTTTCATGGGTCTGCACCTTTTCTCTAGTCCAATAGGTGCCATTGATACCTTCATCTATGTGAATACCAGTTCCAAGTAATATTTTACTATTGGAAGTGTGGTCTGTGGACCAACAGCATCTATATCTACTGGGTGCTCATTAGAAACGTGGAATTTCTGGCCCTAGTCCAGATCCAGGGAATTTGTATCCACAATTTAAGAAGAAACTTAGTAATTTATGTGCACATTAAAGTTTGAAAGGATTTGGTTGTAGTGCATATTTTGGTGGCTACACCAGTAGGCTTCGTTTCCAAACTGTAGGCGATGAAATAGTTGCATAAAAATTAACTAAGGCATTTGCAAAAATAAGTTCTAAGGCCCCAATTAGCCTACAGAATCAGAATCTCTGAATGTGGAAATTTTGCATTTTTAATCTGTTTGAGGACAACTGTCTATATTAAAGAATAATAGCATTCCTTCAATCTTTTCAAGACATGAAGTTAAGACCTCCCACAATTATTCTGTCTAATTTTCTCCTATTATCCACCCTCAATATATTAAATTACAAACAAAGAAATGAAGATTTTATTTGGGTTAAAGCTATCCCAAAAGAACCACTACTGGCTGAAAACAGAATAAGGAAATGGTGAAAGGATAGTGGGAGGATGATTCAAGCATATAAAGGAATGTATGTAGTTTGCTGGGAAACAATGCCGTTGCAAGTGAAGCATGGCTGAGATAAATTCATTAGGCAAATGGTAGTTACCAAAAGAGCAATATACTAAGGAAGCAATAAATTACACAGGGACAATGCAATCAAAAGTGTAGCAACCTAAGTGCAGTCTTACATACACTCAAAAATAAAAATAATGCTATTCTTGAATTTCCTTCTTAAAATAAATAGATATGTATAGTGGCAAATGTCCAGCAAGACTAGGTGATTTGTAGGCCATGTTTATGTTGAAAGTTTTCTTCTAAAACTATATAGATTCTGCAGCTGTTTTGAGTGTGTCTGTGTGTGTGTGTGTATATAATTATTAATTCAATTTCTTATTGAAAAGTTTGGGACTTGTCACAGCATACCTTGAAATATGTAGAATTGATAATAATCTAAGATGGATTGTCTTTGTAGAAAAAAGAATTTTTACTTTTCTTTACCACTTGGAGAATGAAAACAGAAGAGAAAGCAATCTCAATAACAGTTGGCTCCTTTTCTTTCTGTGTCTTTTCCCTTTCTGAATATTATGCAGTACCAGAAACATGGGGCATAAATAGATGAATTGGGGGTAAAAACATATATGCTGAGTTTTTGTTCCAACTCTAATAAAATATCACTAATTTTAAAGGATATGTGTTTTCTCATTGTGGTTTATTGTGTTCCTGAATCCCGTTATCATTTCCTACTAAAGTTATTGCTACATTTGAAATTTACAAAGATCTATCCCAACAATAAAAAATCTTACAAAAATAACGAAATTACATGTTTCAGCTCCCTAGACTTCATTTACATGAAGATACTTTTGCTAATTTAAACAAAGGTTAGGGTTGTTCCCAGCTGTTCATAACCAAGGCTTTTCATGATCCTACTGGTTGGTGAGTAAATGAAAGACTATGTAGATTTCAGCACCAGATAAGTAAGTGGTATGTTTTCTATGTTACTTGTAATTTCTTCTATAAATGGGAAAAAGTAATCATTTTTATGTCTCATATAGCAATGTTATTTTCTCTTTAGGTATGATTAACACGATTATATGATTAATAAACTGGTATAGACCTCCTCTCAGTATTTGGGAGTGACAGTGTGGCTGGGGGATATTGTTTGATTGACTGTATTCACATTAACACACAAAAAAATGTCAATAACAAAGAAGACTGACCATTCAGGCAAAATATGGAAAAGGATAGTCTTAGACAAATATGGTCATTGTCCATTTAAACTCTAAGTACAAGAAAGGGAAGATGTCTTCTTCAAAAGCCTAAGTAAGTTGAGCACCTCTTCTCATCATTGTTCTCTCTGCTGTTGAAATGGATGGATCGAGCTATCTACTAACGCTAATAAGCATTAAAATCATACAGTATACTTCCTCATTTTAATTTTCATGCTTGCCATGCAACTTATTGATGGCTTACCATTTGATTTGTATGCAGGGAAATAATGCATTACTATGAGCAAATTCTCATAACATTTACTTGTATATCATATTTTATGTACTCATTTTCTATCTGATGAGCAGAAATGTGATTCAGAGTGATAGACCAAACCTGGTCTTTACTACATCAGTGATACTAATCTTGGTCAAATGTCTGAAATTCTAACTCAGCTGGGATAAAAAGAGGGAAAATTTTTATAGCAGGACAAACGCTATTCAGCATGACCTCATATAAGGCTTTCTGGGGAGACATTCAGCCAGTCTTCCTTGGATGAAACTCCACTCTTTTAAAATACCCACTGAATAATGTTGGTGCCCTGAGTTTCTGATTGATATTCCTAGTGTTATAATATATCTTAGAAAACGATATTTATAACTGCAGTAGAAAAGGGAATGATTGATTTTTCTACTTGCTTGCATCAGTCATAATTAAAAACATTGAATTTCTTTTCCACCCCCAACATGTTTCAGAAAACTATGAAGAATGAATAAATAATTTGGATGATCTATATGAATATAAATGGAGTGTCAAATGCTCCATCTTTGGACTAAATAATAGTAATTCTAAAAACATATTTATTTTACGTGAATGTTTTTATTTTATTTTTATTTTAATAAGTATGTATCTGCTATTTTGCATGAGTTTTATAGTTCAATATGTATGTGTGTATGTGTGTGTGTGTGTATATATATATATGCTGCATCTGTATCTATCTGATTAGCAGGTTTGATTCAGTGATTTTCTGAATGTGTAGACCTTCCTCATTCCCTGTTCCATGAAAAATATTACAGAAGTTTCAAGGATGATCTTCCTAGAAAGAAGAGGTTCAAGAATGCATGAGTAACAATAAAATTATGTAAAAATAAAATTTAATAAGAAAACTAAGGTTGAAATGGCAGTGTGTTTCACATGAAATAGTGTGTGGGTAAAGCTTTATTCTAAATTGTGATGGTACTTAGTAGCAGTGAGATAAAATGAAAAGTGTTCTGGTTTAAAAGGATTCTGCTAATTCTATAACCTTGTGGAGATATCTTAATCTCTCTGGGCTTCTATGTCCTCCTATGTAAACTTGCAGGGTTTAAAGTATATGGTTTCTTAAGATCCTTTGTTGCTCAGATAGTCCATGAACCCCCGATCCTCAATATTAGGCTCGTGTCTTTCTAAGTACTTTTGAAATGAATATCGTAGTTCAGTCCTGAGTCAGGAAGTCCATCTCCACTCTGCCTTTGTTTAAGGTTGGGATGTATGTAATTATAAAACCAAAGCTTGACAGAAAATTGTTCTACTTTTAAAGTCATAGTTATATATTATTAACACAGCTGGTATTTCAGAAAAGGGAAAGAAATCCCATCAGTGATGTTTATTTCCTTCTGTGTTCACAGGAAGTTCAACATAATTGCCAGCTTCATAGAATATCGTTTTGTGCAGATGATAAAACTGACAAGAGGATATTCACTTTCATATGCAAAGATTCTGAGTCAAATAAACATTTGTGCTATGTATTTGACAGCGAAAAGTGTGTAAGTATGCCAGATGTTTTAGGGTGGTTTTTTGTGTTTTACAGGCCAGGAATTGTCTTGTTTCTGGCATTAGTAAAGTATTTGAAAATGAATAAGGTCTGCAAATACTTAAGTGCACTAATAGATTCATCCTGTCATGAGAATATGCTTCAGGATTTCATCCTTAAATAAATTCTCATGTTCATAAGCACAAACTTGCATGCAAATTTCTTTTGTTAGGATGTCATGCCTGCTTATGTTATGCATTTATTTCTCTTTTAATCATTTAATTTATTCTATAATTTTAATCTTAGGTAAGGTTTAGTAATATAAACATATTGCAAAGAGTAATGGTGAGCAAAAGTGTTTTGTTGTTTTGTTTTTTTTTCACCCTGGAATGTGATGGATTTGATGAAAATAAATATTCTAAGCTCCAGGAAATAAAATCTGTATGGCTCCTTTAAAGATTTTCCCATACTTTGAAAATTTGGTTTGATATTTATTATTTAGTAAACTTAATATAATGAAAAATAAGATTGTGTGTATCCGTGTGTGTGTGTGTGTGTGTGTGTGTTTTTAATGTAATGTAAACTTCTTAGCAAGTAAATACAACTAGCAAATTCCAAGGTTAAGTCCTGCAAACAGTTATTTAATCATCTGGAATCTTAAGGAAAACCCTGTGTCTTGATTATGAGCATAAGCTAATTCTAATCATAACCTAGTCTGATTTCTTGTTATAAAACATAAAATGTGAATTCAAAGCACACATTGCAGCCATTGATGGCTTTAATGAAGGAAAAACATCTAACCTCAAAAACTTAATTGGTTTAGACAGGAAATAGAACTTAATTAATCTATTTGATAGTTTTTCTTGCTGTCAAAAATAGCAGAGAACTAATGTTATTATCACTATTATGGCATTTATTTCTCTGGTTTCAGTATGTGAGCTTCTTGAGAACAAATACCTTTTAATTTGTCAACGTGGCTCTTACATCAGGCAGACAATAGATGTTCAATGAATTTTTCCTTAAGGGAAAGACCATGTTGAAAATTTATCAAAAGTGTAGCAAGGTTATTATCTGTATCTTTTTTTTTTAATTTTTTTTATTTCATATTATGGGGGTACAAATGTTGTTACGGTTACACATATTGCCCTTGCCACCCCCACCAAACCCCCGCCAAGTCACAGCTTCAAGCGTGTCCATCCCCCTGGTGGTGCGCATC
>VBSM01001562.1:31847920-31861382 GCA_008086735.1 Cheirogaleus medius
ACTTTGGATAATGGGCTTAAGCTTAATCCAGGATAGTACAAGTGGTGCTAGCTCACTGTCGTGTCTTAGAATATTCCATTGTGAACATATATCAAATTTTGATTATCCACTCATGAATTGACGGGCACTTGGGTTGTTTCCATGACCGTGCAATAGTGAATTGTGCTGCCATAAACATACGGGTGCAGATGTCTTTATAATAGAATGTCTTATGCTCTTTTGGGTAGATGCCTAACAATGCTATTGCTGGGTCGAATGGTGTTTCTATTTCTAGCTGTTTGAGTTATCTCCAAATTCTTTTCCACAAAGGTTGTACTAATTTGCAGTCCCACCAGCAGTGTAAGAGAGTTCCTCTTAGGAACTCTCCACATCCTTGCCAGCATTTGTTGTTTTGGGATTTCTTGATACAGGCCATTCTCATTGGGGTTAGGTGGTATCTCATTGTGGTTTTGATTTGCATTTCTCTGATGATTAGAGATGTTGAGCATTTTTTTATATGTTTGCAGACCATTATTCTGTCTTCTTTGGAGAAGTTTCTGTTCATTTCCATTGCCCATTTCTTGATGGGGTTGTTTGATTTTTTCTTGTTAATTCTTCTGAGTTCTAGATAGATTCTTGTTATTAGACCTTTATCAGAAATGTAGAGAACAAATATTTTCTCTCACTCTGTGGGTTGCCTATTTGCTCTAATGATAGTTTCCTTGGCTGTGCAGAAACTTTTTAATTTGATCAGACCCAATTTGTTTATTTTTGATGCTGCGGTGATTGCCTTGGGTGTCTTCCTCAAAAATTCTTTGCCTAGGCCAATTTCTGATAGGGTTTTCCCAAAATCTTCTTCTAGGATTCTTAAGGTTTCATGCCTTAGGTTTAAATCTGTTGTCCATCTTGAGTGAATTTTTGTGAGAGGTGAGAGGTAGTGATCCTGATTCAATCTTCTGCCTTTTGCTATCCAGTTTTCCCAGCACCATTTATTGAAGAGAGATTCTTTTTCCCATTGTATATTTTTGTCTGCTTTATCAAAGATTAGGTTATTGTATGCTGATGGTTTCATCTCTGGAATCTCAGTTCTATTCCAGA
Organism: Cheirogaleus medius; assembly: GCA_008086735.1. Taxonomy (NCBI): domain Eukaryota; kingdom Metazoa; phylum Chordata; class Mammalia; order Primates; family Cheirogaleidae; genus Cheirogaleus; species Cheirogaleus medius. The sequence continues at coordinate 31,848,998 of VBSM01001562.1, forward strand.
TATCGATGCTTCTGATCTTATGCCAGTTGCAGGCTGATTTAACTATTACTGCTTTATAGTATAGCTTGAAGTCAGGAAGACTGATGCCTCCCAGGTTGTTCTTTTACTTAAGATTGCTTTGGCTATATGAGGTTTTTTCTGGTTCCATACAAAGTGAAGAATTATTTTTTCTAGATCTGTAAAGAAGAATGGTGGTGCTTTGATGGGGATTGCATTAATTCTGAAGATCACTTTAGGTAATATTGACATTTTAACGATATTGATTCTACCAATCCATGAACAAGGTAGAATTTCCATCTGTTTACATCATCTGCAATTTCTTTTTTTAGTGTTTCATAGTTCTCCTTGTATAAATCTTTCGTATCTTTCCTTAAATATACTCCTAGATATTTAATTTTCTTGGGGGCTATAATAAAGGGTATGGCATTTTTGATTTGAGTTTCTGCTTGATGGTTCTTGGCATATATGAATGCTTCTGATTTGTGTATATTGATTTTGTAACCTGAAACTTTACCAAATTCATTTATCAAATCTAGGAGTTTCTTGGATGAATCCATGGGGTTGTCTAGGTATAATATCATATCATTGGCGAAGAGCGAGAGTTTGATGTCATTTGCCCCCACTTGGATGCCCTTAATACCCCTCTCTTGCCTGATTGGTATAGCTAAACCTTCGAGCACTAGGTTGAATAGAAGAGGAGAGAGTGGGCATCCTTGTCTAGTTCTGGTTCGAAGAGGGAATGGTTGCAATTTTTCCCCATTCAGAATGATATTAGCAGTGGGTTTGTCATAAATGGATTTGATAAACTTAAGGTATGAGCCATCTATGCCTATTTTGTTAAGAGTTTTTATCATAAAGGTGTGTTGGACTTTGTCAAATGCTTTTTCTGCATCTATTGACAGAATCATATGGTCTTTGTTCTTGTTTTTATTTATGAGGTGAATTGCATTTATAGACTTCCGTATGTTGAACCATCCTTGCATCCCTGGACTAAAGCCCACCTGGTCATGGTGAATTATTTTTTTGATGTGCTGCTGGATTCTATTTGCTAAAATTTTGTTTAGGATTTTTGCATCTATATTCATGAGGGATATTGGTCTGTAATTTTCTTTTCTTTTCTTTTTTTTTTTTTTGCATCCTTTCCTGGCTTTGGAATCAAGGTGATACTGGCTTCATAGAATGAGTTAGGAAGGATACCATAAGCTTTAAAATAGCAAAAGTAAAAAAAAGGATAAAGATGGCCATTTTATGATGGTGAAAGGGAAGATCCAACAAGATTTAACAATTCTTAATATTTATGCACCCAATGCAAGAGCACCCAATTACATAAAACAAACCTTGTCTAATCTAAACACCATGTTACACAACACTGCCATAGTATCAGGGGACTTCAACACTCCACTGAATGATCTGAATAGATCCTCCAAACAGAAATTAAGCAAAGAAATAATGGACCTGAACAGAGCCCTTGATCAAAAAGTTCTGACAGATCTCTACAGAACATTCCACCCAAATAAAGTTGAATATGCATTCTTCTCAGCAACCCATGGATCTTTCTTCAAAATTAATCACATCCTAGGCCACAAATCAGATCTCAAAAAATTCAAGAAAATAGATATTATACCTTGTTTCTTTTCTGACCATAGTGGTATAAAATTACAATTCAATTCCTATAGAAACACTCAATGCCTCACAAAATCATGGAAACTAAACAATCTATTATTGAAAAATTATTGGATCAAGGAGGAAATGCAGAGGGAAATCGAGAGTTTCTTCAAACAAAATGGTAACGGTGACACTTGTTACCAAAACCTGTGGGATACAGCAAAAGCTTACCTGAGAGGAAAACTAATAGCAATAAACACTCACATCCAAAAAACAGAAAGCTTAGATACTGACAACCTAATGAATAGGCTCAAGGAATTGGAAAAAGAAGAGCAAACAAATTCCAATCCTAGTAGAAGAAAAGAAATTACAAAGATCAAAGCAGAACTTAATGAAATGGAGAACAAGAAAATTATATTGAAGATCAACAAAACCAGAAGCTGGTTTTTCGAAAAGATAAACAAAATATCGCCCTCTTGCTAGATTGACAAGGACTCAAAGGGATAGAACTCTAATAAACTCAATAAGAAATGAAAAAGAAGGGATCACAACAGACACCACAGAAATACAAAACATTATGTTTGACTACTATAAAAAACTATATGCCCCAAAACTACATAACGCAGAGGAAATGGACAAATTTCTGGATTCATCAACCTCCCTAAATTCACCCAGGAGGTAACAGAATTCCTGAATAGACCAATCTCAAGCTCAGAAATTGGAGCAGTATTTAATAACCTCCCCAAACAGAAAAGTCCCAGACCAGATGGCTACATTTCAGAGTTCTAACAAACATACAAAGATAAACTCATACCTATACCACAGAAACTATTCCACACCATTGAGGAGGATGGTATCCTACCTGCATTTTTAAATTAAATGCTTTAAGAAGGAAAGCTAATGTACTAAGCTACTTGGTATCATAATATCTTTTGAGAATTGGTGAACATCATGGAACATCTTATCAGAAAAATATGCTTACCCATGTAAGACAATACTGTGTGCATATAAGACCTTTTATATCAAGTTCAGATTGTTTTTAAAATGTATATTATTGAATGAATGGATTATATTTACAAATTTCAAGTGCTTCTTAACCATGATTGTTTTCAGATGTTTTTCTCTATGTGATTAAGATGATGAAAGTTGATATTTGTTGAATATCTTCTATGTGTAAGATATAATAACCTTTGCCACTTGCACCAAGTGGTTAACTCAGCTTTTCTTCCTTCTCACCTTATACATAGAAATAAATTTCCTTTGAAGGCTTCAGAATCAGAGTTCGTTATAAATATTTGTCTTCTTAAAGATTTCTGCCACTTGTTTTGTCTTCTTTGATCCCCATCCAAATTTGTTACCTGGTCATTTAAAATATAAGCATACCAGAACCCCTGTGTAGTTATTCAATTTTAAATATTTCTTCCTGATAATTGTCTGTAATTGATTACTTGAATTTCAATTCCCTTGATCATTGTTCTCTTTGGATATAGCATGTTAACTTTATTTTTTCTTGAAGGTTGAAAATGATGTATTGATGCCTACAATAGTGATTAACAATCATTAGTGTGCACAAATATCATAATGGTACCTTTCAAAATATAGTTCTTTGAATCTCACTTCATAAACGTGTTCTTATCAATTGGGGCTAGAGCTCAGAAAGTTCACATTTAGCAAGTGAAAAGGAGTCCCAGATATCTCTCTAACTATATGTTGGCATCACTTTCATGAGTTTAGAAAGGACATGTTTCCTCAAAATTTCACTATACCTGTATTATCTTCACCATGAGGATTTATTGATTGTAATTATAATGATGACTATCTTTATAAAATTAATTTACATGTATATAGAATTTTTCATATGCAATTTAGTTCTCATTTTAAATAGCTCTTCATAGAGTATTAAAATGGAAAATAAAATTATGGCCTAATTGACACAACTCTCTTCTCTTATTTTAAGAAATCAAGACCAGAGAGATTGAGTTTCCCAAAGTTACAAAACTAAGTAGTAAGTAGAATCAGTACTAAAATCTAGGACTTTAGATTCCCATTGTTTCATTTGTCCCGTCATACTCTCATAACTGTGAATTCTTCTAGAGTCCTTCTGCCCTTGTTGGGGCCCTTACCCTATCTGTTCATTGTCTTTTATCTTTTCAGTACTTCCATGGAATTGTTGAGAGGTTTTTTTTTTAATTTTTAATTATTATGCATACATAATAGTTGTATATATTTATAGGGTACATGTGATGCATTCAATGTATAATAATCAAATCAAGGTAATTGGAGTATCCATAACCTCAAGCACTCATCATTTATTTGTGTTAGGAACATTTTACTTCCACTCTTTTAGCTATTTTTAAAGATGAAACCTATCATAGTATGTTACAAGACTGGAATTCACTACTTTATGAACAGTATTATGTTGCATTAATGAGTTTCTCCCTCTATGGTGACAATGAATACCATGTGGGGAGTCAGAACACTCAACGCTACCAAGTTAAAAAGCTGAACCTTTGGCCTCACGAGGCAGTGATGAGGCAGTGCTTTTCTACCCTCATTCCCCTACTGGAATTGTATATGAAGAAAACACCTAGAACAGAAAGTTTAAATATTAATAATTTCCAGAATTTTATAGCATGATATCCAAAATATCCAGGATTCAACTGAAAGTCACTCTTCATCCCAAGAAAAGGGAAGATCTTAAACTAAACAAAAAAATGACAGTCATAACATGTAGATATCAGAGATATTAGAATTTTAGGACAAAGATTTTAAAACAATATTGTATAGCATAATAAAATGAGCGGTTACAAACACACTTAAATGAATAAATAGAACATCTTATTAAAGAAATAGAAAATCTAAGCAAAGAAAAAGAAGATTAAAGAAAACTCAATTGGAAATATTAGAACTGAAAAATAAAATAACCACATAAAATACTCAATGAATGGGCTCAACAGGAGAATGGAAAAGACAGAGGAAAGAATCAAAGATCTGGAAGATTGACAAAGAGAAAATGCCCAGTTTGAACAACACAGAAACACACATGCCAATATACAATCAAAACCAAAAATGAAACAAAACCTCAGGGACTATGGGGCTATAACAAAATATCTAACATTTGTGTGTCATCAGAGTCTGGAAAGCCTTGAAAAACACACAAAGAAATACTAGTTGAAAACTTTCCCAATTTGGCAAATAACATAAACATATAGATTTAAAATATTGAGTGAACTCCAAACAGGATTATTTCAAATAACTCCACACCAAAACATAGCATAGCCAAAGTTCTGAAAACTAAAGACAAAGAAAAATTTTGAAAGCAGCAAGTGATAAATAGAACTTTACATATAGCAGAAAGTCAATAAGAATGATAATGTATTTCTCAGCAAAAACCCGGAAGGCAAGAAAGTAGTGTAATGCTTTTTGAGTACTGAGAAAAAAAAAAGTCCAACATTATCTTGTATCTGGAAAAAATATTCTTTAGGATTTAGAGAGAAATAAAAAATTTATCAGATGAAGGAAAATTTATTAGATTTTTCATCACTATTAGACTTACCCTAAATGAATGGCTTATTCTTCCTTACTAGACCTTCACTAAATGAATGGCTAAAGGAAGTTCTCTAAACAGAAAGGAAACAATAAAAGAAGGGAACATGGAGCATGAGGAAGAAAAAAAGATCAGAATTGGCAAACATATGGGTAAATCTTTAGTTTTCTAAATTAAGTTTGATGGTAGAAGAAAAAAATACATTTTAATGTGATTTTAAATATGTATGTATATGAAATATGTAAGGCAATTATATCATAACCAGGAAAAGTTGGAAAAATGTAAAGGGAGACAAAGTATGCCTTACTTGACTGGAAAAAAAGATAGCACTAGGCAACTATAAGTTAAATACATATAACGTGGATCTTGGAGCAACCACTAAAAAGTTATACAGTGAAATATATTTAGAAGCACTAGAAATATATCAAAATTTTATCACAAAATATTTTAAAAGCCCATAATAATGCATTGAAAAGAAAACAGAAAAATAAAAAGTAACAGAAAAGAAAAAAATTAAGTAACAGACTAAAGCTTTAATGTATCAAGTAACATTAAATGTAAATGGTGTAAATACACCAATTAAAATATATTTTCAGAATGGATTAAAAACATAACCCAGATATATATTGTTTACAAGGAACTTACTGCAAACATAATGATACAGGTAACATAGATAGATTGAAAATAAAAGAATGGGAAGAGATATAGCATTATTCAAAAAAGCAGTAGTAAATGTATTAATACTAGGTAGAGTGGACTTCAGTATTACCAGAGACAGAGAGGAGCATTATATAATGATAAAAGGGACCTATCACCAAAAAGACAGAGCAGTTCTACATGTATCTGATCAAACAATACAGCTACAAAATAAGAAACAAAACAGATAGAACTAAAAGCATAAACTGACACATATATAATTATAGTTGCAAATTTCATAGCTACCTTTCCCAAAATTCAATTAGACAAAAAAATCATCAAGGATATGGAATAACTCAACAACATCATCAACCAGTTGGATCTAATCAACAGTTACAGAGAACTTCACCCAACAATAGAAGACTTTGTATTATTTTCAAGTGCTCAGTGATCATGTACCAAAATAGACCATATCCTGAACTATAAAAAAATCTGAAAATTTTAAAAGAATTGAAATTATATAGAGTATTTTCTCTGTCTACAATGAAATCAATTGAAAAATAAAAAACAGAAAGATAGCAGGAAAAATCTTTGAAAACTGGGAATTGAAATATTTGTAAATACTCTGTACATTAAAGAGGAATTCCCAAAGAAAATTTTTTCAAAACATAGGAAATTGACTAAAAATGAAACAGAGAATATCAACATTTGGGTGATACAACTAAAGCAGTGCTGAGAGGGAAATTTATAACAGCTAAATTAATACATTAGAAAAAAGGAAAGTCTCACATCAATATCTAAGCTTCAATCTCAAATAACTAGAAAAACAAAACATCAAAATAAACTCAAAGTAAGCAAAAGGAAGATAAGAGTAATAAGAGGAGAAATTGATGAAACCAAAAGCCTTAAAACAATAGACAATATCAATGAAACAAAATTCTGGTTCTTTGGAAGTTCATAAAAGTAACAAAATTCTATTAAGATTGGCAAAGGAAAAAAAAGAAGACACAAGTTACCAATACCAGAATGAAACAGCGGATCTCACTGTAGACTCTTCATAAGAGGATGGTATAAATGACTGTACACATAGAAATTTGACAACATAAATGAATTAGATAAATTTCTTAAGAAACAGAAACTACCACAAATCACTCAGTATTAAGTACATAATTTCAATAGCTCTATGACTGTTAATATAAAGGAAATTTAATTTATAACTGAAGATTTATTAAAAGAGGAATCTCCAGAGTTGGATGGTTTCAGTGGAGAATTCTATAAAATGTTTAAAGAGGCGTTAACATCTACACAACCTATTACAGAAAATAAGAGAGGCAGAAACAGTTCCCAATTTATTTTGTGAAACTAGTATTAATATTTCCCTATACCAAAACCTAAGACAATGCAAAAGAAAAAAGGAAGGAGGGAGGGGAAGGGGAAGAGAGAGAGAGGGAGAAGAGAGAAAGAGAAAGGGAACAAAGGAAAGAATATAAATGCAAAAATTCCTAACAAAATATTAGCAAATAGAATGCAGCATTTTATTAAAGGAATTAGACACCAAACTTAAGTGTAGTTTGTCCCAGGGATGCAAGTTTGATTCAACATTCAAAAATCAACAATATAATCAACCATATTGATAAGCTAAAGAAAAAAAATCATACGATTCTATTAATCAATGCTTTAAAATGTTTTTTTAAAAAATCAATATCAATTCATGATTAAAAACGCTCATAAAAATAGAAATAGGAAGGAAATTTCTTCAACTTAATATAGTGCATCTAAAAAGATACAGATATTTTACTTGATAGTTAAAAAAAAATGAATGCTTTCCTCCTGAGTTCTGGAGCAAGACAAGACTTTCCACTCTTACCACTCTTATTAAACACAGTTGTAGAAGCTCTAGCCCTTGCAAGAAGGCAAGAAAAATGAAGATTATAAAGAAAGAAATAAAATTGTTCTTATTTTCAGATGTTATAATTGTTATGTAGAAAATTCAGAGTATACAGAAAATTTCCTGGATCTAAAAATGAGTTTGACAAAGTGGCAGAATACATGATTAATATACACAGATCAGTTGTATTGCTGTATAATAGTAATGAACACATGGATACAAACATTTACAATTTCTTTAAAAAAATGAAATACATAGAGGTAAATATAACCTAATATGTAAAACCTGACCAGTATTTGTATGCTGAAAGATATAAATTATTGATGAATGGAATGATAAAATATAAGTAAGTGGAGAGAAACATTATGTTCATGGATTGGAAAACTCAATATAATATATATGTCAATTCTCTCCAGATTGACGTACAGGTTTAACACAATTCATGTCAAAATTATAGCAAGATTGTTTGTCGAAATAGAAAGATTATTCTAAAATATATATGGAAAGGCAAAGGAACTAGAATTGCTAAAACAATTTTGAGAAAAAAAACCAATAAAGTGGAAGAAATCAGTTTACTCTATTTAAAGGCTTATTGCATATCTTTAGTAACCAAGACTAGTTTTTTTGGAGGGATAGACAAATCAGTTCAGTGGAACTGAGTAGAGAACACAGAAATCAGCTCTCAGAAATATGCCCAACTAATGTTTGACAATGGTACCAAAGCAATAAAATAGAGAAAAGATAGCCTTTTTGACAAATGGTGCTGGTGCAATTGGACACGCATAAGCAAATCAAATGCACCTTAACCTAAATCTCACACCTTATATAAAACTTAACTGAAAATGCATCATGAACGTAGTTGTAAATATATACAACTATAAAACATTTAGAAAGAAACACATGTTAGAGCATCAAGATATAGGGCTAGTCAAAGAGTTCTTAGACTTGCCACCCAAAGCAGGATCCAGAAATGGAAAATAATGGTAAATTGAACTTCGTCAAAAGCATTTTTCTCTGTGAAAGTCCTTCTTAAGAGGATGAGAAGACTAGCCAAGACTGGGAAAAATATTTGCAAAACACATATTAGACAAAAGACTAGCTTTAAGAACTTTCAACGCTCAAGAGTATAAAAGCAATCAATAAAATTAGAAAACAGGCCAAAGATTAGAAGGAGCATTTCATGGAAGAGGATATACAGATGGCAAATAAGCACATGAAAAGATGTTCAACATTAGCATCCATTAGAAAAATGTTAGTTAAAATCAAGATGAATTATTCCTACACAACTATCAGAAAGGCTACAATAAAAACACCAAATGCTGGATTGGATGTGGAAAAACTAGATCATTCATACATAGGTTGCGAGGATATAAAATGGTACAGCCAGTCAGGCAAAAGAGTTTGGTAGTTTTACAAGAAACTAAACCTGCAGCGATATAGTAAACTACTTGGATATTTATCCCAGAGAAATCAAAACTTAAAATATTCACACAAAAACCTGTACATGAATGTTTATAGTGCTTATTCGTAATAGCCAAAAACTACAAACAACCCAGGAAAGTGGGTGAATGGTTAAACAAACCTTGGTACATTCCAACAACAGAACACTATCTAGCAGTAAAAAGGAATGAGTTATTAATACACGCAACAACTTGGATGACTCTCCGGAGATTAGGGAGTGAAAAAGGCCAATCTCAGAAGCTTATGTACTCAAAAGTTTAAGATTCCTTTTCTATAACATTCTTACAATAACAAAATTATAGAAATGGAGAATAGATTGGTGTTTGCCGTGGTTTAAGGAAAGGGTGAGGGTAGACTGGAAGAGGGTGTGCTTATAAAACAGCAAGATGAGTGATTCTTGTGGTAATGCAATTATTGTGTATCTTGACTATATTATTATCAATATCCTAATTGTGATTGGTACTACAATATTGTAATATGTTACCATTGGGAGAACCTAAATAAAGGTTACAACTGAATGTAATTCTAAAATTATCTTAAAATAAAAAGTTGACTTAAAATAAACCACAAAAAATAAATTATGGCGTTTTTTTGGGCTAACCCTTTCATCTTATATTAAGTAAATTCAGGCCAGAAAGATTTAGTGACTTTCCCAGAATCACAAAGCTAGATAGTGACAGTATCAGAACTACAAATTTTCAGTTTGGTTGAAATTTAAATCAAGCTCTACCTTAGCATGCTACAGACTGGCGTTTACTTTATTAGTGTCGTCATGTTGTATTATTAAGATTTACACAGCTTCTATAGTCATTTCATTAAGTTTTAAAAAATGAAATTAGAATATAGAATTTATTATGATATGGTTGATTTGTTTTCTTTATTCTGTCAAATGAAGTTACTGTCAACTATTTAACCATTATTTTGATGTTCTTTGTTTTTCACAACATTGTTTTTGAATGTTAATAAATATTCCTTATTCAATGGAGCTGCTTTTGATATAGGAAGAGTAGCCCCCAATAAGCAGATGAAAGTGTCACACACATCCCCACATATATATTTTTAATAATGTGAAGTGAAATGTAAAATAAGGCAAAGTTTAAAACCTCTCTCTCACTTCCTAATTCTCGCTGTAAGAAAAGGATTTATTGTCAAAGGAATCATAGTACTAGTACTAGAAGGAATCATTGCATCCAGTCTTTTCACAAGGTATATTCGTGAGAAGTTATTATGTAAACTCTTGTTACAGTTATATTTTATGTTTGCCTTGTAATAATGTTTTGAAATAAACTTTTTAAAAATTTAAATATTCTTATTCTATATATTGTATTACAAGATCAGGGAAAAACTGATTTTCTTAGATTAGTCATCCAATTGAATAAAATTAGTTGATAATGAGGATCTGGAAGCATATTGCTGCTGAATCTTTCCCTCTGCTACTAGTTTTCATCTTTCCACTTCATGAAATAATTAATACTAAAATTTATATGTCACATCTCTGAGTTAAGAAAATCCAATAAATTATCTTATTTTGATACAAAGTAGTGAGCAACTATAAATCAGAAAAATAATTTTAGTTAAATTGTCTGAAGCTCTTTTTTATGGGATTTTTAAAGATTGATATATTTGATATTTTGTGCTAAGTACTCAAATTTTGTGCAATTATTAGCAGTATTTGGACCACTATCCTATATTAACTATCATAAAATGCTATAGTTGAGTAGTAAAACACAGTTCTTAATTGATCTCCTTTTCATTGTTTAAAATTATTTTAATCAAAAAACATAGATTCTTAAAATGCAATTCTCCAATTATGCAGTCTTCCTCATCAAATTCTCTAGTAATGGGCATGGAACTTTATTTGTTCCTAAAGACAGAATTTTGTGAGAATATAAAGAACTTTCTAAGTAAGAAGCTGTTGTTTTATTTAGAGAATCTGTATTTTTTTAAATTATGAAATATTAAGAGCTCTGTGTGCCTCATCAAGCTATTTTTATTTATTTTTAATGTAGCTCAATAGCACTCTTTGCTTTATGGACTACTGAAATTAAATGATATTTAGAGGACTTCAAATTTATTAGGACTTAAAATCTTTTTCTGCTCTCTGCAATTGTATATAACCAAAAATGTTTGTTCTAAATAGCCACCAAAGCCATTGAAGTATGTCATTTCTGTCATAGATTTATAGATGTGATTTTAGTTGAATTTTAGGTTTTATATTGCATAGCGTTTATTGATATTTTATCCATATATTTTCTGATATAGATTATTATATTTCTTGTTTAGAGAACCAATGTGCCATGGAATAGGACATGGACTATAACATTAGCAAGGCAGAAATTCCAATTCCTTCTCTGTCATCCACAAGCTATTTCAATATTTAATGTTTCTGAATATTTCACTCTTCATCTGTAAATATCCATTTCACAAAATTGTTGTGAGTATAAAATCAATTAAGACTACATCTGTAAAGTCTCACATAGGTATGCACACAATGCATTATATTTTATTATTATTTAAAGTTAGTATCATTAATATTTAATACTGGTGAAATAAATATAACTGATATAACTGAATTGAATATATAATGAGGAGTTTTAGACTAGTTGTTCCTATGATCAAACTTTGGTATTATTATACTCTTATTGCATATGTAAACATATGCATAGAGGTAAATATATGCAAAGCATATATTATCTAGAATATGTCTAGAAAATGTAGAATGATACATATACTGTAGTTGTTAACCTCCATGGAGAGTGGAGGGGGCCAAGATTAAGGTTAAGAGTTAAAGGAAACTTTAAATGTATCTGTAATGTTCAGAGTTTAATGCTGCTTCACAAATATATTCAGAGAATGAAAAGAAAAAAGAAGTTACTGATAAGTAAACAGACAAAAGTTTTAGCATAGAAATAACAAATATAAAAAAGAAGTAATCCAAAAAAATCATTGCCCAGACCAATGTCATGAGTTTTTCCCTTGTGTTTTTTTCTAGTAGTGTTACAGTTTCTGGTTTATGTTAAAGACTTTAATCCATTTTGAGTTGGTTTTTGTACATAGTATGAGATGAGTCTAATTTCATTAATCTGCATGTGGATATCTAATATCTCTAACACCATTTATTGAAGAGACTGATTCTTTGCCATTGTGTATTCTTGGCACCTTTGTTTAAAGTCAATTGACCATATATGTGTATGGGTTAATTTCTGGGTTCTCTGTTCGGTTATTGTGTTCCACTGATCAATGTGCCT
>VBSM01001562.1:31861392-31888061 GCA_008086735.1 Cheirogaleus medius
TTTTTGCTAGTACCATGCTATTTTAATTACTATAGCTTTGTAATATAGTTTGAAATCAAGTAGAATGATGCCTCCAGCTTTTTTCTTTTTGCTTACAATTTCCTTAGCTATTTGGGGTTTTTTTGTAGCACTGTATGAATTTTAGGATTGTTTTTTCTATTTCTATGAAAAATGATATTGGAATCTTGATAGGGATTGCATTTGAATTACTTAGGAGGAAGATGGTTTTGTTTTTGTTTGTTTAGTCCTATTGCACAGCATGGGAATATAGTTAATAATACTGTATTATACATTTCAAAACTTCTAAGACTGTAAATTTCACATATTCTTACCACAAAAAATGTTCAGTATTTGTGGTGATGGATATGTTAACTAGCTTGATTTAATTATTCCATATTGTATTCGTAAATCATAAAGTCACTTTGTACCCCATACATTTATACAGTTATAAATTGTCAATTTACAATAAAAGATAAAGAAAACAATCACATGAACAAACTGAGCTGAATATACTGTGTCCAGCCCTATATTAGGAGTAATTTCCAGAGGTAGAATTGTAGTGATTTGGTTTTATTAGCAATCCACTTTTCCTTTTTTTCTTCTATTCAAACCTATAATTTGTGTAAAATTTGTGTTTTATCAAGTTATTATTATTTTTGGATAAATAAATATTAAAGATAAAAAAATCAGTAAAATATTTTTCTAAAAAAAGCTCAATGGTTAGGTGGAACACCTAAAGTGAAAAAATAGATAGGCTTAACATAAGATTTGGGATGGCAAAAAAAAAAAAAAATGGTCAGTTATCTTGAAGCTAGGTAAGAGAAGTAATCCAATCAAATGAACAGAAGAAAATAAATGATTATGTTGATAGTGATGATGATTGTAATCATGATAATTATAACTAAGCCACAATCACCTGTGGGATAATATGGATTATTCTAACATATGTAAAACAAAAATCACTAGAAGACAGAAGAGATAAAATAGGGCAGAAAAAAATACTGACTGGAGTGTTCCCAAATGTGATGAAAATTATTAAATTACATATTTGAGAAGCTCAGCAAAGTTCAACCTGAATATATAACCTGTAGTTAAATGATAAGCTATCTGTAAGAGAGATCATAAATGAAAGACTGAATGGATCTTAAAAGCAGAGTAAAAAATATATTATATCATTATATATAGACAAAAAATTAATATGAATGTCAACTGACTTTTCATCAGTATCAGTGGAGGCCAGAGAACAATGTAATATCTTTAACATTACTGAAGCAAAAAGATACCATGACAGAATTGTACATTTTTTGAAGACATCTTTCAAAATTTAAGTCTAAATAAAACATTTTTGAGATAAATGAAATTGGAGTGAATCATTGCTAGCAGAATTACACTACAAGATATGCTAAAGGAAGTTCTTTTGCCTGAAGGAAAATAATACCAAAAGGAAACTCCAATGTGCAAAAAAAAAGAAAACCACTGGAAATGGTAAAAATGTGGGTAGTTATAAATGATTCTTTTTTTCCCTTCCATTCAAAACAGAACTGTTTAATGCAAAAATTATAACATCATAGTTGTGTCATGTTGTTAAAATATAACAATAGTAGCAAAAAGGACTTAATACTGTTGAGCTTAATGTATTTATACTTTTTCAATGTTGTAACTTTTTACACTAAATGATACCATATGAACTCTATGTAGATTATTCTAAGTTAAGGATAACCATTGTAATCACTAGAGCAATCACTAAAAAGTGATAGTTTTTAAAAAAATAGAAACTAAAAGGAAGTTAAAAAGGAGAAACAGAGTACATAAACACAGATGGAAAATAAAGAATAGAAAATAGAAAATAAAGAATAAGGTAAATGTAACTGGACTAAATACATCAACCGAAGGCTGAGATTATCAACTGGATTTTTAAAATGCCCAACTCTTCACTTTCTGGAAGAAGTAAAATTAATATAAAGACAAAAACAGGTGAAAAATTAAAAAATGAAAAAAATACACCATAGAAACAATGAGTGTAAGAAAGCTAGTGTGGCTATACTGATATAAGAAAGGTGAAGGCAAAAATTATTGCAAGACATAAAACGAGACAACCCATAATGACTAAAATGTCAAAAATGTGTTCATGAAGTAATAGTACTTTTAAAAATAAACAAAGCAGAATATCTAAAATAATTATAGGGAGAAAGGGTAAATCTACAATCATAGTTGTAGATTTTAGTGCCATTCTCAGCAAATGACAGACCAAGTAGAAAAAAGTCAATAAAGTTATAAAAAACTAAAGCAATGTCATTCACCACTTTGATCTAATACACACGTATAGAATACTCTCCCAAACAACAGAATATACTTTCTTTTTAAATGCATATGGAATGTTTTCAGGGATGCACTATTTGCTGGGCCATATTGAGAAACTCAGTAAGTTTCAAAATTGAGAATATTGCAGCATATATTCTCGGACTATAAATGCTCCAAATATTTGGAATTAAGACACCCTTTGCATAACCATAGCTCAAAGAAAAGTCACAAGGAGATTAGATTACTTTTTAACTGAAGAACAATAAAATACAACATAGCCAAATTTATAAAAGACAGTTAAAGCAGTGCTGAGAGGGAAATTTATAGCTATAGATGCTTATATAAGAAAAGATAAAAGTGGTAAAGTTAATCATCTAAGTCTTGAAGTTAAGAAGTTAAAATAAATAAAAACAATAAGAACAAATTGAAATCCAAACAAAAGGCCAAAAAAAAATAATAAAAATAAAGAGTAGAATCAATGACATTGAGAATAGACAAACAATAAAGAAAATTAACAAAGATTAAAAATTGGTTATTCTATAAGAGTGATACAATTAATAATCCTATAAAAATATGCATCAAGGACAAATATGAGAGAAAATGCAAATTATCTGAAATAAAAGAGTGGGTACAAAGATATCCTAAAGTCTAAATGGATACAAAGAGAAATATTATCTAACTAATATACCAGTAAATTTGGCAAATACAAAATTGATGAGCGTCTTGCAAAACTCCATTTACCAAAATTGACAAAGAAGATATAGAAAGTCTGAATATATATAAAATTATACATAAATATAATTAAGTATACATAAATATAATTTTATATATAATTATATATTAAATCTTTTAAAAAATATTTTTGACAAATAAAATTCTAGGCCTGGATAATTTCATTAGCAAAGTCTCTATAAAACATGTATAAAATAAATACCAATTTTACATAAACTCTTAAGAATTTAGAGAATAAAGGAACACTATACTCATTTTATGAAGTCAGTGTTACCCTAATATAAAACCTGACAAAGACATTTCAAAAAATGAAAATTACAGACCAGTGTATCTTATGACAGAGTTAACACTCTTTAACATAATAATTCTAAATTGAGTCCAGAAATAATATAAATCTATAAAATACATAATACATTATTACCAAGTTTAGTTTAACATAAGAAAATTGATTAATGCAATCCAACATTTTAACAGAATAACAACAAAATCATTTTAGTAGATACAAAAAAAAACACACAAAATTTAACCCAATTGATGATAAAAATAACAGCATATTAGGAATAAAAGAGATATATCTTATTTTGATAAATACTTTAAAAGCCTTATAGGTAACATATTACCTAATGTTGAAGTATTGAATGTTTTCTTCCTAAGACTGGGAACAAGGTAAACATGTTCATAATCACTACCTGTTTATCATAATATTAGATGTCTTAGCTCGTAAATAGGCAGGGGGTGGGGAGAAGGCACAGAGATTGGAAATAGAGCAGTAAAATTGTCTTTTTCACGGATATAATAGCAATTTTTTACATAAAAATCCTGAAAGTCTACAAACAACTACCATAAATATGACACAAATTAGGCAAGGACATGTGATACAAGGTCACTTTACAAAACCAATTGTGTTTCTGTCTACTAGCTGGAAAAAAAAAGGAATAAAAATCTATTTCATATAGCCTCAGCAAACATGAAATAATTAGGATTAAAATATGTGCAAGGCATCTATACTAAAATTTTCAATATATTGCTGAATGTAAAGAAGACCTAAAATAATGGGAGAAAGATACTATATTCATGAATAAGAAGGCTCAATTTAATTAAGTGGGCAATTCTATCAAATTGATCCATAGATTCAATACAATTCTGATCAAAATCACAATGGGATTTTTAGTAGAAATTGAAAAGTTACTTCTACTATGGTAATACAAATGGCCAGAAAAAATTAATCTCAAATGAGAAGACCAAGTTGGGAGACACATTCTACCTGATTTTAGAAATACCCACACTTACATGGTCAATTTATTTTCCAGAAATATGAAAAGAAAATTCAATGGAGAAAGAAGTCTTTTTGACAAGTGATATTGGAACAATGAACTAAATATATGAAAAAATACAAAGATTTAACCCCTACTTACGCTACATAAAAGCAATTTGAGATGGATCATAGACATAAAATAGAAGCTTCTGTAGTCTTATACACAACCTTCATTAAAAAACAGAATATCTTTATGAACATTGAATGGACATGGATATCCTATAAATGATCACAAAAACACTTGTTAAACATGATCAAAAATAGGATGCAATGGACTTTATCAAAAATAAAAAATTTTCTGTTAATCTATAAACATTATTAATCAGATAAAACAGAAAGCCACATACTATGAGACTATATATTTAGTACACATATCTGAAAAAGTATTTGTATGCAGAATATATTAATATAAAGAACTCCTTAAAATCAATAATAAAAAAATAATAATAAAAGGACAAAAAAAAGAAAACAAAATGTGCAATAGACTTGATCAGGGAGTTACTTCATATAGAAAATATTAAAAAGGCTGATGAGCACATAAAACCAAGATAATATCATTATGCAACAGGAAAATGCAAATTAAAAATGTGTTAATATAACATCACTCATCCACTAAAATGACTATAACTAAAAAGACTATCAATATCTGATGTTGGTGAGAATGTGGCACAACCAGAACTCCTATTGCTGGTGGGAATGTAAAATGACATAATTACTTTGGAAAACAGTTTGGCAATTTCTTATAATATTAAATGTAGACCTATCCTATGATTTAGCAATTGCATTCAAGGTAATTATGAAAACACATGTCTACCAAAATATTTTACATGAATGTTTGTAGTAGTTTTACTCACAATAACTAAATAACTGAAAACACCATGGATGCCCATTACATAGGAAAAAAGATGAATCAATTGGAGTATGAATATATGCAACATGTGTGAAACTCAAAAACATTAAGTTA
This sequence comes from Cheirogaleus medius, assembly GCA_008086735.1. Lineage (NCBI taxonomy): Eukaryota > Metazoa > Chordata > Mammalia > Primates > Cheirogaleidae > Cheirogaleus > Cheirogaleus medius. Next base: position 31,866,705 of record VBSM01001562.1, read on the forward strand.
GTAAAAAAATCCAGACACAGATTAATACATACTATATATTTGTTTCATAGATGTCAAGGACAAGCACAACTGATCTATGATGATAGAAATTAGAGCAATGGTTGCCCTTTATAGCTGTGATTTGACTGAAAGTAGGCATAGAAGACTTTCAGAGGGGAGTGTAAAATATTTTTGATAATGAGATGATGGTTTTACAGGAATATAAATTTATCAAAATACATCTGATAGTACAATTAAGATTTATGCATTTTATTGTATATAAATTTTATCCTCTTTTCCCCCCCCCAAAAATATGTGAGGGCTGGAGAATCATAAATTCTGAGTTTGAACTCTAGGCCTCCACAATGAGCCTTTCAGCAAATTGTATAACCTTGTAGAATTGCAGTTTCATCATATGATTATGGACATAAAAATAATCCTCACCTCAGAGTCATAAGAATCAAGTAAGGAAATGTATGCAGATACCTAAATGCTCCATAAAGATTTATTGTTATAAAAAGAATATGATTTCTTAAAAGTTACTAATATAAATAAATAATTAGATGAAGTCAAATATCCTTAGAATCAACAATGTTACCATTTAAATGATTCTCTATGGTATATAAATTGAGTATTTGAAGATAACATAATGTCTCTTTAAAAGAACACATTGAACCCATAATTTAAAAGGTAAAAAATAAACTATAATTAAAAATGTCTTTTTATTATAAAATAAATAGAAACATCTTGCCTAAAGTTTTGAAATTAGAAAAAAAAATCCTTTATAATCTTACAACCAATCAAAACCAATTTTACTACTTTTTAATATTACACATAATCCTAACACCTAATACAACCAAATTTCTTTCTATACATATTTTTTTCATTAGTTTGAATCATTGAGCACACATAAGCTTGTGTCTGGCATTTTCATTTATTTAGTAGCTTTTATTGTGGCTTGTTGTTTATTATATTTTCCCTATGTTTTCAAGAACAGATAGGCTTCTTGTATAATTTTATGTACATTCTTTGCATTTTTTATTAACAATATAAATATTTTTTGTGGCTAAATGCTCCCTTAAACAAATAATGAACTACAAAAGACAATATCAAATAATCTGTGTTTTATTAATAAAGTATATTTTCATTTTAGGTTGATCTTAGTACATCATAAACTATTAGGATTTGCAGTAGATTAGTTAAAGCATGACAGTTTCAATATTTAATATTATTACTTAGTTTTTTGTTATCTGGGGGGTCTTACTAAATATGACATTTGTAATGCATTAAATTAATCAATGACTTTACCAAACTTCTTTATGATGCTAAGGAAATAAATCTTTATTTAGTGTTTACTTTGTGCAAGACATTATGCAATCAGTGGAGATGTGAATGGAGAAAAGATGAGCTGGTCAACTTAGGAAATTTGTGGCAGTTTCTAATTGATAGATCTGAGATTGTAAATTGTTTAGAAGGCCAAATTCAGAGGACCGATATATTTTGTTCATTGGCATATTTGCTTTACAAACATACAAACTTTACCATCACTTCAAATTGAGAACTGTCATATAAAATTTCATATTTCATGCCTCATCTCACATTTTTAAGATCTGAAAATTCTGGATTGGAATTGCTCATTTCCACTGGGCAACAATTAACTGGAAGTGAGTAGCAGTTGTTTCATTTACAGGGCACATCTCAAGTTTTCCACAGACACCACCCAGTCTGCCTCATTCAAGGTACCTGCCCAGGGTTTAACAAACCCTTTCACTAGGAAAGAAAATAAGTGGCAAAGCAACAAGAGAAACTACATTTGGCCCTGTGCTGCCATTTAATAGGCACTAAATATTTGAGGAAGAAAGGAAAACAACTAGGAAAAAAAATGCTATAATAAAAAAGATGAGAATTTGGACAGAAAGAACTCTTGCTTGCAACTTTCCAACTTCAACAGCTATTTATTAATCTCTCCCCTTTATTTTTTTCAATATTATACTCGGATAGGCATTGAATTATTGTGTTAGCATAAACTACTTTGCTTGTTTACTACATCTCTACCCGCCACTTCTGCCATTGCCCTTCTTCTTTTTTTTTTTTTCCATCTTGTAATGGGGGTACAAATATTGTTTGGGTTACATACATTGCCCCTCCCCCCTCCCCCCCACATGCCTGTGCTTCAAGCGAGTCCAATCCCCAGGTGGTGCGGATGGCACACATTATGTAACTCTACCCTACTTCCCCCCTCCCGCCTGCCCTCCATCCAACGCATTGCCCTTCTGAAGTACTTACTGTGACTGTCTTAGAGTACATTCACATTCACATCCTCATGTGAATATTTTTCCTAATTCAAAGAACAGTTTTGACATATTATTATTAAAATGCCAATCTTCTTTGTTTGATTTTTATAAAGGCTGAAGAGATAACTTTAACAATTGGCCAAGCATTTGACCTGGCATACAGGAAATTTCTAGAATCTGGAGGAAAAGATGTTGAAACAAGAAAACAGATTGCAGGGTTACAAAAAAGAGTGAGTAAACTAAGCTTGTTGTTTCACATTTGTGTGATGTAAGTACAGGGAAACTTGCATATCATCAGACAAATTTAGAAGGCCTGCCATTAAATTTCCCCTACACTGATTGGAATGGCTTTCACTGTGGTCCTATAATTTTTCATTCCTGATCCCCTGCACAGTTTTAACTATTTTATATTGAATTCCCACAAGAACTTAGTGTTCTCATGTGATTTTGCTTCACTTCCTGATGCTTCTCATGGGGATCAGAGCAGCAGAAGCAGCAGATGCTGGGTAAGTGGTTTCCCATGCAGATCAGATTCCTTTGTAATTAAATTACACCCTTTCTCCACTCTTCAGAATCATCATGAGCAAGTTTCACTGTCCTGCGGTTGTACTCCAAGATTATGGGTATAGATTGCACAGTGCAACAAGAAAACACAAAGATGAGGCATTAGGAACATAGGATTTGCACACACATAAAAATATATTTTAAATTTAATGTTTTTCCAGTGACCAAGAATCCTTCTATAATTCCCAAGTTTCATCAAATAATTTTATACCCTGTGGACAGAAGAGGACATTGCAATTTTACATAATATAAAATCCTATTCATTAATGTAGCCAATATCATAGTTAATATTTTTCAAGGAAAAGTATCTGAAAGGTATTCAATAATTATTTGCTTTTTAGATTCAAGACTTAGAAACAGAAAATATGGAACTGAAAAATAAAGTACATGATTTGGAAAACAAGTTAAGAATAACTCAAGTATCAACATCTCCAGTAAGTATATTGAATACGTGTATATTTTCCTTAGAAAAAGATTGTGTGGTAATAAAACATCTCTGCATCACTAGTTCCGTAATAATTCCAATAATACTTTGGGATCAGGAATTTAAAACTAACATGAATAGAGATGAAAGCTGCTAAACAAGGTTAATTTATAGTTAAAATCACCTAGGGTAATTCAAGCCAGAGTTGTTTTCTATGTAGCTCTTTCCCTTGTGTTTTCTAACATAATTTAACCTTCAATTTGGTCTTAAGTTTTAATATACTTTTTCTCTTTGTGGTGTATTCTTCTTTCATTTCTATTTATTACTATTTGCTGAGGTGATATTTAATGACCCATTCCAGTCTACCCATGGAGTACTGAACTTCATTATAGGAATTGGACTGTTAACAAAACTGAATCTGGTTTCGTATATTACATAGCAAGTTCCCACTGGGACTGAGGCAGTTGTATATCAGAAACTAAAATGAGTGGTAATCTCTTCAGACAACATTCACGTCTTTGTGGTTAAATTATTTATGTTTGACTTGTCACAGTTTTGAAATCCTTTCCCCAGTACAATGTATGATATCATTATTACATGATTTTGGTGAAGGGAATTTTTTTGGAGGGAGGTGGAATTTAAAACAATATTTTTTCTAGGCAAAATATAATTAGGAGGAGAAGAGTATTTTTTCTGTTTGAATCATCTGTAAGACTGATATTCTCATTTAAAATATATACATTATTCTGCACTGCAAAAATGTGTAACATCTAACCTATGGCATAATACTATGCACTGAAAAAATTTAGGGGCAAAATTTCATTTGGAAGTCCATTTTTGTTCAATACATAGTCTAAACTCAATGAAAACATTCACACACACGCACCCACCCACACACACACACGTAATTATATCTAATACTAGAGTAACTCACCAGCTTATCATTATGAAGAATAATGCTTCAAGAAAAAGCTGCATGTAGGGTTTAAAACTTGGAATGCCCTGAAAATGGGTCAAAAAAGCCTTTCTTTCCTCTAAAATCACCCATTTCTATCTTCCATACTGAAAGAATTGGTATTTCCATTGCTTGGCATATGGTTTGTACCAGTGGGGCTGATGGAGGCAAGATGACTGAGATTGGGAGTGAGGTACTGGTGTACCTGTATTATGCACAATGAGGTCCTGCAGCATACTCTTCAGATTCTGGCTTTATTATAATATTCTTTTTTTTCCTTCACTGTTTGCTGCTTACCAGGATTATTATTTTTTTCTTATCTTCCTCATTCCAAGGGACAGAACATCAGCTCAAACTCCTCTTACCTTTGGTCTCAAAATGAAACACACACCCTTTTGGGTCTTGTCAAAAGTCTTATTGTAAGAAATGCTATGAAACAAACTAATAATATAAAGATAAATAAAGGGGAAGTTACTTTTTCAAGTTTTAATAAAGTAGTTGTTTCTGGAATTCATCACATATGAAGAGTAGCTTTGCTTTAGCCTTTGTGTAGACAATGGAGTAAAATAAGATGCATCACCATTTTGCACGCAACCCAAAACCGTATTCACTGTGTATACTCTTTCTCTGAGGAAGAACAGTTGAGGATACCATCTTGAGGAACAAGGTAGATTTGGGAGCAGCAAAGAGGTTTTGAGTATGTTGATAAAACTGTGCCCTGTCTTTTTATTAATATCTCCCCAAAGCAGACGCTGCTCTGGATTACCACTGGTATAACTGAGAAGGCAGGTCAGGGTTGGGGTTACGAATGTGCATTTGTGATCTCACATGGTTACCAAGTCATTTTCAGAAAGGCAAGGGGCAGGAGGAATAACGAGATGATCCTTGCTTCAATTTCTTTGACCATCTGGCAGATATAACCATTGCAAGCATGCAAGTTCTTAGGTAAATGAAACACGGACTGTGAGTATATCCATTTATTCAGCAATTCTCACTGGTAGAGTCAGTTATATATAAACAATTAAGTTATTAAAATAGCCAGTTATTAAAATAGATTAACTGTTCTAAAGTTAGGTAATTTAATAATTATTTTAGGCATTGTGTTCATGTCAGTCTAAATTTATCTGAATAAAATGCTTCAAAAGAAATCACTTTCTCTAAATCACTTTTTACACTTGTACACGTATGTAAAAATTTATTGTCATTAATTATTATGCAAATGACAAATTATAACCATGATCTACTTATATCCTTTTGTCACAGTAGTACCTTTATGTGTGTATTTCTTTATTTTAACTTTAAAAAAATTGTCACATAGTTTTTCAGCTCCTAAAATCTTATCATATGGCATTATGTTAAATGAAATAAGCCAGGCACGGAAAGACAAATACCATATTATCCCACCTATATGTGGGAGCTAAAAAAAATTAAACTCATAGAAGCAAAAGGTAAATTGGTGGTTGCTAAGAGGATAGGGCAGAGCTGAGGAGGGGATGGTGGATTAAGGTGAGATGTTGGTCAAAGATACAAAATTTCAATTACACAAGAGGAATAAGTTCAAGAGATCCATTATACAACATGGTGACTATAGTTAATAACAATGTACTATATACTTGAAATTGCAAAGAGAATAGATTTTAATTGTTTCCACCACAAATAAATATGTGAAAAAATAGAAATCATTTGATTCTTACAACAAAGTGAACTCAAGACCATTTTTAAATTGCTAACATTTAAATGTAAAATTAAATGCTGAAATTTAAAATGCAATTGGTGACATACCAATCTTAAAAGCATCAAGTCAAATGGTTTTAAAAATATTGTTATAAGCATTTGCTAATATGCTTTTTATTAACAAATATGTTTGCCTTTCATTTTAAATTTTAGTTGTATAGTTGTAAAATAAACTAGTATAGCATGAAGGACAGCTGTATTTATTACACATCTGTTAAAATGAGCTCCTAAATTTCTAATACTAAAAATAAATTAAAATTAATAAAATTAATTACCTACAATAATTTAGCATTAATACATATAAAATGTTTCCATGCCTATAAATATCCACTTTTAAAGATTTGTTAAAGATTCAAACTATTAAATTTGAAATATAGACAATGCAAATTATAAATATTAAAATATAAAAGATTAATATCTCTTATTTAATAGCTCACCATGTGTCTGCAGCAAAGCAAATTTCTATTAAGTTAGAATGTTTTACATCTGTTCTTTCTTCTGAAATTTGAACATTAGTTTTATAGGACACATAGCCAGAACACAAAGTACCGCACATACTGCCCCCATGGCCAGCAAAATAAATGCCTGTTGAGTTTATTGCTCTGAAAATTAGACTCTGTAGCTTTTATTTGTTTGTTTTGAGCTTATAAGACTGAAAGTTAGAATGCTCCAAAACTGCTAAAGTTCTTAGCAGTTTGTTTTAAAAGATTGGAAGTAGTAATCTATATATTGAAGAACCACTGAAGTGAATTATGAATCCCATTGTGCACATAGAAATTACAATATAGGTGGGTTTGATGTGTTCAATTAATTTGGCATCAGATTCTTAGTGAGCTTTTAGTGTGTTATTGTGAGAGAAGCCCCTAAAACAGACAGCTCTTCACAATTGACCAGCCTACAACAGACCTTGATCCTATTGGGAACCAAATTTTCCTAAGTCACACAGAAATGACCCTTATAAAAAAGGGGTGCCATATAAAAAAACTCTAATTCAGTAGTAGTTTTCCATAAATTATTTAATGCTATAATTTGGTTCATAAAAATAAACTTAGAAACAATGATTGTCTGAAATAGCAGGATTTTCTGCTCAACACACAGTATAATCCACATTAAGTAATTGCTAGTCAAAGTAAAATAAAAAACTTGTCTCTAATCTTAGTTTTAAAATATTCTCTTTGGGAAGAGGAAGAGAACAAAGGTAGGAATAGAGTTTTGTGGGTTTTGTGGCATTAAAAATAATGTAGAAAATGAAAATATTCTAAATTACTGGTATGTATACTATTCTTATCAGTCTGTGATAAAATAGCAGATAAAGCAAGATATGGGAAGCAATAGAAAAATAAGTAGAAACATTCTTGATAAAATTAAATTAGATAACTAAAAAATTACAAGCCATTGTCCCTAGCAAGAGATCTAAAGTGAAAATTGAATTTCTGTTAATACAAGGCAATAATTAAAATGCATCAGATCTTCTAATAATAAATTACAGTCTTCATTAGAAATATTGATCATTTTATTCTATATTAAATCATAAATTTAAAATATGAGGCCCCATGCAACAGAATGATCCACATGGAAAGCCTTTGTCTTTAAGGAATCATTGTGTAGATAAGAACCTAGGTGCACTTTTCCACTCTCCTCAGAGACACCCTAAAGAAAGGTTGCTGTTTCTTAGATGGTTTTCAGTCATTTATGTATTTTGTTCATCAATACAAACTGGTCATACTGATAGATTTTGAAGTTGCAAACTATGTGATTTTAGGTTCAAACTTTTAATAAAAATATTCAAGAATACTAAAAAGTCCTCTCAGGGTTTTGTGGTATATACATTTTTGTTTTGTTGTTGTTTTTCGTAGTCCCACTAATTCATCACTTGAATTTTGAAGTGGCATATTTGTGACATAGTGTATGTGCTGCAATGCATATCATTTTGATTTTGATTTTATCTCACTTGCCAAATGTATACATTTGATACAGTTGTGATCTGCTATGGAAGCTTGTAAAATGTTTATGGAACATCTACTATGATCATATGATGTTTCAAGCCCTTGCATTTTAACAGTTTATTGACTGTGGATGTTAAGTTACTTATATCCCATGAGGAGAGAAAGGGGGGATAGATAACAAATATATACAAAAATGAATAAATAAATTTTAAAAATCAGATCTCATTTTATCAATAAAATAAAATGGAGCAGAATAGAAGAGACTGATTGGGGTCTTATTTAGAGAAATTGATCAGGGAATCCATTCCTGAGGAGGTAGCATTTGAATTAAGACTTGAATGATAAAAAGTTAGCCAATGCAAAGGACTGAAAACAGTAACAAGACTTTTGTGGCTGGAGCATAGTGACTGAGAGTCAAAAAGGTTAGAAATGACCTTAGAGAGAGAGTCAGAGTTGACATTTGATAAGGCCATGCAGGCCATGGCAAAGGTTTTACAGTTTTTAAAATTGCAGTGAGAAGTTACTGAAAGGTTTCAAACAGGGGATTTGTAAATCATCTGGCTGCTGTGTGCACCATGGACCATAAGAGACCAAAATGATATCCCAGAAACAGGATAGGAGGCAATTTCCATAGTCTAGGAGAGGGAGAAGAATACATTAGACTAGAATTCTGTCAGTTGAGATGATGAGCATAGCTTGATTCTTCATACATTTTGGAAGTAGAGCTTGCAGGATTTATTGATGGGTTGGTTGGGAGCTGTAGGAAAAAAAAGGGGTCAGGAATATTCTGTAGGGTTTTATCCTGACTGGGTGGTCATGTCATTTTCTGAAATAGACATGACTTGGGGGAGGTGAGTGGTAATCAATAAATATTTCACTTTTGCCCTTGTTACTTCTGTCAACCAGACAGCCAATTGGAGATGTTTATAGATGATCAAATAAACAAATCTGGAATCCAAATAGGGAGTCTGGGCTCATAATATAGTACTTCAGTGAAAAAAACTTTGTCATTTTCCTATCATCATTTGGACTATTGTTTATTGTTTTAGTTACTATGCCCAGTGTAAATTTGGCCACTGTGAGGTTATGCAATTCAATTCTAGCTAAAGAAAATAATATGAGACTATTGGTTTTGCTCAGTATGAAAATTATGACATTCCTAGCTATTAGAATGTATACATTTAATATTTATTCCAAATCTTTTTCACTTAAAAAAATTCCTCAGGGTAAATGAAGACCACTCCTATTTTTCATTTTCTCAAGTATTAATTGATGTAAATGTATAACATTTCAGGGTATAAAAAGTTTGGTTGTTTTTTTTTTGTTGTTGTTGTTTGGTTGTTTTTTTTTTTTTACTTAAACAGAGTACTTATATGTCTCCTAAATACCACTCAATTGGTTCAATCATGGGTCCCTTTTCTGGCAAATGAACTAGCCTTTGCCAGTACCTATATTACATACCTCTGTATCACACTTAGATTGTGGAACTATTTTCACTAGTTTTAGAAATTAGGTTCTTATTTTATACAGTCATTTATATACACTGAGAAATTTCCGTTACTTGACTATGCTGTTTGCTTTTTTTCTGTGTTCCAGTGGTTTGGCAAGAGATTAGAGGTTGGGTTTTCCACCATTTGGTACTAATTATCTAAGAACAATCTGATTTCCATTTATTACATTCACATGGCAGTACTGCTTGTATTTATATTAGAAAAAGTTTATTCTGCCCTCATAGCCTCATGAATGCCTCCATAAGATTGTTCATTATAAGATGTGGGCATAACAAGTTAAATCAAATTGTTCCTCTTGTTTCTTGTGTTTGGGTACTTACATTTTACTTTTCTGACTATATAAGCTTTTAACCAAATCAGACTATTGCCAGGAAGTTAAATGAATAAAATTGTAGTCCTAGGGAATATCAGATTTTCTATTGCTGAGTAAAACAAATGTCTTCCTTTCAATTAAACCCAGTGTTAGATAAAATTCTACCTTTACATAATAACTGTGTGGCCACTGATTAGACTTGATAGGTCAATTGTAACCTAAAATGTGTATTTCACTGTGGATAAACTAACCTGCCTATTTTCCTCTAGTGTTTTCTCAGCTACTATTTAAGTCAGGATGGGCAAGAGCAGATTAAAAACTCCCAATTATACAAGTCGAATGTGAATCTTTAAACAAAGGCAAAAATTTTAAACATGAACACTGGTTAAGAACCCACAAAAAATGATTAGGAGTCCACAACTTCACTTTCATAATTGTTAGTTGCACAAAAGAGGATTCTAAAAAAGTGAACCCTAGTGGGCCAATAAAATAATGTTCCCATTCCAGTTCTGACCCTGAGTACCCAGTCAAGTCATTTAGCCTCTTGTTTCAGTTTTCCTCTTTGTAATAGGCAGACAATCATACCCATTTAACGTGCAAGATTCTTGTAAAAACTGTAAGATAATGGTCTCACAACTAAGGGACCAATGTAACTATGGATGTAGAATCTGAAAAAATACATTCTTGGTGCTGTAAGTTCTAGATTAGTCATTACCTTTAAATCTTCTTTAAAAAGTGATGTTGAAAATGTGCCATAACAATGAACTTCAAAAGTACGAATCAGCATGGCAACCAAGAAAGATCTGCTAGAACATTTTACATTACCATTATCTTCCCCTGTCTTTAGTGTTATTTTTAATATTCCAGTTTTTTAATTAGAAAAATGTAATTTAAAATATGAATTTAAAAGAATTTATTTCTTAAATTTAACTCTAAATTGAATTTTGAACCTCTGCTATTTTAATGATTGTGAGCAATCATATTTTAATTTTGAAGTTGTTTGTTTTACATTTAAAAAGTGTCTTTGGAGATTTATATTGCAAATACAATTAATGGTACAAAATAAAATTTCAGTATCATTCTAATATTTCTGTAGGTATTACCACAGAACTATTTAATCTTTAATGCAGTTTTTTTGTTTGGTATTTATTTATTTATATTTTGAGACAGAGTCTCACTCTGTCACCCAGGCTAGTGTGCCATGGTGTCCGCTCATGACAACCTCAAACTCCTGGGCTCAAAGGATCCTCCTGCCTCAGCCTCCCAAGTAGCTGGGACTACAGGCTCACATCACCATGCCTGGCTAATTTTTTCTATATTTAGTAGAGAAGGAGTCTTGCTCTTGCTCAAGCTAGTCTCCAACTCCTGACCTCATGCAATCTTTTCACCTCAGCCTCCCAGAGTGCTAGGATTACAGGCGTGAGCCGCCTGCGCCCAGCCTTTTTGCTTGTTGTTTTTATGTATTCAATATCTACTGATAGGAGTCAAACACTTATGACATTTTATCTTGTTACATTTATTTATGCAAAACTTAATGTTAAAAGAATCACCATTGCCTAAATGCACCAAGCCACTACTTATTGAAAGAAATTGATACAAAAATATAGCAACAACAAATCTCAAATGTGAACATTTGTTATTAATATACCTTAATAACCTAACAACTTCAGCATAATTAACATGTAATTGTTGCACAGAAAATTCCCCTTAGTATAATAATTCAGATTCTATGCATGTTCCTAAAGACCAAGACACTTGGATATGAACATAAAGGAGTTGGTTGAACAGTGGTGCCAGGTACTTGTGTAGAACAGTCCAAAAAATTTGGTTTCTAGCCATCTGTCAAAATACTGACAGAAAGCCCAAAATAAAATTATCAAGCTGTTTTTTATTTAAAAACTGTAATTTCTTAAAAATATACATCCTTGCCTAGTTAAAAAAAATAGCAGCTTAAAAAAGACTAGTTCCAGAACCCTTAAACTTAAGTGCCAAAAATGTCTCTGTATGTCATTGAGGCATTTTATCTACATGTTCATATCCTTATTTAATAGGCCTAACAGTTTGGTGTGGAATCAAGCATTAAAAATACCCATATATTTTCCTCGAGTATTCCGTGAAATAAGTTTTCCATCCCTTGAGATTTAGGAAAAAAAAACAAAACTTTTATTGGATGGTGGGCAGGTGGGGGGGAGGGTAAGAGTGTATACTTACATAATGGGTGTGACACACACCACCAGGGGGTTGACATGCTTGAAGCTCAAGCACAGTGGGGGGGGGGTTGGCAGGGGCAATATATGTAACCATAACAATATCTGCACCCCCATAATATAATGAAATAAAAAAAATTGACTATAAAAAAATACCCATATATTTAAATATGCTGGGCTTAGATTTAATTTTTGTAAGGAATCAGATATAACATATATAATAATTTCTTGACATAAATTGTGTCTAGGTTTGGAATCATAAACTCTAATGTCAGCTGGACCCAGCTATGACATAAATGTGTGAATTGGGCACATAGTGATGAATTGGAGAGCACACACCAACTTAAAGGACACAATAGATATTCAATACCAGTCAATTATTTTCATACAAGTTTATGGGACCACTTTCTAGATTTTCTAACTTCTCAAAAAAAAAAAAGCTCTGAATTTTAATGTACAATTCCTTTTTATTTATTTATTTTTAACTTTTCTAATTTGTATATATATGTTGTACATATTTTTAGAGTACATAGGTTATTTTGATACCTGTATACAATGTATGAGGATCAAATCAGGGTAACTGGGATGTCCATTACCTTAAATATTTATCTTTTCTTTGTGTTGGGAACACCTGCAAGCAACTAACTCAATACTTTAAAAGATCCTGATGATCTAAACAAAAAATGCCAGATTACTGATGATCTAAATCAAATGAGACCTGCGAGAGATAGTCTTGGAGTCTTAAACTCAAGATAGCAAAACTATTGACATCAGATATCCTTGCATTTTGAAAGTGAAGTGACCTCTTAATTGTGATATTTGAACTCTTTATTATTTTCATATTACATACATTCTTCATTTTTGTAAGAGTACCTTCTGAGAGGAAGTAATACTTTTAGAAAGTATAATATTAAAACTATGATAAAAATACTAGAGCACTTTCAAGTTAGGTCATTGTGTCCTTCAGCTTGTTATGAGGCACCTAGAAAAGGTTTTTCTTTTTTTGGTCAATACATGTCATAATTCAATACAGAACATTTCCATTTATTTTTTAAGCCAAATAATATCAATTGCATCTTCCACTTAATATCTTCTTATGCTTTACTCAATACAGACATCTTTACCAATTTACAGTTTAAATTAAAAAATGCTCTAGTATAAATTAAATGATAAATATTCATTGACAGTAACATCTATATAGAGTACTTTGAACAAACAGAATTTTGCCTACATGGAGCTTAAAAGTGTAATCAATAATTAAGTAAAAAATGGCCACCAGTGATAGACTTACACAGCAAGCTATATAGGACAAAGATCAATTTTAAAAATATATGCCTACATATAAAGGGTTCCATATTGAACTCTTTCCTCAACTTAATCTCTTACTTCACACTGCTTCCTTTTTCCCTCTCCTTCCAGAAATGTATAAAGAAGTGGCTCCTAGCTTAAGAATGTCTCTTAAACTTGTTGGTCCTTCAAATTCTAATTTATATTGATTGCTATCTTTTACAATGAGGGTTATCAAAAGTCAGATTTGTGTAAGTTGCCTGAAATTTCTATTAGTGCTGACAAATTTCTGAAGTGGGATTTGTAGCTGAGGAATGCGACTCTAGGCCAAAACCCTATATGTGATCTTTCAGGCCCAATCACAGGCAGTTACAAAAGCTTTGCCTGGCAAATCTATGGGTGAGAGCTGCTCTCCCCACACCAGATTTGGTGCACAGTTCAGAGGAAATCAGTCTAGCACCCAGGCCCGCTTGCTGGCCATGCTCTCAGTTTATCTGCATTTCTAGCCCAGGCAGCTCCATGCAGGGGCCTACTTATGGGGCCCCTTGGCTGAGGCCTCTGTTAGGTACCTCTGCCAAGATCACCCTATTCTGGAGCCCTTGGAGACACTTTTCTTCTTAGTTTCCAGTACTTTTCTACTCCTAGCCCTTCCCTTTTTCCTTCCCTGGGCTCTTATCCAAAAAAACTTTAGGAACCTTCTGTTCAGATCTCCCTCAGCAATGAGGTAATGCCCCACTTCTGCAGTGATATGTCTGACCTTTGCTCAGTGCCATTCCATGGGGAAAATAGAGCATTGCTGGAGCAGGCACCTTCTTCCTGGCCTCTTGCTTATGCTATTGCAGTAAGTAAATAATGGCTTAATTATTACTTTCATTTTGCCTTGTTAATTGACCACTCTGACATCTGGCAGCTCAGCTCTTTCAGCTCAGCTCAACAGTGGCTTTCCATGCTGTAATGGAAATAGCCCCTAAGAGTCATCCGAAGACTGATGTTCAAACCCAAGACAGTGTACTACTTGCTTATTATTTATTATCTCTCTGATGTACTTGGGATGCTTGACAACTGCCTCTTCCCATCCTCCAAAAGTCCTACCATGTGGAACTCACTACCTATAGAAGGCATGATGAATTTTGAATCTGCTTCTTACCTCATATAGGAATAAGTCACAAAGAATCTATGGACCTTAATTCCCATGTGTTTGTTATCATAAAGACATAATATTACAACCACTAATGCTTCAAAAGAATGTTTCAAGGATTAAATCTAAAATGTACGTCGTAACCTTTTTTGAAAATGCTCCAAAGCTGTAATATTATTTACAAGAGTTTATACTCCTACTTCAAGGGCTGTTCTCTCATTACTATCCTTCCTTTTCCCATCTCATTACACAGAAGCCCTCTCCCAAATAAATCTTCAGGCTTTCCTTACTTCCCTCTCCCCACTCTTCTTCTCAGGTCCTAATGAATGCAATATTTTATTTAAAATATTTAAAAATGTAAAATTTCAGTGAAAAATGATCAAATTAAGCAATCCAGAATCTAAATACTTCCACATACGAAAATCAACTCTAACCTCATGTTTCAATTTTAGTAGTTATTGTAAAATTATCTTATCATTTTAACAATATACCATTTTACAAATAAATTTTCATGCATACTTTTTCCTTTCCTCCATGCCTTCCTTCATCTTCTTAGTGTATTTCTCTTTCTGTCATTCCTTTACAGCTGCTGCACAAAATGTCTGATCATGAGCAACACGGGTTTCAGAGATGTTCACCCTCTTTCTGGCGTAGTAGTGATGGTTCATCTCCCTGTCTCAATATTTCTTCCTTCTCTGTCACTCCTGTCAACTCGCCTGATTCCAGATTATCATTGGGACTGTTAATACCACCACCTTCTAAATGTGGCCTTCCCAAGCCATTCAGTGAGAACAGCATCCCAAGACCTCATGTAATTTTCTAAGCAGAAAATTCTTTTTATTATCCCATTTTTTTTAGTTCTGCCAAAATGTGCTGTTTATATAGGAATCAAAAAGGTAGATATATTTTGAATCAATGTGATGCGATCTGAAGCCTTTGTACGCTGTTTTTTTTTTTCCCCCTTTGGTTACCTGACATCAGAAAGTTTCAAATAGAGGGTGGTGATAGTGTAGGAATCTATGGAAAGACAAAATAGGGCAGATACGTTAAAGGATGCAACAGATATGGCAGTTGGGAACTTAAGTCATTGGTGACGTTGGTAAAAGCACTTTTAGTAGAGTTCAGTGCAAAAAAAGCTAAGTCTAATTGATAGGAGTTAAAGATCGAATGAAGTGAAAGTTGGGACAGAAAGTGCCAAGGAGCTCAGCCTTGAAGGGAAGAGAAAGAGAGAGAAGGGCTGGAGGAATAAAGGAAGACAGAGTAAAGAAATATTTGTTTTGTTTGTTTTGCTTTTAATGACAGCCAAGATTTGAGCCTTTTTAGATCCTGAGAAAGAGAAGAAGTACAGAAGCCAGATGGGATAGGGGAATGATTAAGGATTATAAGGGGAACAATATTCCCGAGTGAGAGGAAAGAGGTGAGGGATACAATAAACAAATTGTTAAAGAGAGATGACAGCAATTTTACTGTGTAAAAAATATATTAACAATTGTTAATATTTTAACTAATAGCAAATTCATCACTCTTTACACACAATCAAGCTTACTTGTCTTTGTCACCTGCATTACCTGTGAATCAGAAAATTAAAATGTATTTTGAGAACTCTAATTTAAATGTGAACCACTCTATGCAATCTCTGTCCAAGATCTTATAGGAAAAGCAAATTTTTTCGAACTATTCCCCTTGAAAGGGGAATTCTCCTTGTTTTACTCCTGATGAGATCAGATGGTTTTCAAAGGAGATTATACGTGTATATACACACGTATATTTTTTTCCTGTTTGACAAAGTGATGAATGTCTCATTTTTATATTACTTCTTGGCTATATTTTCATAAGATTTTTATTTTTATCTTCTTATATTTGTTCAGTTCTGGCCCAGAGTATACCAGATAAGGCAATGATTTTGGTGGTACATTGATGATTATTAATTTATTTTACGAAGTAGCTATTTATTTTAGAAAACTTGATAAAATCTTCAGCAATGAATATAAATTGGTTGTCATTGTGGTTATAAATACAAGTTAAAATATATTCTTGAAAATATTTTTAAAAATGCCCTCAATTGCATTTGAAAGTTTATATTTAAGAAGGTGGGTAACTTATATGTAATTATTCCTGTTTAAAACTTATAATCTTATGCAAAGTATATTACTGAAATCATGTTTTATGTAGTTTCTAACATGTCTAATTCTCTGCTACAAATGGTAATTATTTCTAGATATACAAAAAATCCAGTATGTTTTGTATACCCATCTGAATAGTATTGTCACCATTTTTGCCATCATTTTTGAGAACATTTTTGCAGAAATATTCTATATTCCTTCTTGCTAATGGGCATTTTGCTTAACTAGTGGAACAATGTGAAACTGCAGATAATTAACTATTTTTGATCTACAAAATGGCAAGTTCATATGGTTCAACTGAATTTGCTCTTTGTATATGGTTTATATGTACAAAGAATATTCAGCATTACAATGTGTCTACATGAAATACTAACCTAGTTCATATTATTTTCATTGCAGGCAGGCAGTGTGACACCTAAGTCGCCCTCTACTGACGTCTTTGATATGATTCCATTTTCTCCAATATCACACCAGTCTTCGCTACCTACTCGCAACGGCACACAGCCACCTCCGGTACCCAGTAGATCTGCCGAGATTAGTAAGTGTTCTAAACAAATCAATATGCATTGATATATTTTAAATGTTTAATGAATACTTTCTGGGAAATTATATATCTTAACAAGTTTAATTATTAAAGTATTATGTTTTTATATATGTGCCAAATTAGTTAATTCTATTTTATTTTATAATTCAGACTATATCGCTAAAGCCATTCCTATTTGCAACTTGAACTTATTACGTGAACAATGATGTTTGTTGTAGGTTTATTTACATCATAATACAAAACATTTAATTATATATTGATTGTTTGGGGAGTTATATTTTTAATATTTTACCTTAATTATTAAAAATAATTAATAATTGGGGGTAATTATTGTAATCATTGTTGATGTGTTTTATAGAGCTTGTTTAAATATTTTTGTTATCATAGGATTTATTGATATTGTTAGTTGAAGAAATGCATAAATGATATGTATTTCATGATTTATTCATTTATAAACACTATGTAAAGATTCTTTTTCTGATATATAAAATGCCATAAATTCATTGCTTTTATGTTTTATCTTTTGTATATCTGGAAGAACACTAATGCCTTGGTTTGATGAATTAGAAAGCTTCCAACAGATGCTTGGCTGTGTATTGATGTGTGCTTTGTCCCAGAAACTGAAAGAATAATTCTCAGTGGCCATGAATCAGTCACTATGTCTAAAGGGAAACTGAAGAAAAAAGTTTTGCATATTATACCTTATTGCACTCTCTCTGATAAACATTAAGACATTATGAAGATAACTACAAAGTTTTAGCTTAAGGCTTTAGTATATGCCGGGACTTATAGTTTATTTGTTTCCCCCATGGAACTTAACAACATACATTGCTCATGTTATGTATTCAATACATTTTAGAGGACTAATTTGTAAATACAAAGTAATAACATTATGGACTTTAAAATTCAGCTTATAAAAATATTTAAATACTTTACATAAGTTGAAATATATTTTTAAATTATTCTGTGTCTTGTGCCAATGCAAAATAATTTTTTCAAGGAAATAATCTGTAGTATACACATCATAGTGTGTTTTAGAAAATGTTTCCAATATCCTGATATTATGATGGGGTAGTTCTTGTCCTTATGAGTGTTCCCATATCTCTCTCTTTATCCCTTTCACTTCCTTGTACCTGGTCACTGATTCACTCATTAATTTATTTATTTAATGAGCATGTGCATCCACACATGCACTAGACTTGGATTATATGCTGGAATTTTTTGTCAGATAAAAATATTTTACTGGTACATCCAGGTATCATACACAACGTAAAAATGCACTTCCTTACACTGTCTGAATCTTTGTTGCAATTAAAAGTTCATTTACCCTACATAGAACTATACTGAGTAATCTCATTGCTCAAGCCTTCAATCTTCAAGATATCTGTTTCATTAATAATTTTAGGGATATACACTTACATATATAGAAAATATTCTTAATATTTCAGAGGTTTTTTATTGAAAAATGAAAATTATATATACTTATGGTGTACAACATATTTTTATAAATATACATATACACACACATATATTGTGGATATATTCCACACATATTGTGGAATAGCTCAATCAAGGCAATTAACATATGCATTACTTCATATACTTACAATTTTTTGTGGTTGAGAACACTTAAAATCTACTCTGTTAGCAATTTTCAAGTATGGGATGTATTGTAATTAACAATAGTCACCATGATGTACAATAGATCTGTTGACATGCTGGAATTTGAAATATAAATTAGCAATGTATCTATGGTGAAAGATTCTAATCGAAGTTGAAATATAAATTGAGAAGAGTGAAAAGATTTGAAGATATTTAGGAGGAATAATTTATCAGGATGATGCTTAAAAGTTCAAACTCAATTATAGTTCAGTATTTTAGAATAAATGTTAACAGGAAAAATTGGCAGCAGAGAAGTGAAAAATAATGAGCTCTGTTTTAGACATTGATGAGTTTGAAATGCTTTTGGAAAGTCTAAGCAAAAATGGTTAAATGGTTTTAAGGGATTTATTAATGAGAAAGTAAAGTAACACCTTGATACATTTTTCAATGTCTGCATGTCCCTGAGTATCAAAGTTTAGCAAAAATATATAGATAAACAGAGAGGTATAGAGAGATTATATGGCTATATCGCTAGATATCTCTGTCCCTATATGTCTGTCTATTGGTCTATCTATATTAACCACTTAAGGACAAGTCATTTATCACATTTTAATTGTAAAATTGTCTAAAACTCTAAACCAGTGGGGTTTTAGTTATAGGACACTTTTTCTTTAAATGAACTCTTCAATGTATTCATTAATTTATTTTTCTTCATTATCTGCTAAGTACATAAAAGCAAAAACTTGCATGATTGCTTCCTTATTTTCTCTCTTTAGTGCCTGAGAATCCTAATAGTTCTCCAGAATGTATTTCTGATCCTCTATTTCTCACTTCCATTGAATACTGTGTCTCTCTTTTGAATACATTTCAGCCTTTAATTTGTTTAATAACTATGTTCCCTGATTGGCTATAAATTCCACGAAGGAACAGCTTTGGCCCTTTCTTCACTACTTTAATCTGTTGCCTAGGAAAATGTGTTGCATATAATATGTGTTCAATAAATATTTCCTAGATAAAGAACGAGTGAAGTACCATCTATTACTTGTTATTTTATTCTTTTACTTCTGCATTAGACTCAACTAATTTTAATGTTAGTAATTACTAGCAAACTTTTTTCATAGAAACTGAACTTACATGATTTTTGTCATGAATTTTATATACATCTGAGCTGAGCAAAATACACCAAAGAGCTCTGTAATGTTTATTAATTTATGTAGTTTTAATATCATTCCTTAAATTATAGTATAGTTGTTTCTTAACTATATGGGAATCATGGACTCTTAAAAACATAAGTTAGGAAACTTCATAGAAAAACATAGCATACCCACTAAAACACAATTTTGAATTGCATTTCAGGAATGTCAAGGACTCCTTTAAGCCCATCTGAAATCTCTAGTGATTCTTGAGTCCCAGTCTGAGAATATCTATGTATGAAAATTTTTATTCTTCCTGTTCAGCAATCCCTCCCCTTCATTAGGTCATTAAAAAAAGAAAAAAAACAACTATGTGAAAAGTACTGTTCAGTATGCTTATGATAAAGTGGAAAACAGGACACACTTCCAAAGAAAAGTTCCTCGCGGATCTTTTAAATTTTGATTTCTTGCTTTAGCAGCATTAAACTGAGGAAAATAAATAACAGCAATAGTCATACCCATCAGTTATATATAAAGTAATAGTAAATTCCCATTTGATTAAGACAGTCCTGGATTATAGCTTTTGTCCCCATGTAACTATTGGGAGTGCTATTTTTACTTTTAAAAGTCTCTGTATTTGGATGATAAATTATATGTCCCTCTCATTTATACACTTACCAGAACCAGGAACTTCTAAGCATTTCACGTTTATTAACTTATTTAATACCAAAATCTGAAAAAGAAAGAAATGATTATAACTGGAAAAGCAAGGCTTCTTCATAGTGGGAGTCCAGACTGATTTTAGAGGATATTGTAGAAATCCAGTAGCATGATGTTATTTATATATAGCACTGAATTTAGACAATGTAAAGTTCTCTGCAAAATGAAAATATAAATACATTATAAATATCCATTCCCATATTTAATTTTTTCCAATCAAGTTTGCATTTGAATTGATTCAGAGGAAAGAAATTTATTGGGTTTATTTATTTTAGAATCATATAATAGGCCATAGTCTATCAAATACAAACATGAATTTTAACTTTGATACTTCTTTAGTGATAAAAAGCAGTACATGCTTTAGAATATTTACATGGAAAGCTTTTTAAATACTGCACATCTACCACTTTTTAAAAAGAAATTTATTTCTGGGGTCAGAAGCATTTTTAAAAAACCTGTCTCATTGTGGTTATTTAGGAAGTTAATATGATTTCACAGTACATGAGATAATGTACTATATTCTTTCTGGATAAAAGGTGAGATTAAGGTACATGAACTATAGTAGAGCTATTTGCTAATCTACTCAGTCCTAACTATTGCTTTACTATGGTGTTGCAAGGTATCAATAAGTGGAGTGAGGGAAATCCTAATGAGTGCTATATTAATTTTTGTTAATTTAAATTACTTCAGTAAAATGTAGGTGTCATATATTAATTATAAAATATTAAGTGAATTTCATATTGAGAAGTCTTCATTGAAGATACAGAAACCTCTCTGAATAATAATTCTAAATAGTTTTTAATGACATAAAATGGATCTTTTTTTGCCAAGCATGGTGGCTCATGCCTATAATCCTAGCACTCTGGGAGGCCGAGGTGGGAGG
>VBSM01001562.1:31888201-31944044 GCA_008086735.1 Cheirogaleus medius
AAAAAAAAAAAAAAAAAAAAAAAAAAATGGATCTTTTTTCCTTGTTAGTGTTTAACTGGTCTAAGCTCAAGGAAGCCTAACAAAGTATAAATGTAAACAGTGGCTCATTTGATCATGTAAATATTTATTTATATAATACTGCCTTTGAAATATAACTTACCCCAGCTCATGTCTTGTCATTTCATTTACTAAGTTATGTTCTTCTTTTTTAGAACGGGACCTGTTTGGAGCAGAACCTTTTGATCCATTTAACTGTGGAGCAGGAGATTTCCCTCCAGATATTCAATCAAAATTAGATGAGATGCAGGTGACTATTTTAACAGATTGGCCCATGAATGGTTTATTTACTTTTAATCTGAGAAAAAGAGAATGTTATATACAAAACTACCTTTTCCTTGAATTAATGTCACTATAAAAACTTACTTAAAAATAATTACTTTAAAATAATAATCCACATTAGTCCTAAAAATACTACATACGCTAATAATAGGATTTTTTTGAGATTCAATTTACAGCAGCAATAAGATGGTTCATTTAAAAAAAATGACATGAATTCTAATTGTTCATTGTTTTGAAATTCAGTCTTAAAAGGTCAGCACACGAGATTTATAAGATTTGATCTCAGCCTTAATAATTATGAATTTCAAAATTGTAAATGGGTAGATGAGGGAAAATCTTTGTAAGAGTAAAATCATTCTCTCTGAAAAGAAGCATTGTAGCTGTAGTTCATAACTTCTGGGCTTTTATTGAAAAAGCAGACACCCAGTGACAACTTCCTTAGGAATGTAGTCCAGTTGAGTTTTCATTTCTCTCTCTCCTTTTTACTTTTGAATTTTAACTTGGTCTGGAAGTTTGAAGAAATTGGTTTTAAAAGCTTCATACAATGGGCCATGATTTAAAAATATTCTTATAACCACTAGAATAAAGTCTTCTCTTCATATTTGCCCTTTACATTTTGGTTAAGCTATTATATCCTATTTTTCATCAAAAAGTTTAAATATGGTAGCATCCAGACAGAGACCAATTATATGAAGCTGATTGAGAAGACACAATGAAGACACTATCGTAAGGTGAAGGAGGTATTTCTGTTTATGGAATGCATTTATTTCCTATGCTTTGCTTCCTGGAAAAAAAAATAATGGGTGAACTCTGATCACTGGTAATTACTACACTCCTCCTTGGAAGATAACCTAAATACCTTCTACTCATTATAGACTGCAGCTATGTAGCAGTCTTATTTTCTAGGCATGATGTGACTTTCCTTATTGTTCTAAATATAATAACATGCCTGAATTTAAAAAGTTGAATTATTTAACGTGTGTCTTGAGGTTTTCAAAGAGTATGTTAAAAGAGTATTTTCAAGTTGGATAGTTTGTAATTCTCTTTTACATGAAATCTATTTTAGATCCTTAATATTAGCTTAAATTGTTATAATATTTTAAAATATTTACAGAAAGTTACAAAAATATATCCTTATGGTTTTTATACAATTATGAATTCAAAATTATAAATTAAATAAAAGCAAAATTACAACATCGGTAAAATTCAAATTAAGATCTTTAACAGGATGAATGATGTATTTGGCTGAAACTAAAACCACCATATCAAACTTCTATTTATTTCAACATGTATCATCTTTGATGGCATGGCTTTTCTACTTATTTTCCATATGTCAAATACAATAAAACTTTCACTCAAATAATGCATGATTAGTTAGTGAGAATTCTGTATTTCATATGAAATCAATTTCTTTCCTTTTTGAATAGTTTTTAAAAATGAACTTGTACTACTTGGGACTAATGCTTCTGTTGGAAAACACAAACATGGGCACTGATGTGGTAGTACTTACTCTCAAGAATTATGCGGGTCATAAAGATTACTTTTCTATGAATTTTTTTGGATTTTCACAAAAGTGAAAAAATTGTCTATAGATTTTAAAACATAAGCTTCCATCATCAGATTTTTAAAGGAAATAAGTTTGAGAAACACTGTATTAGAATGAGTTAATGATGTGTCAGCGAAACAATGTTAAACTGTGGTGTTTTTTGTTTTTGCTGTTTCTAATATTTTCTTAATTTTTTTTTATTCTTTTCTGCTTTCATGGTGGGTAGCGCCAGAGATGGTTGGTATATTATTTTCATAATAATTTTAAACAAATTCCAACATTTTAAAGCTAAAAACTTTAATATTTGCAAACATTATTAATAAATATTCAGAGGTTTCATAAATGATAGTTTAAGGTTATTTTTGTAATGACTTAGTCACTATTGCATTGTCTGTTTTATTGCTTATCTGTTTCTTTCAGTTCAAGATTTACTTGCAAAGTCACTTTAACTAAAGTAAAATAATATTTTCTTCATCTAAAGTCTATGATGACTTTTATTATTAGTCTTGCTAGCCTAATCTAATGCACACATTTAGCTACTATCTTTGCATGTCATATAACAACTTAATACAGTATAATGTGCTGTGAATGCCATATTGAGTTAATAAGCTTAGTGAGCTATTTAGCTTTTGTCTTTCATTTACAGGGGATTGTGACTAATTTATTTCTAAGGGAATTGAATTATTAAATTTGAAATCACAGAAATATCTCATGCATGTAAGAATTTATGGAGAAATATTAAGCCATATTTCATAACTTTTATTTCAAAGCAATAATGTAGTTATCTGATTTGACATAATATAAACTGTCAGGTACATATCACCAACAGGCAAATCAAGGGAATAGTATGATAGCCCAGATATATACCTTGTGGGCTATAGTAATTTAATACATTAGAAAAGCATGGCAAGTTAGTGAAGGATGAAAGAATTATGCACAAATGGTGTTCAGTCTACTGGTTAATAATTTGGGAGAAGATCAATGTATACTTGAAACTTAACAGCAAATATCCAAGTAGATTTAAAAGGTATTAGGCATTTTTAAATGTTTAGAATATAATTGAATATTCATCAGACTTTTGAATTGGAGAGAAAATTTTATAAGGAAAAGAAAATTGTGGACATATAATCTTCTAAAGTTTTTTAAAAATTTTCTCTTTAACAATATATAAATACATCACTGTACATAAGTTAAGCAAGTAGACAATTGACCAGGAAACTTAGAAATCAGCAGATAAATTTTAAAAGGCAATATTTCACGAAAGAAGACCACAAGTTTTGTCTAATCAAAGTAAACATATAAATTAAATAAAAAACTATAAATGCCATTTTAATCTAGCAAATTGGCAATTTTATTTTCTTACTAATAATCAATACAAGTGAAAATGTTATGAAAAAGCACTCAATCATTGGTAGGCCATGATTAGTTCATAACATCCTTTTGAAGAGTAATTTGTTATTAATACTTTTATTTCTATTTGATATTAAAAACTTTAAAACAATCTATTTTGAGGAGAAAATAATTATAAATGTGTTAAATCTCTATATGTGGAAATATATAGTCAACCTTATTCATAATGTAAAATACAGGAAACAAATCATTGTAAAAATTAATAGCACTTTATGTAGTCACAATAAATTAATTTTATGGAAACTCAAAATAATACAGAAAGTTAGTTTTGCTAAGGTGATATAAGGAAGATAGAAAATTATATATATGTAATGTATTATATAAATAGGAAAATTATATGTAATATAAATATTAAATTATAATTAAAATTATTTTTAAAAATCTATAGATAGAAAAAAGGACATGCCTTGACATGTTAACAGGTGATGTATATGAATGGTTTTTCCTTCCTTGATATGCTTTTCTATTTCAAAATGAGAAAATGCAATTTAGCAAAATATTTTATATAAAAAGCATATAATTTATATTTAATTAATTAGAAAATTATTATTTTTGTGATATTAGCTTATAAGTTCCATCATTATATACAGTAAATAAAACCTCATTTTCATTTAGAAGTTTAAAGTTCAAGAGGATATGATACCTTTGAATGATCCAGAGTTTATTAAATCGTGTTTACAAAATAACACTTACGAAGAAAGGTCAGAAAATGTGTGGGAAATTTAATCTTGGGAGGAGAGAAAACCAAGGAGCCTGATAATGCATAATGTACCTGTTAATAAGGAGGATTAGGAAAATCAAAGGGGACTCTGAAAGAATCCTTAAAAAATCGCCATGGAGTTACTATTGTAAATGATATACAAACACTTAATTATTGAAATAGTGATCAACCCATATTTTACTTTGGTTGCTGTTCTGCCTTCTCAATACTGACAATACAGTGATAAATAGTATTTCAAGGTAATTAAAGTAATACTGATTTAATTTCAGAATGAGCTGATAAAATTTAAAAGCACTACATGGTAGCAAATTTTTACAAAGGTAACTCTATCTACCTGCCATATCTATCTATCTAACCATCTATCATATATCTATATTTCTATCATTCATAATACATCAGAAAATAACATAGTATATAGAACTTCAGATATCCAATAAAATATTTTTAAAGAAAAGTTTATTTGCAATATTGTTAAAGTATTCATTTTTCATTTGTTAGTTGTTTGAAAAATATACATATATATGGCAAAACATTTCTTTTTGGGATAAGAATAAGCTTTTTAAAAAATAATGGTAAGTACTCTGACCTTTACCCAACTGAATATAATTTGTATTCCATGTACTAGGAAGGAATTTTGAAAAACCTTTGCAGTGATTATATTGCTGATTATATTACCTCTCTGCTGTAAACATAAGGAAGAGCATTCTCTGAATATTAATAACAAATAAAGTCTGGCTTGCAGCTTTATAATACCTTTCTTCCCTATATGATGATGTTCATATTGGATTTGTACAACTCTAAGTACATTTAGATACTTGTTCTAAATGAACGAAATTTGGGGAAATGTAAATAGATACACAATTGGCTAACACACAGATTGATATAGTTAGTCTTTGAATAAAACACACAAAGCAGAGCTGAAGACAAATGCTTCTCTTTGAGAAACATTTTGTTTTCTTCAGGAATAGACTGATGTCTACATTTTGTTTGCCAATAATGTGTCACATGGCCACCTCAAACTACAAATTACCTTCTTGAACAACATTTCAGTTTTCTTAGTAAGAAAAAAAGGTAGAATATATATAGGGCTCTGCCACATGGCTTCTACAAGGACACCTGCAATGTGGCCTCCAGTTCTACTGATCAGCATGCATCTGTGTCTCCCATCTCTTTATAGACCAGTGTGCATAGATTTACAAGCAAGGATGGGGATGGGGAAAGGTGGTTAGACCAAAGATGGCCCAAAGTTCAATTATCTTACCCAGAAAAGAAGAAAGCTTGGAGTAGAGAAGGACAGAATCCTTTGCCATTAACTTTTAACTCAAAATCTTAGGGAAAGAAATCCACAAAACTTTCATAGGAACTGCATTCTTATGCTCAATAAATCAAAGGAAACTTAACTTCTAAAACATGCTGGGAAAGTAGGAGTCAAAGGGGCCAGTCCAGTGCAAGCAACAGCAGAGCTAGTAGAGGAAGCTTTCTCCGTGGCAAAATGGTCTGCAATTTTTGTTCCACATAGGCTAATGGCATTAAATTTACAAGAAGTATTTTACCCAGGCTCTGGTCAGTGGGAACCAGAAATTAAAAGGTGAAAATTACCAGTATATCTTGAACTTCTCATCAATTTGAGGTTCAGCTTCCTTAATGTTTAAATTAATAATAATCTTTATAATTATTATATGCTACAATAGATTGATATAATAAATAGGCTTTACTGAAAAGAAATGTTTAAACCTTAAAACTACTTAATTCCTTATATTGCTATTTTCTTCTGTCTCTCATGAATGCTAACCTCACATATATATAAAACATTAAAATATTAATGAGCATAAAAGAACTGCCAGTGGTATATATCTACATAAAATTTTACAAGCCAACATTTGGTATATAATAGTTTCTTAGTTGATCAAAGCATGAAGATTTCAACTTCTATTCATAGTCTTTTCTATTTATTGATTTTATTTTTACTGATTTTTTTTTTACTTTGCCATTAGCATTTCCTATTTTAATGATTTTATTCTGTTTTACAGGAGGGGTTCAAAATGGGACTAACTCTTGAAGGCACCGTATTTTGTCTTGACCCATTAGATAGTAGGTGCTGATGTCAAGAACAAGAGACCCTGATTCATGTTAAATTTGTTTATATGCATATGTGATTCATTATTACTTCAAAATAGGTATTATACACGTGCCCAATATATTTTTGAATATATTAATGTTTTGAAAATTATTTCAGTACAATGTCTTCATTTTCACGATTGATCTGTAATTTTTATTTTAAAAACAACTTGCTGTCAAGTGTATCATACTTTTAGTATCCTTTCTGTTTCTGTGGTAGATGAATTTATAATTGAAAGACAAATTATACAAATATCTGCCTTGTGTGTGAGTTCTAAATAAATAGCACCTTGAAATTTGAATCCATTTTCAAGGCCGCTAGTTTATTGTTGATTTCCCAAAAGCCATACCTTAATGATACTTTTTAAAATTCTGAAGAGATACATTAATGCCAAACTAAACATGTTCTGTTTTCAAATAATAAACATGTTGCCATTCATTAGACAGATGCCATTTTATGTATAAAATGCTGCTCACATCACTGGGAAAATGTTAACTTTGAATATAATGCCACCGGGTCACTAAGTTTTAACAGGTAAAATAATAAGCATATAAATTCCAATAATAATTAAAACAATGTATTTAGAGTATTTATTATATATTAGTAAATACAAAGTGATAATGTTAGTTATTATCAGTTATACTCTAAATATTTAAGTTTTTTCATGAATAAAGATTGCGGAAAATAGTGAAAATCTGCTATTTACAAAAAACTTAAAATTTTATTTCTAATGAGATAAGTCATATTACTATAACAGCTAAACATTATCTGATCTGATATTCCTAAAAATTATTTGGAATATTTGCTATTTATGGTTGCAATATCTATCACTCATATTAACTTTACCAAATATATTTGTTCTCCTTAAATAGGTATTATCCTTCTGATAGTTCCTCCTTTGATAAAATTATTTTCTCACCAAAGTTTATTTTGTAATGCCCCATTAATTTCCATACTTTAACATCTATGGCAACTTTTCTATATGAATTATCAATCTTACTGAGCAAATTTGATTTGCATTTATTTTGTTGAAGTCAGAATCTCATCTTTTATAAAAATCAAGTTGCTGCTCAGTTTATTCTTGAACATGAGCAATAACATTCTCTTGTACCTCATTCTTAATGTGCTGATGAACCTTGATCTTTAAAAGCAACATTTGCTTCCCATACTTTTGCCCATTATGTAACAGACTAATTTGTATTCAGTGCAACAAAAATTTCTGGTGAAAATTTCTAATTTGATTCATTACATTATGAGAAAAATAAATTAAATTAATAAAAATTTGGGCTTATATTGGGGGTGGCCCTCAAAAATAGATTTTTCTTTTACTCGTGGGAATATTCTTCAAGTGCTAAAGGTACATTTCCATTAGGAAAAGAAATCAAATATGCTTATGCAATATTATATTTGTGTGTATCTCCATAATGTTGAATGGTATATATGAGTCTTCTAGTGTGTTTTCCTTTATCTGCTCAGTCGTGTCTTAATTAGAGGGCAATATATGTTTCATAAAGAAGAGTCTTTATAATTTTGTTTGTCACATAGTATTTTGGAATTTGTATAATGAGGATGTTTAGAAGCCCTATATGTGGCTTTTTTTTAACAGATAGATTTGTATTTTTATTGTACTTTAAAAAGATTTATGTAATAGGTATATATTTAGCAGCCATTTATTATCAATGGTAACACAATAGAGTACTAAGATGGTATTTGCACATTTAAGATATGTTACTTTACCAATTTTTAATGGTAATCAATTCTGCTACTGGCATGATTAAATAGTACATAATTGGTCATTAATGATGAACATTTTATTTCTCCAGTGCATTTTTATGAAGATCTGGTTGAAAATTGTATTTCTATGTAAACACGATGATATGTTTGATTTTGCTGAGAATAAATGATTTTAAATATATTAAATTGTATAATATACTCATTAAATAATCTCTAATTAATTTAGACACATTCTAAAGCTAATTATATGATAGATTCTCTTGGTCATAAATTGGAGTTGAAAGAAAAAAGAGAGAAATAGAAAGTGCAAAGAAGAAAGAAAGAAAGGGCTTTACATTTAACTTCATTTCTTACAGCCCACACACATTTTAGCTTTAGGAGCAAATATCATTCAGTTGTGAAAACAATGAATTTCATCCTGCTGATGAGAGAGGTTACGATTCAGTTCCTTTCAACAGAAGCATCTGGTGCAATAACTGTATTATGTAAATATCACTTTTCCAAATTGGGGGTTTTTTGAGCCTAGCAATAATGCTAAAGGTGTCTTAGCTGATAGTCTTAAAAAGGTGGACTTGATAATAGAATATGGTTTGTGGGTAACTGTTCTATCATGAAGAAGAACTTTTGAACCTTTTCAAAACTTGGTGTTAAGTATTTTAGAGACACACAGGACTCCCATACACAGACTTTGTACCCCAATGAACAATTCAATTCATTCAATAAAATTCACTTATTACTCACATTGTGTGAATAACACGTGTTATACATGTCAGAAAACATCTAGCAAGTTTGCTAACAGATATTGTTAACGGATATTGTTAAATTAACAGGATCCTTTCCTTCAGTTAGTTTGTTGTCATAATGGAAAAGTTAGGAAAGCATATGAGTTAATAAATGAAAAACAATAAGTATTAATATTAAAGTACTGTGTGAACCAACAACTTTCCCAGGAACATATATATTTCACTATGGTTAAATCTGGGCACCTCACACTAGCTACTATTTATGTCAGACATACAGTGTGAGGTTTATCAGGACAAACTAATGGCAATAATCTTCTTCATCTCTTTTTGTTTCTTATATTTTGGGTATGAATTTTATTCAAAAAATTTTAGTTGTAGTATAGGAATTCATTTTCAAATAGAATTTCTGATAGATTATGTGTTGTTGAATTTCTAAATACTGATTTTTTTTTTTTTTACTCTTACTGGTGTTACTTAGCATAATCATGGAAAAAACTGATTGTCAATACTTTGCTATTCCAGTGTTTCCGTATATAGTTTCAAATTCAATATTTACTCATAATTTTGAGTTTAGGCCTCTGTTAAATTACTTGAAGGATCTTGGACTCAATTTTGACGACTCGATCTCAGATTCCACCCAAACTATACCCATCACAGGCAGCTCACAAACTGTTGAGGTGGGCATGGCTGGTATTGCCCTCAGATCCCTCTGGGAATTTCCTGCATGTCTTCTCCTTCTAAATCAATTTGGACAAATCTTCCAAAAACTACCCTCTTCAATACTCATGTCACAAATTTGACATAAACCTTAATTCCTACATAATCATCCCACGTTTTGATCTTGTTGTCAAGGTCTAAGATAATCCACTTCTGAAATTCCCTCCCCCAAAGCATAATTTCTCTAGAATCCTTTCAAAGTGGGATTTTTTTTTTTACTCTAGCAAGAACACCACCTCCTAATATCATGTATAGTCTTCAATTTCCTTATTTTCAGATAAAATTTTATGAAATATAGATATTATTTAAATTGCAGAAGTCATTGCCTTTGGATTCATTCCTTTCCACTCTACTTCATAGACTCTAAGCAACACCACTTCCAAAATCATAGTTTAATAGTATACAAAATATGGCATACTTAAGGAGTTGAGTTCTCATTTTTCTGATACGATATGATAAATTGAAATAGCCAAATTCCTTGTTTCTGTATGATTAACATTGTGTTCTGCTTCAGTTAATAGTGCCACCATAACTGTGTAACAAAAGTTTAGCAAAAATTTACCTTATCTTATTTACCTTAGCCACAGTTCTGGCATTCATTCACATGTACTCAGAGTTCATTGAACCAAACTATTCTAGTTTGCAGGCAACTCTATAGACATTTTGAAACTCCATGCATTAAGACTTTCAAATGTTACCATTTTCATTAAAGAAGACCTAGCTAGAAGCTGTAGAAGTTACTTCTTAAAAGGATTTTCCAATACATACTGGACCTGAGTTTTCTATGAAAGAACATTCTGAAATCCCATAGCATTTTCTTAGTACCTTGACCCTAATCAACTTATCATTATTAATATTTTTTTGCAAAAATCAATAAAATATCTTGGAAGCTACTCTCTTTTTGTATTTTTAATACATTTTAAAATGTTGCTATTTATTTTTCCAACCCTTTTGAAGGACTTCCTTGACATTTTCCTATCCTCCTTAGTGACAAGCACAATAATTTATCCATAAGCATTCAATAAAAGTTTAATAATTCTTTAGCATGCTTCTTGATCATGATGCAAACTAAAATTTTTTATACTGTCTTAGATAGAAAAAAAAATCATGCCTTGAAATTAATATTGGGAGAAGAGAACCACTTTTTCATCTCCAATACAATCTTTACCATTATTTTAACTTTTACTGCATCAATAATTTGCTAAATAAAGCTCTTGATAATTGTCTGCCTAAGAATGTTTAACAACTCCCATAGAATCATAGACCAAGGAAATCTGGCCCAATTGAGAGGAAAAACAAAGAATGATTATTCAGCTTCAAAGAGGCTGTGAGAATTCAAGGGTGAATGTCATATAATTACAGGACATTCCCTGTACTCAAGGGAGTGGAGAACTATATTTGTTGAGCATGTGTATTAAAGAATGATAGCTAAAAACTCAAACCGTATCCTTGAATCTGATATTGTGGTCACTCAGTATTCATTGATTTTAAATATTTTTTAGTTCGTTTATCTGTCTTTAACTTTATATTTTCCTCTTATTTCAAATGAGCTTTCAGAAGTACATGTTGGGGTCCTTCCCAGTTGACTACTCCCTCCCCTTTGTCTGGCCAGGCTGCTATATTCTAGTCTGTTCCAAAGGTCACTTGTTCCAGTTGAAATAACTGTCTGGATGGCCTGGAAAAAATCCAGATACTGGTTCTTTCCTGCAAAGAAAGCAAAGATAGATGTTTGTTTTGGGCTATACTTTAAAAGAAAAAAAAAAGGAATTTTATGTCTGGATCTCCTAATACTTGAAAAAAATCATGTAATTCTAGGACCCATTTAAAATTGTTATGATTATTCAATACTTTTGTATATATTCCACTTTTTTAAATATACTTTTCAAATTCAGTTATTTACTATGAGTATCATTAAAGAAATAGGTAATCATATGTCAGAAGTATATGCAGAGAGATTTTGGCAAAGATTTGGCAAATACTAATTGCTTTCTCTCTCTCTCTCTCTCTCACACACACACACACACTCCATTTAACTATTCAGTTGTTTTATTCTTCATAGCCACTTTAATTAAAGAAAAATAAACTCAACTTGGACTAGACAGTACAGAGAATGGGAGGAGACAGGTAGTAAAGGGATAGTCATAAATCTTCAGCAGTATCAACTTACCCACACTTGGCCAAGTGGCTGTGCACAGATATTTGACCTGTTCCTTTTTCAGACAAGTTGGGCCATTTGGCGGCCAGGGAGTAATAAGAATGATGCAATTATATGAAAAGCTGTTTCTACAGTGATTCCTCTTTAATTTCCCCTAGTTCTCTGATAATGCCTGCAGTTTTCATCTTTTCTACATAAAAGGAATTAAACAGGAAAAGACATAAAAATAAGCTGGCCACTATTTCATGACTTCCTGCCACCAATGGCAATTAAGAAAGCAAATATTACTTCCTTAGAATCATTTGAGTTTGAACATTTCTATATCATACTTTAGTTGAATTTTTAAGTAGTTAAAATATTACCTGTACTGAACTAAGTCTAGCCTATAGGGAACAATTGAACTAAAATTTAAAACTCTATAATATGACCTTACAGTTACGCTTACGGGTTTAGACTGGTCTTTTTTGACTTTGGGAAAGTTATGTAATGGGGTTATGGCTTCTGAAGTTCCCAAACCTTAGCTATTATTGGCGTAAAAAAGGAATAAAATCCCCCAAATAAACCTAAGATTTAAGGGGAAAGAAAACATTGTCAGGAGAATCATATATTTCCCATTCTTTTATTTGTATACTAGTTGTAAATAAATATGGAATTGATGGCTTCCAAATGAGTAGTGCATCTACCTGGGAATTAGAGGTAATAATAATCCCATATAAAAGGACAGGAGTGATCATAAAACTGTTCCAGCCTTTTCATCTCTTTATTATCAAAACATCTTGTATAGAATTATGTCCCTTTACAACAAAGTTGAATGCAAGGCAAAAGCATGATACTAAGCTTCTCTCCTTTCTCAAACTTTCCTACTCCTAGGTACACATTTAAAGGCAGACCTCAGAATATACTTACAACACAAAAATGGAGCCTGGTACTCTACAAAAGTATTAATGGCTTGCCACATTTTCAGGATGACTTCAAGATGAATGATGCATGTCCCAAAGAAATTCAAAGGCTCTCCTTCTTTCCAAGTAAACGTAAAGCCTTGAAAATACCAGCCCTCTCTCGAAAAAATGCTGAAACGTATAAGATAACACTACATTGAAATATCAAAACACAAATATTCTTAAATTTGCTCAAATAGATAGAAATATTTAGATTCACATAGAATTTGTTCTGTATCTGGATTTAGTAGAAACCTGCCTATATGTGCTTAGGTTTTATAATGAAGCTTCATGTGTGTGAATGTGAATATTAGAATCCTTTCTTGAAATGGATTCAAATAAAGCTTGCATTTGATATGTTGAGTTATACTCCTTTGAGTAGCTGCTTTGGTAAAGTTTTTCTTGTTTGTTTTCCTTATAAAGGAATGAAAAAGCAGAGCACATAAAAAACCCTGAATGTGACTGTTAAGTCTTCCAAAGGCAGCAAATGCTGTGTGCATTTCTCTTTACTCTGTATCCTCTCCTTAATCCTTAATCATAGAGCTGAAGCTAAAGAAAACAGCTGGCCCTGAAACCCACACGGGTCTGGAGTTTTTATTTCTGCTATGCAAATTTATCAAATCTCTATAACCCCTTAGAAAATATTTTACCAAAACAAACAAACAAAAAAGGTACCTAAAGCAAAAGTTCCTTCTTAGCAAACAGTTTAACTTTTTTAAAAAAGTAAACAATCAAGGATGTCCATCTGATCAAATAAGATTAATTACGTAGTTTATAGACAGAAAATAAAACCAATGAGGCCATGGAAAGCACATGAGTCATATGACCTAATTGAGTTTATTTAGAATACACACACTTACAAAAATTTGGGATTCCATCAAAACCAGATTGTTTCCCTCACTGTTCCCCAACTAAAAATTAGAAGGTCAAAGGAAAATTGGACAAAAATGTTCAAAAAAGCTATGCATGAAAATTGTCTAAAAACAAACAAAACAAAATAAGTGGAACAGTGGAAGGAAGACAGGGTTTTAACATTTTGATTTTTAGGTTAAAATCTGTTCAATAGTATTTTTATCTTGTGTAATATTTGATATTAGCTTACATCTAATACCCGGGATCTTTTTCTTCAAAAATTATCAGGAAAATTGTAATAATGAATTCATTTTGAGGCAGTAAAATGAAACAATGTAACTAGAATTTAAAGAGCAGAGAGTTATTTTGGAATGTGCTTGCTCTCAAGAAAGACCAAGCAAGACTAAAATAAATGCATTAATTCATTATTGTTCTTCATGAGAATGAGCAATTTAAAGCAGAAAGAAACTTCAGCTCTATTTCAAAAGGTCAGCTGGGATGGTATTTAAGAGGAAAACTGAAGTCACATTTTTAGTACTTAAGACAGATGCTTTATGTTAAAAGACTTCTCTGATGAGGTCCTTTTGTGCCAACTGGAGTCTGTTCTAAGTGGGTATAGAGTGGAAGGAAAAACAAGTTATTGTCCTTCACAGATCTTTTTAAATGCCTCAAATGCACATATTCTGAAGGGACAATTGAAATTCCTGCACCCTGGCTACGTCTCCACTGTGACTACGCTCCTTTTTCAGTGAGAGTAGTGTCTTTATATATCTATATATATAAGTATATGCACAGAACTGAAGTTTCTAGAAATATAATTTTTAATTTGGTCTAAGCCAAATCCTGAAATAGCTCGGGATATTCATTTTGGAAACATTTTAGACACACTTATTAAAATTTCAATTCCTAAAAGCAAAATCATCAAAGGAAAATGCTATAAATGATGAATACATATTGGCAAGAATAACGTTTATCTGTGACTGCCAAAACTTCAAGATTACTGATAGAGATTATAGTATGTCTATGTGGCCAGAAAAATCATTGTGAGATGAACAGTCTTTTCCAATCACCACTCATCATAGAATATTCTTTGGTATATATGAAACCACAAGTACATGAGTGGGAACTTATTGCAATAAGTTGGAAATACTGCAGTCAGACCACTAATCATGGCGGCTAGATTTCCCAGAATAAATTCATTGCTCTAGAAATTATGCCAACTACTTGGGTTAAAAATATGGCTTTAAAAGTTGTAGATCAGCATAAAATGGAAGGCTTATTAGCACACTTCAGTAACTTGGTTTTAAAGTAGACAATTTAAATAGTGTTTCATAGTAATTCACTTTTCTTAGACATAGGGTTGCAAAGGAAGGGTAGTTGCTAGCACCATCAGTTAGTTAATACATCCAATCAAGCTGGGGTTTGCATATAAAAATCTTTATTCTGCCTAAATGAATTTTGCTCCCAAATATAAAATATTTTTTTGTATGGAATATATGTCAGCCAATATAGATCACAATACAAAAACTTTTTTTCTTATTTTGAATTACATAATTGTCCAGATGTTTTTACAACTTATTCTTGACTTTTTTTTTGATACTTCATAATAATTGTGAATTAATATGAGCCAGAGGCAGGGTAGTTATAAATATACAAAAGTGTGACTTTTAAGTATTGATTCAATATTAGAGTCAGACAGGACCACCACCTTTTAAGCTTTTGTAAGAACTTTAATTTTAAAAAACAAATAAAAACTAAAGTAACGTACATGTTTAATCAATGTACAACCTTTTGATTGAGAAGTATTGTTATTATGATGCTACTACTTAACTATACTAAATGTTATCAACCCAGTACTGCTGTATTCAACAAATTGTTTTTTCTACAGAACAATAAGCATATATATTTTCACTAATTTGCAATGACGTCTTTATATGTAGCATTTTTTAGTTTCCATGTAGATACTTTCTGTCTCTTTGTGTGTGTGTGTGTGTATAATTGTCTTCATGAAAAGTGTTTTTGTGTTGTTTTTATAAACACAAATTTGCAAAATTGTTTTCTATTTCTTAGTTTTCATGTATATTTCTTAATGCTACACAATGTTTGTTTGCTCTACATAATACTGTTTAAATTATTTTACCCATGTAAATGATGTTTTTTTGATCACCTACTAATTTAGCTCTACATATGGAACTATTAATGCCAGTAAACTTTATCTAATGTGTTTCATTGAGTTAATTCTGTAGAATAGAAATCATCTATTAATCCTATGATGAAGAGATCATTTACTAGCCACTGTTCTACCTTGGGTTTTTCACAGTGTACATAAAATGGTGTGAATTATTTAACAGAAACTTCTGATTACCCATGTCATGCTTGTTTATGCCTATAGATATGAAAGTGGGTTTTCATATGAAAATATACCTTATATCTTTATATCCTTATACCTTATATCCATAAAGTATAATACGTATTTTCCTATTGAAATAAACAATTCAAGTATGAGCTCTAATATGTTTCCATAATATCTCACACCATTTTATAGACAACCTTAAAAAAATTTTGACAAATGAAATAAGAAAATAAAATAATTTTAAGAATATGCTAAGAAATAGGCCAGGTGCAGTGGCTCATGCCTGTAATCCTAGCACTCTGGGAGGCTGAGGCGGGAGGATTGCTTGAGGTCAGGAGTTCGAGACCGGCCTGAGCAAGAGCAAGAGCGAGACCCAGTCTATACTCAAAATAAAAAAAATTAGCCAGATGTGGTGGTGTGGTCCTGTAGTCCCAGCTAATTGGAAGGCTGAGGCAGCAGGATCGCTTAAGCCAAGGAGTCTGAGGTAGCTGTGAGCTAGCCTGATGCCAAGGCACTCTAGCCTGGGCGACAGAGCAAGACTCTGTCTAAAAAAAAAAAAAATGCTAAGAAATAGAAAATAATATTTATCAATATCATGTTTATTTTTGTTTTTTTAGAGACAAGGTTTCACACTGTGGTCCAGGTTAAAGTGCAATGGCCCAATCCCAGCTTACTGAAGCCTGGAACTCCTGGGCTCAGGTGATCCTCCCACCTCAGCCTCCCAAGTGACTTGGACTACAGGCATGTGCCACCATACATGTCTAATTTTCTTTTCTTTTCTTTTTTTTAAGAAATGGGGTCTGCCTATGTTGGCCAGGCTGATCTTGAACTCCTGGCTTCAAGTGATCCTCCCACTTTGGCCTCCCAGAGCAGAGTGCTGGGATTATAGGCATGAACCACCACGCCTGGCCCAAGATCAAAATTACTGTCAATACTTACTATGATTTAATGAATATAAATGCTCTGTAAACTCTAAATAACTATCAAATACATGACACTATTTTTTAAAATAAATTTAATTGATGAAAGATTTCTTTACTGAGATTTTAAGCTTAGGCATATGTGAATTATATTATGTTGATCATGTGATAGACTGTGGATTATGTTCTGTGTTAAATTTTAATTTTTTAAAGGTATAGATACTGTATATGAACCCATACTCTAATTGCTAGTTGTAACTTTGGTTCTAGATCTTTTTATGGTGAAAATTACATTCAAGTACAGTGATAACTTATTGATGATGTGTTGAGTTTATCATAGTAATTAATGTTAAAATATTCTAAAATAGACTTTGAGGTAATTTACTTGGACTAATGAATCTCAGAAGAAAAAAATATAAAATGTTAGGACTTCGGCTATACTTGATGATATTAGTCTTTTCTTAACCAAAACTTCCATATTTCATAATAATATTTGGATAAAATCCAAAATACTGACAATTGTTGGCGAGGATGTGGAGCAGTGAGAATGTAAAATGGTACAGCAACTTTGGAAGACAGATTAGCAATTCCTTATAACACTAGATATACTCTTATTCAATTCAGCCATCACACTCCTAGCTATTTATGCAACTTATTTGAAAACTTATTACCCACACAAAACCCTGCATGTTTATGGCAAATTTATTCATAATTTCCCCAAACTGGCATAACCAAGATGTTTTTAATAAGTGGATGTATAAATAAACTGTGGTACATCCATTAATGTGCATCCATATAATATCATTCAGAGAAAAAATTGAGCTATCAGCCATGAATAAATGTTAAATGCATATTGCTGAAAGAAACCAGTTTGAAAACATTACATACCGTATAATTCTAAGAATCCAAGGCAAAACTATAGTCAATGTAAAAAGATCAGTGTTTGCCAAGGGCTCAGGGAAGGGGAGAGGATTTAATAGATGAGGCACAGGAAAATGTTATGGCAGTAAAATTATTTTGTATAATACTGTAATGGTGAGTAACATGGCATTGTAATTTGTCAAAACCCATAAAACTTTATAGCACAAGAGTGAATTTTAATGTGTTTAAATTAAAAAAAAAATTTAGGATATTGGGAATCCCAGGATTAAATGCAGAATGTGACAAAACAATCTAACTGTATCACAAATGTATGAAACAACTTTACTGAAAGGGGTGGGAGTAAATATGATGACCTAACCTTGGAAATAAGCATAGTCTGCAAGACTAAATATAAAAGGAACTGCAAATGAGCTTTTGCACTTTAGTTGATAAAGTTGTTTCCCATGTGGTATGGTTAAACAATTCTAACACTATACATGTATATTGAGATTGAACAATAAGTAATCATATAGTAGATGGTGGTGGCCAGGTTTCTCACCGTTGGAGTAAAAGGTATAGATAAGAAGAGGGAGAGGCTAGAATGATCTATGTGGAAATGGATTAGATTTCGAGACATCAGCAAGAACCCAATTTCAGTTTTATATAGAGACAAATAGTTACATATAGAAATATTTATAGGTATGTATGATTTCACTGTTGATTCTACACATGTATCTTTCCTTGCCTTGTCAGCTGAGAGGATCTAAAAGCAGATTTCTTAGTAGCAATGTGCACAGGAGGGTAACAAATCTTGGTTTCTAATACTATTCTTCAATAAAAGTAACCAGGGCTCCTTCTTGAAAAATAGGCTAATTCTAGGTTTGAGGAAGAAAATACATGAGATGAGCTTGGAGCCTCTTATAGCTTTTGAAAGTAAAGAACGTTGCTTAAAAGAAACAAGCAAAAAAGAAATAAAAGGGATGATAGAGATAAGTCAAAAGGACACAGGAATCAACTGAAAGAGCTTCTACAGTCTAAAGACAGAACAATTTGAGCAATAAAAATGGTAGTATTGGATTATAAACCAATTTTAAAAATAAGTACCCATGAGATACTTTGCCATGGAGGAGGTACAGCATGACTCCCCACTTAAGTATGGGCTGTGTGTACGCTATGAAAAGGGAGAAAGGATTAACTTCACAGTGGAGATGGCTGATAAAGTTTATTGATCATATTGAAAGTATATGTTCTTGATATGATGTGATGAAAATAGTAATTTACTTCTGAAGACTTCCTGTCCCCAACTCATAAATCTTATCTAAAGACAAGAAAATTATTCTTAGACAAATCCCAACAGAAGAGCTGACTAGTATTACTGAAAATTGTCAAGGTCATCAAAATCGAGGGCAGTGGGAGAAACTATCATGGCAAAGAAGAGCCTAAAGAGACATGACTATTATAGGTAACGTATACCCTGTATGAGACTCTGGAACAGAAAAAGGAAATAAGGCAGAAAATTTTAAAATCTGAATAATCTATGAACTTTTATTAATAATGATAATGTATCAGTATTAGTTCATTAATTATAACAAATGCACTAAAAATTTAAGATATTAATAATAGGGAATGATATGTGGAACATATGGGAACTCCATACTATCTTGTGATTTTTCTATCAATCTAAAACTGTACTGAAATTAAAAAGTTTAATATTTAAATTTTTAAATAATATTAATTTTTAAAATGTTAGTTAAATTAACATTTAAATATTTTAAAATATTACCAACTACTTGAGAGATATAATAACCTAAGTGCTTGCCAGTTAAATTTTTTATTAACTTAAAAGTATTTTAAAAAATATATCTATAAGAATAAGAAAATTAACTAGGGAAATGCTCATTTTTCTCTAGAACTAACCACTGGAAGGAAAGCATGTTTAGTCTAAAAACCACAAGAGAACTATGGATTCAGCTACAAAGAAGTGGTAATAATTAAACCAGAATTAAGTAAGCATTAATTTTATAGGGACTCAATAGAAATATTAGATGTTTTTATACTGCAAAATGTTACAAAATTATATTTTCCTATACTATTCCAAAGATTCTATTTATGTCAATTCAAGAATTATTCATTGTCTTCCAAGGGAAAATAAAAGCACCTTGAGCAATAAAAAATTAGTTATGGTACTTTTTATAGTATGCGTAAGGCCTTGTAGAGGGAAAGACATATAAACACTGTTGTGTGGTCATAGATTAAAAATGGAAAAAATAAAACCACTGGGAGAAATGAATTACATTTTATTCATTCACAGCAGATGCCACATAAATATTTTGAGTAGATCACTTTTACTGGTAGAGGGAAATAAGAAACTGTAAACTTAACACATTACATCTACCCGCAAGAAAATTTTAATCAAGTTGGGGATATCAGATTTCCTTACTTGAACAACTCAGGAAGAATTAATGTAAGGGTCATGGAAAGGCCTTTTAATTTAAGTCAAAGTGACTTCTATGTGTTGAGTCTATTGATGAGTAAATCACTCCAGGCAAGGATATGCTGTGTCAGCAAATGACCTCCAAGTACAAGTGGCTAACGACAAAGTTTATTTCTCACTCACACTAAATATCCATTATCTGTTAGCCCTATTCTACTCCAAGGAAGGTCTACACCAGGTTAAAGAATCTTTCTCTAGCTGGGGCATTATAGATCTTGTGGTAAAGACAAAAGCGGCATGGCGAGCCATATGCTGACTCAGCAATTCTGCTTGGCGGTGTTCCACAGCACTTCTGCTCAGGAGTGAATGCATGTTATTTTGTTGCCCAAAGTAAGTCGCATGCATACTCCTGAGTTCAAGAGGAAAGGGATATAAAGTGGAACACTACAAGGAAGGGAATGAAAAGTCAGCAATCAATAATATAATCCGTGATACTTATTAAATGCCTACAATACTTACTCACTTTGTGACTTTAGAAAAATCGCTTAATATCTTTAAGCCTCCATCTCCTTATCCATAAAATATGAGCAGTATTTAGTTATGAGGTTAAGATAAAATGAAAATAAAGATGTAAAGCATTTAAAATGAGCTAGGTAATGAATATATGATAGCTATTATTGTAACTGTTAAATGAATGTAGAGCTACTGTTACAACAATGAGAGTCTTAATGGCTCAACTAAGTTTTAGATAATAATAATAAAGGATTAAGGATACTAATATAAAAGGGCTTAACCTTGTATTTCTTTTACTACTTCATATATCACCAAATGACTTAATTAAATATTGTTTTGATATGCTTTTTCAGAATAATTTTATTTTGTCTGTTCCATAAAATACTCTGCAATTTTTAGCTGCCTGTTTGCTCTATATGATGTTTCGTGAAAGTGAGATTCAATCTTTCCAGGATTGGATGTCTAGAATTAAATAAATCATAGCAAGATTTACATAATTGAAAACAGGAATATTGGTCTAGGAAAGGGCTTACCCTGCCATAACAGCCATTAGCATGGCTTTTGAAATGGGGCTGTGTCTGCCAGAAGCCTTTGTGCTGAGCACAGCTAGAGGACCAAGAGTCCCACAAAGTATAATCCAGGTTGCCTTACTGGTAAGCCAAAAACTCTTGTGCTTTTTCTCTGGTTTGAAATTTATCTCAAGGAAGAATTCAAACCAAAACCAAACTTGGCTTAGGTTCTTAGAAAATATGAGTACTCAGATATACTCAACTGTTAATGGCTGCTGACAGAGTGTCTGTCCAACTTTGCTTCCTTGAGCATGGTAGACACGGAGCAGAAAGTAATCATATTTTGCTTAGATGTACTATCCTTATCTTTATTCCTTTTGAAAATCTGACCATTTGTTTTCTATCGTGGAAAACTCTTCTCATACTTTCTGCTTTACAAGTACAAATTCTTTCTCTATCACCAATAAATCTCATCTCGCATTTGTGTAGTTTGATCCACTTCTATTTAGATATTGTTGAATTCTTACATTTATTGTTATTTTATGAGATATCGCCTGTCTTTCCATTTAATTATTAAACTGCTTACTAATGGCAACTATGAAGCATACCTTTTGCATCTCCTTCAGTGTCTAGCACAGTGCTGATATAAACAGAAAGTTATTAATAAACATGTGTCTTGTTTATGAGCTCTCTCACCTGACACACAGATCTATCTTCACATGTCTGCTCATCATTTCTTCTTGATTTTCTTGCTATCATATCTTCAAAATTATATCTCTCCTCAAAAGTAATTGTGGTCTGTGGGTTGACCCAGAAAAATATGTGATCAATTTTAACTGAGGAAACAGAAGCATTTTTAAATGTTTTAGAGATAGTTGATGTGGGGCCTTGATAATAAAGGCACTATTTAAATTTGTATTTGTCTTACATAATTTTCTAAAAGCTTTGAGAATTACGAATTACTATAGAATAGATTACCCAGAATGAAAGATCTGGAATGAAAAAACAAACAAACAAACAA
Organism: Cheirogaleus medius; assembly: GCA_008086735.1. Lineage (NCBI taxonomy): Eukaryota > Metazoa > Chordata > Mammalia > Primates > Cheirogaleidae > Cheirogaleus > Cheirogaleus medius. The sequence goes on from VBSM01001562.1 coordinate 31,910,087, forward strand.
AAAAAAACCCCAAGCAAACTGCTCTTCAGATCAGACCAAGAAAAGAGGATGAATACAGGAGAGGCTGCTAAATTTGGACTGTTCCAGCTATGACAATAGGGGAAAGGACAAGCAGATCAGCAGCTTTTGACTCATGGATGAACACAATGGGAGATTACCCCACTGCTCCAGAGTCCTGGGAAGAAAGCTTGGCACAAGGGCCTGGGGTAATTGCAAGAATTAGACCCAGAGAAGACCTACACTTTGGAAAGTGGGGCATTGGGAGGTGAAAGCCAAGTTGATATCAGGGAAATTCTGCATAGTGTTTTAAATGTATGCTAAAATAATTGAGCTATAATAAAGTCACAGGACTGATTCCCTAAGAAATGGACATGAGATGGGTATTTACATACAGGTGGTTCAGTGGGGATTGCTTTTAGTGATGACACAGATGCACAAGTGAGAGAAGCAGAGGTGGGCAGAGAAAGACGTTGAACTGCGGTGCAACAATGGTTTCAGCCATCCAACAAGAGGCTCTGGACCTGGAATTGCCCTTTATAGAAATTCTGAATTGAGAGCAGAAAGCTAGATTCTGTATCATCTCATTAGTTATGGCATGCAGTTTGCTTCTAGGGAGAGATAGTTACTTTGGGTGAGTAAGCTCCCTTTGGCCTAAGGCAATTCCTGGAGAAGGACTCAACTATAAGCCATTAAAGGGCAACAATTCTGGCAACTGGGAACAAGTGCCTTGGGAACATCCTTTTGGTGGGGATTTGGGTATCTAATAAGTTTAACCCACTGGTAACTGTTCCTCCATGATTCTGGTTGGTCTTCTTTTCCTGCATCACATGACAAGGAGGTGGACTGAAAGTAAAATTGGCTTTTATAACAGACTCATTTTTGTGATAACTAATCCATTCCCATGATAACCCATTAATCAATTAACCCATTAATCCATGAACAGACTAATCTATTCATGAGGGCTCCCAATCACCTCCTAAAAGCACCATGTTATAACACTGCTATATTGAAGATTAAGTTGCAACATGAGTTTTCGAGAGGACAAATGTTCAAAGCATGGCAAATATTTTAGAGAAAAGTTTAGGAGCATCATTATCATATGCATTTGGTATGGTGTTACAGGGTCCTTGTTTCTGAGGATTTGGTTTTTCCTTCAGTCAATAGGCTCTGGACCTAAAATTTTGCTCAATTCTGGTTGCTAAATACGGTGTTAAGAATTTTTACTGGGGTGGCTGATTATTTATCCTTGATTTCATTTTATTATATAGATTGTATAATACCATATCTGTAGCTATAAACTCAGCAATACACTTGTTGGCTAACCATGTATATTGACCCTAGCTATGTCAGGTTTTCATAGCTTTTTACAGGTCAACAACCTCTGCTTGACAGACCAAACTGTTCTTTATGATAATTGCAGTACTTTACTTCTGATGATTAAATGTCTCCATTTGACCTCTATTGGGGGATCTTATCATTTTCATTGTTATCTATAATATTATTTCTGTATCAACACCACACCATCTACCACCAGCCTAAAGAGGGGCCCCTAACCTTCTCAACAATGCTAGCTCTCCTCTCACAAGCATATTCCCTGTCACTGTGGTAAATGGGGTATCCTCTGGATGATCCTAAGGAACATAGTGGGCGAGTTTTCTGGCCTACGTATTTCATCCACTCTAGGAGCACTTCTCTGAGCCCTTTTATGTCTTGTTTCACCATCTATCACAGAAATTCTGTCATGTGTATTTCACTGCAAAGGGCCATCACCTTCTCGGAGCTTCTAAAAGCTATTTCATTAGTATGTTAGCATTGTCTTTCCACGTTATAAAAATTATGTATCACAGGAGAGTGATCCCATATAAATAAATCCCCCTTTATACAAATTTAACGTTCGTTTCTCTTCTTAATTGTTTTTTTAACTGACAATAACAGTACATATTATGGGATACAGAGTGATATTTTGACATTTGTATACAATGTGTAACAATCAACTCAGAGTAATTAACATATCCATCACCTCAAACATTTATCATTTCTTTGTGATGGGAGCATTCAAAATCCTCTCTTCTAGGCCTGGTGCGGTGGCTCATGCCTGTACCTGTAATCCTAGCACTCTGGGAGGCTGAGGCGGGCAGATCGCTCAAGGTCAGGAGTTCGAGACCAGCCTGAGCAAGAGTGAGACCCTGTCTCTACCAAAAATAGAAAGAAATTAATTGGCCAACTAAAAATATATAGAAAAAATTAGCCGGGCATGGTGACGCATGTCTGTAGTCCCAGCTACTCGCGAGGCTGAGGCAGAAGGATTGCTTGAGCCCAGGAGTTTGAGGTTTCTGTGAGCTAGGCTGATGCCATGGCACTCTAGCCCAGGCAACAGAGTGAGACTCTGTCTCAAAAAAAAAAAAAATTCTCTCTTCTAGTTATTTGAAAATATACAAAAACTTATTGTTAACTATATTCACCCTACAGTGCTCTAGAACACTAGCTATAATTTTTTGTTTGCTAGCAATCCTCTCATTATCCTCCCTTCTACCATTCCTATCCTCTAGTAATCACTATTTATTAATAATTTTCTAATGCTATGAGATCAATTCTTTTAGCTTCCACATATGAGTGAAAACATGTGGTATTAATATTTATCTTTCTGTGCCTGGATTACTTCGCTTAATAAAACGTCCTCCAGGCTTATCCATGTTGCCACAAATGACAAGATTTTACTTTTTTATGGCCAAATAGTATTCCATTGTGTATATACACCATATTATCTTTATACATTAACCTACTGATGGACACTTAGGTTGATTCCATATCTTAGCTATTGTGAATAGTGCTGCAATAAACAAGGAAGTGAAGATTCCCTTTCCCTTAGATATATACCCAGCAGTGGAACTGCTGGATCATATAGTAGTTCTATTTTTAGCTTTTTGAGGACCCTCCATACTATTTTCCATAATGGCTGTACTAATTGACATTTACTTCAACAGTGTACAAGTGTCCTCTTTTCTCTACATTTGTTATTTTTTTTGTCTTTTTGATAATAGCCATTCTAACTGGGGTGAGATGCTATCTCACTGTGTTTTTTTGGATTTTTCTAATAAATAGTGATGTTAAACACTTTTTATATGCTTATAGGTCATTGTATGTCTTCTTTTGAGAAATGTCTCCAGATCAATTGCCCATTTTTAAATCAGATTATTTGGGTATCTTTGCTGTTGAGTTGATTGAATTCCTTGTATATTCTGGATGTGAATATCTTGGTGGATGAATAGTTTGAAAATATTTTCTCTCATTCTGAAGGTTGTTTCTTCACTCATTTATTGTTTCCTTTGCTCTGCAAAAGCCTTTTTTAGTTAGATATAATCCTATTTGTCTAATTTTGCTTTTGTCACCTGTGCTTTTGAGGTCATAGCCTTAAAAATCTTTGCCCATAACAATGTCCTGGAGTATTTATCCTATGTTTACTTCTAGTAGTTTTCTAGTTTCTAGTCTTACATTTAAGGTTTTCATCTACTTTGAGTTTATTTTTATATATGGTGAGAGATAAGTATCTCGTTTCATCCTTCTGCATGTGGAGATCCAGTTTTCTGAGTACCATTTATTGAAAATATTGACCTTTTCCCAATAAATGTTCTTGACATCTTTGTCAAAAATCAGTTGGCTAAATATATGTGCATTTATTTCTGGCTTCTATATTCTGTTACATTGGTCTATGTGTCTGTTTTCATGCCAGTACCATGCTATTTTGGTAACTATAGCTTTGTAGTATATTTTGAAGTCAGGTAGTGTGATGCTTCCAGCTTTGTTCTTTCTATGCAGAATTGCTTTTCCTACTTGGGATCTTCTGGGGTTCCACCCAAATGTAAAAGTTTTTTTTTTCTATATTGTGAAAAATGATATTGGTAATTTTGTAAGGATTGCATTGAATCTGTACATTGCTTAGTGTAGTGTTATATTTTAATAATATTAATTCCTCCAAACAATGGACATGAAATGTCTTTCTATTTTTTTGTGTGTGCTTTCTTCAGTTTTTTTCACCATTGTTTTTTAGTTTTCATTGTAAAGTGTTTTCAACTCCTTGGTTAAATTAACTCCTTGATTTTTTTTTTTTTTCGGTAGTTATAAATGGGTTTGCCTTCTCTATTTCTTATTTCAGTTTATTATTAGTGTATGGAAATGCTACTGATTTTTATATATCGATTTGTATTCTGAAACTTTAGTGAATTCATTTATCAACTCTAAGAGATTTTTGGTGGAGTCTTTAGATTTTTCTCTATATAAAATCATGTCACCTTCAGCAGGGACAATTTAACTTCCACACTTCCAATTTGGGTGCCTTTTTCTTTTTCTTGCCTAATTTCTTTTGCCAGAACTTCCTGTATTATGTTGAATAAGAGTGGTAAAAGTGGGCATCCTTGTCTTGTTCTGGTTCTTAGAGGAAAAGCTTTCAGCTTTTTCCCATTTGGTAAAATGTTTCCTATGGATTCATCATATATAATCATTATGGTGTTAAGATATGTTTTTAAATGCCTATTTTGTTGAGAGTGTTCATAATGAAGGGATGTTGAATTTTACCAAGTTATTTTTCTGTGTTGATTAAAATGATGATATGGTTTCTGTCCTTCATTCTGCTGATGTGATGTATCATGTTTGTTGATTCATGTACATTGAACCATACTTGCATTCTTGGTATAAATCCCATTTAATCATGGTGTATAATCTTTTTGACGTGTTTTTGGATTTGGGTTGCTAGTATTTTATTGAGGATTTTTGCATCTATGTTCATCAGGGATATGGATATGTGGTTTTCTTAGATGTTGTCATCCTTGTCTGGTTTTGGTGTCAAGGTAATAAATAAATTGTAGAATAAATTTAGAAGAATTTCCTCCTCTTCAATTTTTTTAGAATTCTTCTTAAACTAGTCTAAATAACTGGTGTTATTTCTTCTTTAAAAGTTTGGTAGAGGGGGATACCTTTTTCGGCCTCCACCCATCTGTACCCAGATGCTCAAAATAAACAGCATTTTGAATTAAAAAAATTAATACAAGTTTGGTAGAATTCAGCAGTAAAGTCATTTGGCCCTGGGTACCAATACAAGTTTGGTAGAATTCAGCAGTAAAGTCATTTGACCCTGGGCTCTTCTAAATTAGGAGAATTTTTATAACTGATTCAATCTTGTTATATGTAATTTGGCTCAAGTTTGTTCAAGTTTTCTATTTCTTTTTGGTTCAATCTTGGTAGGTTGTATGTTTTCACAAATTTAACTATTTACTCTAGGTTTTCTGATTTGTTGACATATAGTTGTTTATAATAGTCTCTACTGATTTTTCTTAGTTCTGGGATGTCAGCTGTAATTTTTGCTTTCTCATTTCTGATTTTATTTATTTGGATATTCCCTTTTTCCTAGTATAGCTAATGGTTTGTCAATCTTGCTTACTTTTTTAACAAACCAATTTTTCATTTTTTTGAAATTTTTTTTAGTCTCTAGTTTATTTCTGCTCTCAATATTTATTATTTTTTCTTTCTACTAATGTTTTCTTTGATTTTTTCTTGCTTTTCTAATTGAGGTGTAACATTGGGTTGTTTATTTGAAATCTTTCTAGTTTTTTGATGCAGGCAAACTTTCCTCTTAGTACTGCACTGACTGTATCCCATAGATTTTGGTATGTTGGATTTCTATGTTCATTTATTTCAAGACATTTTAAAATTTCTTTCATAATTTTTTTATTGCCCTAGTTATTCAGGAACATTTTTAGTTTCCATGCATTTATATAGTTTCAAAAGTCTTTATTATTGATTTCTAGTTTCATCCCATAGTAGTTAGAAAAAAATACTTGACGTGATTTCAAATTTTAAAAAAAATTTGAAACTTATTTATTGGATTAATATATGGTCTATCCTGGAGAATGTTCCATGTGCTGATGAGGAGTGCACATTCTACAGTTATGGTTAAAATGTTCTGTAAATGTCTGTTAAATCCATTTTGTCTATAGTAAATACAATGTTTCCTTGTTGATTTTCATTCTAAATGATGTATCCAATGCTGAGAGTGAGCTGTTAAAGTCCCCAACTATTATCATATTGGGGTCTATCTCTCCCTTTAGATCTAATAATATTTTCTTTATATATTTGAGTTCTCTAGTGTTGGTTGCATATATATTTATAATTGTTATATCCTCTTGCTTAATTGATTCCTTTATCACTATATAATGACTTTCTTTGTATCTTTTTATAGTTTTGACTTAAAGTCTATTTAATTTAATATAAGAATAGCTATTGCTGTTTGTTTTGATTTCTGTTTGCATGGACTATCTTTTCTATCCCTTAATTTTAAGTCTATGTGGGTCTTTGCAGGTGAGGTGAGTTTTATAGGGAGCCTATAATTGGGCCTTATTTTGTTTTTTTTCATTTAACTAGTCTATATCTTTGAATAGAGTCTGTATCTTTGAATTGACTTACTCCTGTCATTTTGCTAATTGTTTTCTGGTTCTTTTGTATATCCTTTCATTCTTTCTTCCTCTTTACTGTTGATCTTCATAATTTGGTGTTTGTCTGTCATGATAAGGTTCCATTTTTATCTCTTTCTCATTTGTGTATGTACTCTATCAGTGAGTTTTATACTTTTATGTGTTTTCATAATGGTAGTTATTGTCCTTTTCTTCTAGGTATAGAATTCCTTTAAGCATTTCTTGTAAGGCTGGTCTAGTGGTGATAAATTCCTTCAATTTTTCCTCATCTGAGAAAGACTTTTTCTTTCTTTCTTTCTTTCTTTTCTTCTTTCTTTCTTTCTTTCTTTCTTTTTTTCTTTCTCTCTCTCTCTTTCTCTCTTTCTTTCCTTTCTTTCCTTCTTTCAAGGATAGCTTCTTTGCTGGGTATAGTATTCTTAACCCACAGGATTTTTTTTTTCTTTCAACACTTTGAATGTATCATCCCACTCTTTCCTCTTTCCTATAAAATTTCTACTGAGAAATCTACTTAGTCTGATGGAAATTCTTTTAAATGGGGTTAATATTTCTTTTTTCTTTGTTTGTTTGAATTCTCTTTTTGCCTTTAACTTTTGACAGTTTGACTATTACGTGTCTCTGAGAGGACCTTTTTAGTTGAATTTATTTGGTGATTTTTGGGCTTCCTGAAATCTGGATGTCCACATTTCTCCCAAGATTTGGGAAGTATTCAGTTATTATTTTTATTAAATAGGTTTTCTACAAATTTTCCTAACTTTTCTCCTTCTGGAATATTGTAATATAAATATTTGTTTACTTAATGGTGTTCCATAGGTCTTATGGGCTTTCTCCATTCTTTCTTCTTTTTCTATTTTGTCTTATAGGTTATTTCAAAAGACCTGTCTTCAAGTTTAGAAATGCTTTCTTCTGTTTCATTTAGTCTATTGTTGAAACTCTTAACTGTATTTCTTATTGAATTCTTTAGGTCCAAAATTTCTATTTGGTTCTTTTTGATGATATTCATCTCTTTGTTAAATTTCTCATTCAGATCACGAAGAGTTTTCCTGATTTTTGGAATTGTCTTTCTGTATTCTCTTTCCACGAGACAATTATTTTGAATTCTTTTACAGGCATTTCATAGATTTTCTTTTTGTTGGGGATCTGTTATTGGAGAATTATTGTGTTCCCTTGAAGTTGTCATGTTTCCTTGCTATTTCATGTTTCTTGTGTGCTTACATGGTTATCTGCACATCTGGTGGAATAGTCACCTCTTTGAATTTTGCAGAGGAGCTTTTGTAGGGAAAGTTTTCTTTTTTTTCTATAAATGTTACGTATTGTGATCCTCTGGCTTTGCTTTTGAGTGGGTGTAACGGTGTAGTCTTTATATGATTTCTTTGGCTGTAAACAATGTCAGAAGTGTCCATGAGTGCCTCAGTGGCCTAGAATGCAGATGTTTGTGAAAATAGTGGTGTGACTTTGCTGGGGATGGGGTTGCTGGTGGTTGTAGGTAACAGACGGGCCTGTTCCAAGGCACAAGCATGGCATGTAGTAGCTCTGCCTGTCAAAGGGACATGGTCAATGGTGGTGGCAGGTCCTGGAGAGTGCTGATTGGCTCCTTTAGTCCTGAGGTGGCCCCCTGCTGTGCTGGACTGCTTGATTTTAAGGACAAAGGGCACTGCTTGGGCTCAAATACAAGGGTCACAGCTGCACCAATGGGTTCAGCTCGAGTCCTGGTGCTGTTGGCTTTTTGTGGGGACATGGCAGTATGACAATGAAGCCTCAGGATGTGGAAGTACAAGAACTATTGGGCCCCAAGGCAAGATGTACTATAGCAGTAGCTCCATTCTCAAAATAGCTTGGATCCTGGGGGGTGGGGGGAGCCAGTGTGAGTTCCCTCTCTGGAGCAGTATAGCCACATGGACTCTAGGCAGCTCTCTATCCTGGGCTCAGGGCCTGTGAGACTGTGAAGCTCTCCTGTAGCTAGAATTTCAGGATAAGCAGTGGTAATGGGGACTGATGGGGGTTTTCCTCTTACTTTTTCCCACTGTGGGGAATCCCTGTCTCTATGCTGATCCCACCTGGATGCTTAGCTTCCCTCTCTATGCTGTCCAAGTTTCTGTGCCTCAGAGAGTTTATTTATTTTCATTTTCTTGCTGAATTCTAATGGTTTCCCCTAGACACTATAATCAAAGTGCAGTCATGTATTTGTTGTTTGTTTTTTCTTCATGGAAGTGAGGAGTGTTGGGCATCCCCACTCAGCCATCTTGACGATCTCCATACCATTTTTTTTCTCCTGGTCCCTAAATGTTCTTTTAGCTCCTCCCTGTAAATAGCTTCAGTAGCATCTTTGGGATATAGTCTGGACTATTAGCAGGCTCTGTACTTCTTTTGCCAAGTTATGTTGTAACTTTACACTACTTAGCCCAAAGGATAGATAAGTGCAGATTCCAACAGGAATGCATATTCTTTTGCATGTTGAAGATCTTAGACTCTTTAAGCCTCTAAAAGCAGATGAGGATTGAACCTTGAACAGGGAAATTTAAGCATATTCGATAGGCTTAGAGGGTTCAAAGTAATTTGAGTATTCAAGTCTTTAATTATAAATTGACTCACATAGCCTATTTCATGCCTCAGATTCTTATTTCTTCTTGGCAGATTAAAGATTAAAAAGCCTCGATCTCGACATGATAGATTTTCAGATTTGTAAATCCAAATCTGGAGCCAGCCTGCCCTTTAAGTTCTAAGCCTTATCTTCAGCTTTTTTCTGCCCTCTAAGTGCAGGAGAAAAGAGTCTCCTTGCATTATCCCAAGGCACTCTGGTTTTCATACTTTGTCTTAAATTGGTGATCAGATTATCAGGCTACTGTTATTTTCTCTAATGTAGCCACTTGTCCAAGTAATATCTATATAGTCCTTACAATAACATGTTTCTCCAAATCCTTAAATACCTAAGTTATTTTATTTGCGAGTATATTTCTTTCCACAGGTATGCCATCCTATTTCATCACTTTTATCAATTACACTACCAGATTCTATCAGTAATTTACCTATCAGCAGTGATTGGTCCTGATTTTCAGTCTGCCAGAAGTGATCTTGCTCCAAAATTCCATTTTAGAGTCTTTTGTCTAAAACCACTTCCAGTTTTAATCGTCATAGGTCAACTTCCTATGGAAATATACTCTATATTAGAAACTTGCTGCAACAGTAACTGTAAAATAATGTGGGAAGTAAGATTGGGCATTGGGTTTTCATTGTGACAGAGACCTCAGATGATCCCATAGGGAATTCTGTAGCTGGAATGTCCTTACAGAAATATTTTGAATTAGGGAGAATTTGTACTTCTTATTTAGATCAGTCATTGTAGGTAGCCTGCCCTAAGATGGGGTATAACCTTAGGTGAGACAACTTCTTTTAGCAGATGGAAATTCCTAGAAAGGAAGTTAGCTATGCTCCATTATAGGGCAACACTACAAGCATTTGGGATAATGAATTCATCAAGCCTTATAGAGGTATCTGAGAGTCAAAGGTATCACATCCAATATTAACCTCAAACACTGTGTGGTAACATGCCTCTCTATGCTTCATTTATATGATGAAATTATCTCACACACCAATAAAACTTTAATGATATTTTATTATAATATAATGTTTCCTCTGACCAACTATGATAGACAGTATTTTAAAATGCCCCCCCAAGATTCCTCTTCTCTGGTATGCATACCCTATATACTCCCCTTTTCTTGATGTGTGCAGGACAACTGAATATAATGTAATATCACTTTCATGACTGTGTTACTAGTCAATGGAATGAATTAATCAAAAGGAAGATTATGTGTGTGGACCTGGTATAATCAGATGAACTCAATAAAGGAAAGTGAACTGTCAGACATTCTCCTGCTGAGTTCTATGAAGCTGTAAATTCCCATGTTTTCAGAGGGCCAGTAAATGAAAGGCCTCTAAACGCTAAGGGAAACCTCTGGCTGACAGCAAGAAAATAGGGATGCCAATCATACAAGAGCAGGGTAATGAATTCTGCCAACAACCTGAATGAGATTGAAAGAGGACTCAAGTCTCAGATAAGATAGCCGCCCCAGACAAGACCTCAATTTCAGCTTGTGTTACACTGAACAGAGAATCCAGCTAAGCCATGCCTGGACTTCTGACCTGCAGAAACTGTGTCAAAATATATGGGTGTTGTTTTAAGCCACCAAATTTATGTACTTTGCTATATGGCAATTGATCACTAATCACCAACACTTAAGACACTCTATAACTCAACCTCAACTTACCTATCTCATGATATTTCTCAAGATTAGCCAAAATGAAAATATTCTTTCGGTATTTTCCAGCTTCTTTTATTTCCCTCCAAACAGATGGTTCTCATTCATGCCTCTGTATTTGTTCCCAGGATGTGTTATTTATGTGGAATCCCCTCTTTATTCACTCCATTTATCTGAATATTGCACATTCTTCAAGATTCAAGATGCACATCTTCTATAAAGAATTTTATCTATCTTTTCTCTTATCTCTTATGATACATATAGGTTCTAATTAATTATATGGCAAATATATCCAAGTATAACCCAATCTACTTTTCAGGTCTCCTTCACAAAATGTGACAAAAACTGAGCGAGAGAGATATTCTACGCCCTCCTTTTCTCTACTTCCTTGTTGACCCTATATCAACTTTGGTATATTAAGGACAGGGTGGCAACTAAAGTAGATGGATATACCCTATAGAATGGATTCTAATGAACAAAGTGGTTTTCAGGGACAAGAGAGGCCTTATGGATTATTTATTCTAACCAGTCCATTAATAAAACAATAAAAGTGAACCACAAAGTGTTTAGGGGCTCAGTGTCTCACAGTTAAATTAGAATTAAGAACTAGTATCTCTGACTTTCCAATCCAATACATTTATAATCAGAAAAAAAAACAACACTTAGGAACTTAAAAAAATGATATCTGTGTTTGTCAAACTTATAAATAATTTTCAACTTGATTTATAATGAGTAGTAGTTAAGCACTGGGCTCTAGGTCTCTAAATCTTGGGTGTGAATTTTATATTTGTCACTGGTTAAGTATTGTCTTTTTTCATTACAGTTATGAAGGAATCAAGAAGATATAAGCATGATGTGTCATTAATAAATGTAGACCTGATTTTCAGTGAACATTGATATGTTTGTTTAGAGTAAAGAGAAAATCTGAATGAAAATTTTAAATTGTACCAAATAACATAATTGTTGTTCATTGCAATTACAGGAGGAATGCTTTTGTCTTGTTTGTTGGAAGAGGCAGAATGTGTTTATTATCAAAACAGTCCTTTAGGTTTTATGCAGTTATCTGGAAGAACTGGAGATTACAGTGCTTTCTTTCCAGAAGACTTCACACTTTTAATCACTACCAATACATGCTGGCCGGATGTGAAACCTGAGACTCTCATATCAAAAGATGAGGTTTAGGAAGAAAAGAGAAAAGAAAAGAAAAAAAACTCTCAAATAACTCATTGTGCATACTGTATTCAATAACTGGGTTTTCTTACTCTGGTAATATTTCATAGAACCTATAGATCACAATTTGATGATAAATTTTTACAAAGAAAAACACAGTTTTATAAGAGAACTATTTACTTTTCCCCCTATTTTTCTTGCGTGACCTGACCAAAGACTGAACCCATCACTGAAACTGGGCTGTTTCTACTTTGGTTTATTCCCTGATGTGAAATGATATCATGTTTCCGTTGTTTCTGGATAAACTCAAGCACAAGCTAAACCTCAACATGTCTTGTGGCTTTGATCTAAGCCTGTGTGTATGGTTCATAAGCCTCAGTCAGTGCTATTGTAAAATATCTGCAAACTATCTATTTCTTATAAAACTTTTAGGTTTTATTGGAGTAGATCTGGTGAGTTTCATGCTTTTCCAGATGCTTGACATGAAAGGAATATAGCCTGCCTGTCACATAAACAAAGGGGACATTTATTAAGAAATAAATGTTTTCCTTTAATATTTTTTTTTCCTGGAAGTAACGCTATTGACCCACAACTTTTATGATTTTTGCTATTGTCTCCCTTTATCTCTATATCACTGACACTTGTTCAGTTTAATAGACTGATTTTTAAATACAATCAATCAAAAAAATTAAATAAACAATCAAAAAATTCCTCCAAGTTCAAATGTCATCAAATAAATTTTTCATATTGTTCTTATCTGATATTAAAGTTAAATAGGTTGAGACTATCGCCAAAAAGCAGATTTAATCAACAGCATGTAGTGAATGTTCAACTTTCTAAAGCCAGATTTAGGAGACAAAGAGTTAATGAGAGTGGCTGCTCAATTTGTCTTCCTTTCTGCCCCTGTTAAGCTCTAGGTGACATTAAAGAGATCACATCAAATTCTTGGAGATATAAATCTTATCATCTCATCTAGGAAGCCTTCTCTACCTGTGTGCTACCTCCTCACCTCCATGCCACAGAGACACTTGCTCTATACTCAAATTAGCACATGATAAATAGTTTTCATATATAACGCATGTGGAAATATGTTTACATTTTTCCCTTCTTGTCTTCATTCAGCCTAATATACACACAAACACATATAGAATTATGTGCTATTTGGGACAGGCTCTATATTTTATTCTTGTATCTCAATGATGTATTCAATGATATGAGGGAGATGTATAGGTATATTTGTTAAAAGAAGATGTAACAGTCCCTTGAGTTTCCAATAAAAGCTAAAATTGAGTAAGATTTCTAGTCAATTAAAATATTTAAAATTATTATGGGAAATACTGCATGTGGTCTACTCAGTATTCCTTTTCCCCTTCTTTCTAGCTAAGAGAACACCAATTTTGTTTAACATAGCTTCATCCCTAACTAAAATTACTTACTTCCCTCATACTCCTTTGCAGCTATTAAGTAATATTTATGGCCACGTCTACAACATACCTTGATAAAAAGAGAAAGAGTCCATTGAAAACATCTTCTTACTCTTCCCCTTTTTCCTTGAGTACAAACATAGTGCTCCAATGTGCAATAGTGAGTTTGTGCTATAAGAATGAAAACCAGATATTAAAGGTGGCAGAGAAAACATATTAAACCCTCTTTAATGGCATGGTGGGGCCCCCATATCAATTCAGAACTATCTATCTCTGAATTTCTTATATGAAAGAAAAACATGGTCAAGCTACTAGATTCAAGCTTCTGTTGCATGCAACCAAACACACTCCTAAATACCTAAAATGTATATTTAGAAAAAATTTAACCAATAAAGTGACAGTTTTATAACTTGAATCTTTATTTCTTTAAATTTTATTATTTGAATTTTCCTGGATGGAAAGAAAATTGTGAAATCTTTTTTTTAGTTATTAGGGCTACTGGTAGACAGGTTTAAGAACAAAAATGATAACTTAAGCTTCTTCCTCTTTCATAAAATGAACACCAATTTCATAGGTTAGTATAAAAAATAATTGATCTATCCATATTAAAAAAATAGCATAAATTTTATAATTTTATAACTTATTTTTCTTTTTATTAGCAAGGGTTTACTGTCTCTTAAATAAAATAAGCTTAGAATAGATTTTGAATGGTCATGTAGTCTTGACTGTACTTATCATCCAGGTATTTCTTCTTTATAGAAAAGTTGAAAATACTCTGCATATAACCATACATGAATTTTATAGTATGGCCCCAATTTTAATAATACTTGTAGGTCATATGCCCTGATTTTTATAGAAAATCAATATACTCTTGTCTTAGCAAAATTTTGTGGCACCGACAGCTGTTAATTCTACTAGGCCATTGAAGGAGAGTTAGAGATTTGTTAGTGTGGTTGGGATGATCAACTGTGATAGCCGATGATTGTGATTGTATGTTTTTACTAGAGTGAAGGTTGGATAGTCAGTAAAAGAAGACCCAAGCTCAAATAAAACTAAGCATTACAATGATCTCCCTTGAAGGAGTCTTTTACTTTACTTACCCACATATGACATCTTTTCTTGCTCCAATTTCTATACTTTGTAGGGGAGAAAACATAAATTCTTTTCTTTCTGTTTTTAGGTTCTTAGTTGAGACACTCTCCTGAAAACAAAAGTCAGATTAACAAAAGAAAAACAAACAGACGTTTATTAATGCAAGCTGTACCCTTTATGGGGGAGCAGCCTCACTTCAAAAGTTTATCTCTCTCACACCCCTAAGCAGTGGCTTAGGGGTCTTGCTTAAATAGTATTTTAGCAAGGTGCCATAAATCCCATACAGTAACAATATAAAGAAGAGAGTATCTTCAGGCTTCCAAAAAGTGAAAAAAAATGAGGGAAGGTAAATTTATGGAAAGAGTAAAGTCTGCTCCTGGGTCTCCTGGTGCTAATGTCTCTGAGTTCTGTGTCTGAGCTGATAAAGGCAGAAAGGAAGAGAAGAATGTGCCCCTGTATTTTAATTTTTTTTTTTTTTTTTAGCTCAACAATCCACAGTATTTTATCAAGGAATATTTTGGATTCCTTCAACTTTCTTAGATGCCACAGCACAGGTTGAGTAAACCAGGCTTCCCTGCCCTCCCTTCTAGATTCTTGCCCACCCACCCTTCCCATCGTCTTTACCCCTCCAATATCACTCACTTCCACTTCAAATAAAAAAAAAATCTACCTCATTTTTCACATTAGATCTTAAAGTCACAGTAACAATGACTCACAATCATTTGCAAGAAAACAAAAGACACTGCCCAGTTCCCAGAGGACATGAGAAGGCTCAATAATACGATTTCCTCAGTTGACACATTCTGATTTATATGTGTGTGCGTATATTTATTACGTTCTTAATTTAAAATAGGTGATCGTTCATGTTTAGCCTCATTTAAACTATGTAATCTACACTGCCCCTTAAGGAGTAAGGCAGGAAAGAAATGGAAGATAGGCCATTTATCTGAAGTGATAATTTTGGATCCTTAAAGTCCCAGTGTTAAGGATTCTGAAAATGTTATTGATATGGGAAATTCCCAGCCTCCAGCCTTGCAGAATCAACAAAAAGTC
This sequence comes from Cheirogaleus medius, assembly GCA_008086735.1. Classification (NCBI taxonomy): domain Eukaryota; kingdom Metazoa; phylum Chordata; class Mammalia; order Primates; family Cheirogaleidae; genus Cheirogaleus; species Cheirogaleus medius. The sequence continues at coordinate 31,925,546 of VBSM01001562.1, forward strand.
TGGGAAAACTGAGACAAAAGGATAAGAAGAAAGGATGACTCCTGCAGAGGCATGCAATGTTTTTTTTGTTTTGTTGGTTTTTTTTTGTGGTTAACATCATAGAACACCAGGAACAAGAGACACAGCACACAATCGATGGTGGAAATACCAAAAAGCCCCAAATTGGGGCATTCCCTATTGTCTGACTATGGAATTCAGTATTTAAGCATCATTCAACCCCCAAGGTTCCACAGTGCAATTCTTGTTATTGGACCACAGGGTCTGACAGTTGTTCCCCTTCTGTTTACCGATCAGTTATTCCACCCATGGCCTCAGGGATGGGAACAATTCTGCAGAGAGTACTCTGCGAGTGGTTAAAAGTCATTGCTTGCCAACATTTCAATTTGAGATTGAGATGCCCTCCGCCCAGGGCAGAGCATGGATGGGGGAGCCTCTAAAAGTCCCCGTCAGAAGAATCCAAGGGATCTGAGTCTTTGTTCTCTGGAGTGGCTGCTGGTTACAGGCACATGACACAGAAATGGGAAGGGACCCCTGAGAGACAGGCCTTGAATGAGTCCCTTTTATACTTTCCTCCATCTAGATTTAGGAAAGCAGGGTGTGGATAGGAAATGTTAGAGAAAATGCAGGATGCTCTTTTTCTTTTGAGTGTTTTAAATACTTTGCTTGAGAACTCTGAATTATAAAAGTCAAGCCAGTGAACTGGAGGATAAATTTGCTATTCTTTTGTTCATTGTGTTTCCTGCAGAAGTGCGGCCCTTTCGAAGTCTGGCATGGGCTGGAGTCTATACGGCTCTGCTCTGCTCTGAGGGGTTTGGTTATAAATGAAAGGGGTATGGGGGTGTTAAGAAAATGCTCACTGGGTTGATACTCCTCCCACAATCCTTTGTCTAACTCTTGGCCAAGAAAGCCCCTGGAGGAAGGGTGGGGATCTGAAGGTAATGGGCTCTGCAGAGAACCAAATGCGCATTTATTCTTTTTGACTTTCCGTGGTTATTAAGACTGGCAGCCAAACTCCTGGAGGCCTTGGAAGAGAAAAGTTATAAAGTTCTGTTTCTCCTTAATCTGGAAATAAAGAAAAAAAAAGGAAAGAAAGAAAGCCTGGCATTCAGATTGTAAAAACTTTTTCTCAGCTTCATCTGTGGGAAAGTGAAGAAGGTTAAAACTGTATTCATTCCATTCTTGAACCTTAGACCTCTTTACAGTTCTGCTGAGAGCAAGCACAAGTGACCTTAAGGGTCTCCTGCATTAGCAGTCTGGTGTTGACATAAAGGCAGTCAATTCTGATAGTTTTATGGATGGCTCTTGGTTAAGGTTCCTACTCAAATTTCCCATGTACTGTTCTAGACCTGGAAAGTCCATGACAGAATGGGCAGGGGGCCATGGAATGGAAAAGGAGGCATAAAGCTTTGTGCCTGCTCTAGGGTTTCAGGCCTCAGTTCTGCTATAGAACTTCAGGGAAGGCCTTTTGTAACAGTGCATTCTATTGCATTTAATTTCAATCATATTAATAATATTTCAATATATAGAATGCTATATTTGTATAAGTTTCAATTTATACACTAGAGCAAGTATCCTAAACATGAATATATAATTCAGGATTTGGTAGCGCTAGCTACCCTAATTAAGGACCCTAATTAAGTATTCACACACCAAAAGGCATTAACAGAGAAGAGCTTGAAAGACTTCTATTTTATTCTGCCTTTGAGAGTTGATTCTTTTATCATAAGTGATGGTAGAAGTCCATGTAGATGGCCTAGAAATAATGGCCAGCTCAGCTCTTGTATGCATGGAAAGATGGATCAGATTGGTTGATATGCTCAGTCTTAGAGTTTTGATTGGTCTTGTGCAAGGCCACTTCTAGATAATACTTGCCTGACTGATTAACACAATCCTGACACTAAAATAATGTTGAATATGACTCAATTGAACCTTTCATGTAGGCGTTTCCTGGAATGTCTACACTTCAGAACTCACTAGGCTCATAGAATAGATTATATGACTATTTTGTGCCTGATTACAAATAAATTACGCATGGCAGAATTTGGTCTAAGTTTTGTCCTTATTCTCTGCCTCAGTAGCAGCAGGTAGGGGAGTGAGGCTGGGCAGGCCTGGGTTGAGTGAGCCTGTCCTCAAACTCCACAAATGCTTTTAGCAGGGGTCAAAGGTCTGTTCCCTGTTTCTGGGCAAAGTTGCCAGGGAGAGGCTGAAGTGGCCCCATTCAACTAGAAAGTCTGTGTGTGGAGGTGGGGCAGTCTGAGACCTGCAGTCTGGAGCAGGCCTCGCTGTTTTCTACCCTCCCTTATTCTGTGGTTTCTCCCGGGCCTCCGCTGACAAGCAGGACCTCAAGCCAGCCAAGCTCCCGCACAGCTGTGATGTGAGCCAGGAGGTTCCCTGCCTAGGATCCAGCCTGAGCTTGCAGTGCAGGCCTCCCATGGGAGAAGGGGTGCCCAGTGAGTGCGCGGCAGCTAGGACCCACTCTGATCTGCCCCTGCAGGCACCCACAGCTCAAGAGACTAGTTCACAAATATCCTCTTTGTGCCCATGGTCAATGTGATTGAGACCTGGGTGTACAGGATCTGGCCTGCAGGCCTGTCTCATGGGCCCCAGAGATCAATCCCTGACCTTGCCAGGGAGAAGAATGCTAGTCCCAAGTCACCCACGGGGTATCCGAGCTGGTTCCAAGTCCCTCAGCCTGGACATTTGCTCTGCTCTGCTGGAGTCCCCGGGAAAGCAGCACCAGGTAGGGCCAGCGGGTAGGGAGCTCACAATCCAAGCACCCCTCAGTCCACTGCACAGCCCCAAAAGGAAAGGTCCGGGCCCTGTTTCCTGTGGATGCCACCAGGTGGTAGCTAAATTATCTCTTGGCAGCCACGTGTGGGGGAAGGGAAGGGGACAATAAAGGAGTAGGTGGAGGAAGGACTGCACACTGGTCATCTCTGACCCTCTCTCTGGGAGGCAGTCTGCCCAGAATGACCGGGCTCTGGAGTCATGCAGATCTCCCGAAACCATCTGGACCCCTGTGGCTCCTGCAGTCTGGGCTGGAGTTGGGAATTGTCTGTGTGGAGAGGAGCAAGATGGATCCTGAGGAGTTGAAGCCTCCCAGGGAGGACAAAGGCGTGTGGTGGGTAGAGAAGCAGCAATACTGCGTCGCCTGCCGCCCGGCTGGGGTCTATGAGGCCGGAGCCCACCAACAGTCTGAGATGCAAGGGAGGGGGATTTTAACTGCTCCACCTACCCTCTCACTGGTCTCCAAGCTTCTCTGGGCTTAATCCCTGCAGAGGCCTTTCTCTTTCCAGTTCTGCTCTGCAATCTCTTCCTGTGGAGTCTCCTGTAGGTTCAGGCACCCTTCCTACTGAACCTCATCTGATCTATGTTTGTCTTTTGAAGGAATGCACAGACCTAAAATACACAGTTTGTAAGTAGATGAATCTATAACTCATTTTATGCAAACCACTTTTGATTTTGTTAAACAAATTGATTAGAGAAAAGTAAGTTAAATAGTGTGACACAATTCTTTATCCAGTCACTTTTACTAATTGGTACTCATCGATAACATTTCATTTATTTGTTTGCTATTCACTTATGAAACCTCACTAGGTGTTAGGGTGCATGTTAGGCCCAGGAGTTATAAAAGTGAGAAGATATAGTTGCCACAAAGGGAAATTTTGGTGAAATTTATAGCTATGTAGAAAGGTATTCTCTACACCAGGCGTCCTCAAACTACGGCCGGCGGGCCACATGCGGGTGTTTTTGTCCGTTTGTTTTTTTTACTTCAAAATAAGATATGTGCAGTGTGCATAGGAATTTGTTCATAGTTTTTTTAAAACTATAGTCCGGCCCTCCAACGGTCTGAGGGACAGTGAACTGGCCCCCTGTTTAAAAAGTTTGAGGACCCCTGCTCTACCCCAATTATGACTACTTTTCATAATCTAGTGACTATAAGGTAGCAGCATAGTCACAGACTTATATCAAATGTACTTACTATTTATTATATTGTAAACAATACAATTTTTTTTCTACTCAATTTTGGGAGTGTCAATGTCAAAGTTTCCTTCATTCTTAGCGTAACAAACCCAACATTAATCCTGCAGGTGCCTGGATTACCACAAATGAATTTTCTAACCTTGCAGGATATTTTGTTTAAGTTAGGGGATTGATTTAAAGAAGCAGGATCTTGAATATTGAGATAGAGACACATGTGGGCCTTGAGCCAAGACTTTAATAATCTGATCTAATGATTTATTTCTTCAGTTTATCTAGAACACTTAGAAACAGGCAACTAGTTCTATTGTACCTCCTGTTTTCACTAAGCTGTTTTATAGCAGCAAATGCTTGGTCACCCAAAGCCTCTTCTTATATTGCCACTAAATTACAGATGCTGTTGGTGATGTTTATATGCTTGTTTTGCCATCTCGTGAAATGGACTACTCTCACAGCTGGAAACAGCGCCATTAATGACTCTAAATCTAATCAGTACAGAAAATCAATTCCATGTAGCCTAATGACAATTCGGAAGACCCCGTCTTAAATTTCTGTTCATTGAAGCCACTCTTGGTTATAACTATATACACAGGAATTTATATATGGAGTTGTGTGGAAGCCAGTTTAGTTACACCGTCTCTATAGAACTGTCTCTTTGCATCTGATTTTGGAGCTTAAAGAAGAGCAAGATCCAGCTGGAACCAATGACCTGAGCAGGAACCCATGCCAATTCTCATCGCCTTCAACACGAATGAGGTATGAGTCTTGCAGGAGTATACAGTGTTCTTTTTATGGCCCAAACATTGGATTAGCTGAAGGAGGATCCAGAGGTAAAAGGAACATCTGTAGACCTGGCCCTTGCCCCATGCAAATGAGGTGAGTCTGTAGATAGCAATATGTGTGCAAGCTCATGAAGCACCTGATGATGGTATCCTGACTTTCCAAGGATAAAAAGCAATATATCTTAACCAAGATTTGGAATCAACCTAAGTGTCCATAAATGAATGAATGGATAAAGAAATGTGATACATACACACAATGGAATATTATACATCCATAAAAGAATGAAATCCTGCCATCTACAATAACATGGAAGAAATGATAAATTCCTGAAGTAATGGATACCCCAATTATCCTGATTTGATTAATACATATTGTATGTCTGTGTCAAAACATCACATGTACCCTATAAATATATACAACTATTATGTACCCATAATAATTACAAATAAAAATTTTTTAACCCCCCCCCCGAATTGCATACTTTAAAATGGTGGATTTTATGGTCTGTGAGTGAAATATCAATAAAAATTAATAAAAACAAACAAAAAAAAGCAATTTATCTTCTGCTCTTCTGTGCTCCAAATTTCACAAAAAAATGTCTCTTGTGACCCACCCTAACTAGAAACATACGGGAAAGAATACTCAGTTGAGCCAAGTGGGCACATTTCAAAGCCAGTACACACACCAATTTCTCTTGAAGTAGTGTAGCAAATTATTAAATATTATATCTACAAAAAGGCACCAGAGCTAAATGGATTCTCAGGAAAAATCTACCAACTCTTCAAAGACCAATAGTTCCAAAGCTCCACAAATTATTCCAGAGCATTAAGAATAGAGTGTAATTTCCAAGTCCTTTTTATGAAGCAAGTATAACACAGTACCTTTTCCTGGTAAGGACTGTAAAAAACAAAGAACATTACTGATCAATATCACATATGAATATTTATGTGAAATAAATATTAGCAAACAGAATCCAATACCACATTAATAAAATAATCACCATGACAAAGTGAGATTTATTTAAGCAATATAAGGTTGGTTCTATATTAGGAAATCCATTAATATATTATACTGTATTAATAAAAGAAAGGAAAAATTCTTATAGAATTTAATTCTATACATTCACTTACAGAAAGTGAATGATAGAAAAAACCCTGAATATCAGGAAGGAAGGAAGAGCACAACAACACAGGAAAGAAAAAAAAAAAGAAAGGAAAAAATGAGGGGGTTTCAAAAAATAGATAGATTTTCTTTCTACTCTTGAGTTTTCTGAATTACATTGACAGTTGAAGAAAAAAATATATAAAACTATCTATTGTCATTTTAAATATATGTAGAAGAAATATTTAAGACAATTATATTATAAGTGAAAGAGGGTAAAGGGATGTAAAGGAGGAAAGGTTTCTACATTTCACTTGACCTGGTAAAAGTACAATACTAATAGACTGTGAAAAAGTTATTTATATAAAATGAAATATCTAAAGGAATCAACAAAAATACTATGCAAAGAGATACTAAAAAATATTATACATACATCATAATGAAATTCTAAAAATTGTTCAGTTAAATACAGAAAGGTAGGAAGAAGAAAATAGAGGAATTAGAAATAGATCAGGAAACACAAAAGAAAATGGTAAACTTAAGCCCCAACTCACATTAATAGTAAATAGTGTTAATATGCTAAGTAAAAGAAATGATCAGAGTAGATTAAGACATGACCCAGTTATACGTTGTCTATGAAAACTCATTTCAAATATAATGACAGAAGCAGGTTTTAAAAAAAGGAATGGAAAAGGTGTATCATGAAAATATCAATCCAAAAAAGCATCACTGTTTATATCAATATCATTGAATTAGATCTCAAAGCAAATTACCAGAGACAAAGAAAGATACTATGTTGTAATAAAGGGTCAATCTATCAAGAAGGTATCACAATCTTACATGTATATGCACCAGGCAAGAGAAGTAAGAAATATGTGTAGCAAATCTGATAGAACAGTTAGAGACTTCACCACCCCTATCTCAACAGAATAACTTGAATAATTAGCAAAGACATAGAAGAACTCAAGAGGACCATCAACCAGCAGACTCTAATCGAATCATAGAGAACATTTCCAACAACAGCAGAATATACATTCTTTTCCAGTGCTCACAGAAGATATTCCAAGATAGACCACACTCGTGGCCATAAAACAATCCTTAACAAATTTAAAAGGATTAAAATCACAGAAAGCATTCACCAACAACAATGGAATCAAACTAGAAAATGAGATAGATAAAAGGAAAATATTTCAAACACTTGGAAACTGAACAACACAATTCTAAACAATCTTTTGGTTAAAGATGAAATCTCATGGGAAATAATAAAATACATTGAATGAAAATGAAAATACAACACATCAAAACTTTTGAGACACAGTTAAACAGTGCTGAGAAGGAAATTTATAGAACTAACTACATACTTTAGAAAAGAGAAAAAGCTCAAACTAATAATCTAAACCTCTGCCTCAAGAACCTAAAATAAAGCAAAATAAACCCAAAACAAACAGAAAGAAGGAAATTATAAAGAGCAGAAATTGATGAAAATTAAAATAGCAAAATGGTAGAGAAAATCAATGAAGCAAAGATATTCAAAAAATTAATAAAATTTATAAATCTCCAGCAAGATTGACAAATAAAAAGAGTAGGCATACATTACCAAAATCAGGAACAAAACAGGGAATATCATTATAGTTCCAGTAGACATTAAAAGAATATTAAAGGAATACTACTATTAAATATATAAATTTGACAACTTAGATGAGTGGACCAGTTAACGAAAAACACTACCATGATTCACTCAATATGTAACAGATAATTCCTTTTAAAACTCCCAAAAGGGAAATATACAGGCCCAGATAGTTTCACTTGAGAATTCTACCAAAGACTTAAAAAAGAATTAACACCAATTCTATACAATCTCTTCCAGAAAATAGAAGAAAATGCTTCTCAGTTCATTTTATGAAGCTAGTGTTACACTGATACCTGAATCGGACAAAGACATTACAGTAAAAGGAAATTACAGGCCAATAAATCTCATCAATAAAGACAGAAAAATTATTAACAAAATATTAGCAAATATAATTTCAGTAATATTCAACAAGAATTACCAAACATGTTTTATTCTAGGGATGTAAGTCAGGTTTGATATTTATAAATCAATCAATGTAATCAATAGTATTAACAAAGAAAGAAAAATCACATGATTGAATCACTCAATTCAGAAAAAGCATTTGACAAAAATAAATACTCATTCATGATGAAAGGTCTTATAAAAATAGAAATAAAGAAGAACTTCCTTAACTTGATATAGAATAACTGTTTAAAAACCTACAGTTTATATTTTCCTTAATGGTAAAATGCTTTCCTCCTAATATTGGAAACAAGGCAAGGATATTTGCTGTCATCACTCGTATTTACATAGTGCTGGAAGTTCTTGCCACTGCAATATGACAATAAAATAAAATAAAAACATGCATATCAGAAAATGATAAATAAAACTGTTCCAATTTACATAAGATGGTTATCTATGTAGAAAATCCAAAGAAATCTACAAAAATACACCTACAATTTATAAGTAAATTTAGCATATTCACAAGATGCAACATAAATATGCACAGATTAACTGCATTTCTATATACTACCAATGAAGTAGACACTGAAAAATTACAATCCCATTTATAATCAATCAAAAGATTAAATATGTAGGTATAAATATAACAAAACATGTACAGAACTTTTATGCCAAAAACTATAAGGTTCTGATGAAAGAAATAAAAGATAATCTAAGTCAATGGAGAGACAAACCTTATTTATGGATTAGAAGACTCAACATAGTGAAGATATCATTTCTTCCAAAAATGATATACAGGTTTAATGCAATGCCAATCAGAATTCCAGAAATGCATTTTTGTAGATATAGCCAAGATTATTCTAAAATGTATACAGAAATGAAAAGGAACAGAATTGCTAAAACAACTTTAAAAGGGAATTATAAAGTAGTAGAAATACTAATTTCAAGAAATAATATAGTCTTGACTACAGTTCACAATCCTTTGGTATTGGTGGAGGTATAGATACACAGGTCAACAGAACAGAACAGAACAGAGAACCAACAAATAGGAACACAAATATGCCCAACTAGTTTTTGACAAACGTGCAAAAGAAATTCAGTGGAAAAAAGATAGGCTTCTTAACAAATTGTACTAGAGCAATTAGGAATCCATATGCAGAGAGAGAAAGAGAGAGAAAACATCCTTGACCTTTGTTTTTATACCTTTTACAAAACTTTACTCCTTTTGGTGATGGATGTTTAATACCTTGGTTGTGGTGATGGTATGATGGGTGCATACATATGTCCAAACTTATCAAGATAAATATATCTTAAATTCATGCAATTTTTGTATATCAATTCTACCGCAATAAAGCTAAAAAAAAACCCCACAAATTAACCCATTCCTTTCTTTATCCCTCCCTTTTTCTCTCTCGATCCCTTCCTCATTCCTTCCTCACTTCTTTCCTTTCTCCCTTTTTTCTTGCTTCATTCTTCTCTTCCTCTCCATTCTTCTCTCCATCCTCTTCTCTTTCTCCTACATCCCTGCTCCCCCTTTGTTTTATCGTTTATTTTCCCTTTCATCTCTTTTTCATATTTTTCTGATTACATCCAAAATTATGTGGACACACTCATAAGACCAAGAATAGTGCAAAATAAGAGTATTAGAGATATAAAAACAATAGAAATTAAGTTAAATAATAAGATTAAATTTTATTTGTGACCTCTTATGAATTGAAATATATGAGAGCATTTAAAAATGTCTCCAAAGTTTCTAGGTTAACTATAAAAAGAACCCAAGTGTCCGTCAATTCATGAGTGGATTATTAAAATTCGGTATATGTTTACAATGGAATATTACTCAATTCTAAGAAACGACAGCGAGCTAGCACCACTTATATTATCCTGGATTGAGCTTAAGCCCATTATCCAAAGTGAGGTGACACAAGATCAGAATAATGGGCTCCATATATACTCCCCATCAAATTGGTACTGACTGATTAACATTATGGTGCTCAAAGGGTGGTGGTGTTCACCAGGGATTCAGGGATTGAAGGGGTAGTCCCACATTTGTGGGATGGGTTGAACATTGTGGCGGGGAAGGGCATACCTCTAACCCTTGATAGGGAGAGGCAAAGATATAAAATGTAACCAAAGAAAAAAAGAAAAACAAACATTTGCCGGGTGTGGGGCAGGTGGGAGGAGGTGGGTATATACATACATGAGTGTGATGCACACCGTCTGGGGGATGGACACATTTGAAGCTCTGCCTGAAGGGGGAAGGGGAGACAAGGGCAATATATGTAACCTTAACAATTGTATCCCCATAATATTCTGAAATAAAAAAACCAGTTTTCATTATATAACAAATTAAAACATATCTTAGTGTGTGAAAAGAGTTTTTCCCTGAAATTAAATTCAGCAGAATATTTTTGTATTGGTTTGGGTTTGAGAAACATTTTACAGATAGTAGACTCTACTTTTTTCAAAAAAAATTTTGAACAGAGCTATCTCTAGGAAAAGAGGTGCTTTATCATCACTAGTATTACTTCTAACATTTATCACTAACATATTTTAGGATCTTTCCTGGATTTTTCATTCCATTAGCCTCAACTGTGTGGAATGTACTGTACTGAGAATACTTTCAAGTTTACTGCAGCTGTCTTGGCATTAACTTTGAATTCCCAGTTTCAGTGAACTTTCCAAGTATCTTGTATTCACAGTGCTGATGAGAAGTCTATTGAAAATGACCCTCTAAGTTCCTTACTGATAGGGTCCTACTCAAAGTGATAGTCTTACCACTCAAATGGTGATCTGAGAATCAAAAATAAGCATCATAGAGGTTAGTAAAAATGCAGAGTCTAAGTCTACACCCTAGCCCTACTGCTTCATAATCTACTTTTTAAAAAGATCCCCAGGTGATTCACACATATATTGAAGTTTTGTGCATGCGTGGAGGCTCATACTGAGGGGGTAGACTCACTTGTGGCCAGGTTAATATTAAGGGATTTCCAATTGGCTAGACTATTGTTAGGATAGAATCAAGCACTGTTTTAGGAAAACCTGTATCCAGATGTAATGAAAAAATAAATTCAAATAGAAATGCCATAAGTAACTTTATAGTGAAGAAAAGTTACTTTTGGAGATAATAGCTTGAAATTTTATTTGTTCTCATAGTTAGTTATACAAATCTACCTGTAAATCTTCTGCATTTAGAATGAAGATAGAGTTCAAGGGTATTATACACTCATAATAAGGCAACACTCTACTCTAAAAAATTAAAGGATAGTCACACCTCTAATCTCAGTGTTTTTGGAGGACAAGACAGGAAGATCACTAGAGGCCAGGAGTTTGAGACCAGTCTGGGCAACATAGTAAGACCCCATCTCTGCACCTGTAGTCCTAGCTATTCCAGAGGCTGAGGTGGGAGGATTGGTTGAGCCCAGGAGTTGGAGGTTACAGTGCCCTATGATCATGCCACTGTTCTCCAGCCAGAGCAACAGAGCAAAACCTGTCTTTTAAAAACATTACAAATAAAATCAAATAAATGAAAAATAAACAGCTATCTTTTAGACAGGGGAGTGTTTTATCACTAACATTAGTACTAACACTTTTCATCAATATATATTTTAATATCTTTTTCCTGCACTATTCATTCCTTTAGTGTCAAGGGTGGAAATACATGGCAGTTTGGCTTTTGTTGGCCATATCACAGAGCAAATTTAAAATAGTATTCTATTTGTCATTTTAAAGTATAGAATAATATAGAAGGAGTACATATTTTAATGATGCTTGCAGGCAGTATTTATAAAATATCATTGTCCAATGCAATGAAAGTTGTTTTCTTATTAAGTATCTCTTCTCTATTTTCCCAAATGATTCTTGGTAAAAATAGTAGAAAGAGACTTGGACTCAGAGTAACAAGGTCCTACTTTTTTACTTACACTTATTTGCTGGCCAGTAAAAGAAGAGTTACTTAACCTTGATTTTGATGTTTGATTCTTCATCTGTAAAATAAGATAATTATTAAGAATAAAATTAATGAGTTAATTTTATATAAATAATGTATATACCAATATACAGTTTTGTTTCTGCCTGCATTTTGTTTGGAATCCAAAATTTCATGGGCAATTTTTACTTTTGTGAGACGTTATATAAAGTGGAGGGGATCAATGATTATGAAAATGGTTTTGACTACTTCATTTAAAAGTCATGTATAAAAACTAGGAAAAAAATATTTCCTGATGTTTAATCTTATGGAATTGTGGTACAAGCTGTAAGGTTTTGATTTTGCAGCTGTGTTCATTAAGATAACTTTGGACTAAGTCTTGGAAAAAAAATATTGCTGCCAGGAAATCCATCAGTAAAGTTTTTAAGTTTCACTAAATCTGCTAGTATTAGATTTCTCAGTCACATTATAGTAATAATGCAAAATTTTTCATTACTACATATTACAAAAAAAAAAAACCCTGAAAAATCTTGATAAATGATGAAGTGAAAATAGTTCAATTCCAGTGTTTAAACATCAGTATGTCTTTTAGTTTAAATGGCCGTATTGGAGAGCTTCAGCAAAGGCTGAAGAGAGATTTAGAGATTAGTTTTAAGAAAAGTTGCCAAGTGAGCTGAACCAGAGCAGATTGTTAGCATTATCTTCAGACAGGAGCATATGTAACTGATCTCAACATCCATTTCTTTATTGCTCTTTACTCACTTCTGCCTTAATTTAAAAGTTTGCTTTCTGAGACAACACAGCTGACATTGCCTTGTAAGTACTGACTGCAGACTTTGGGTATGCACAGGGCTTTGGCACCAAAGATATAAAGTGGTACTATGTTGGCAACAGAAGAGGAGCTTCCATTTATGGAGAGGAGATGAGTTTTGGAGTATTTACCTTAGTCCTCGCATGGAAGGATAACGATGTGATTCCCTAATAGAGAAAAATCAAAACTAGCCATCTCTGGCTGGAGCTTCCACAATAGTCTAGTTAAGTAGAGGTCACTTAATATTAACCTGGCAACAAGTGAGTCTACCCTTCATTATGAGCTTTCACACATGCACAAAAACTTCTATGTACATATGAATTACCTGGGTATCTTTTTAAAATGTAGATTATGAAGCAGTGGAGCTAGGGTGGAGGCTTAGGCCCTGACAAGTCCACATGGCATCAATGGAGAGAAATGGGTTCTCAGAAAGACCTTTAAATTTGGAAAACAAGCACAGCAGTGACCAATATGGACTGAGGACCAGTAAACCCTCTGGGTCTTGTTACTCTAGTGTACCCTCCTCTTAAATAGTGAATGATACTAGATATCCAGAATGGAGGAACAAATCAATATTTTAAATGATCTAAAAAATAAATGAACATGCCATTTCAGAGGGCAAATACATTAGTTTTTGATACTAAAATATTATGCAAAAATATACCACCAATTTAAAATACTTTAGTATGAAATTAAAGGATGTGTAGTAGAAGAGTTAACTACTCCCCATGAGAAAAAGTTGATTTTACATTAATAACTGCCCTCTGCTCCACTCACATGGCAAAAGGTCCATTCCAATTATTTGTAAAGACTACTGCAAATTGGGACAAAAGAAAAGTAATTTGGAAAACTGTACGTATAATATAATACAGCAGTCCCCAACCTTTTTGGCAAGAGGGACCAGTTTCATGGAAGAGGAGGGATAGTTTTGAGATGATTCAAGTGCATTACATTTACTGTGTAGTCAAACCTCTCTGCTAATGAGAATCTGTATTTGCAGCCGCTCCCCAGCGCTAGCATCACTGGCTCAGTTCCACCTCAGATGATCAGTCATTAGATTCTCATAAGGAGTGCACAACCAAGATCCCTCGCATGCACAGTTTACGGTAGTGTTCACACTCCTGTGAGAATCTAATGCCGGTGCTGATCTGACAGGAGGCGGAGCTTATGCAGTGATACGAGTGATGGGGAGCAGCTGTAAACACGGATGAAGCTTCCCTGGCTTGTCGGCTGCTCACCTCCTGCTGTAGCCCAATTCCTAACAGGCCATGTATGGTACCACTCTGTGGCCGAGGGGTTGGGGACCACAGATATAATACATTCAAGAAGCAAATAATGTGTATCCTTACTAACTATAATTGAGCCTTTGGAAAAGAGGCAAAGAGTGGCTAATTTATAGGCAAGTGGAAGAGTTTAAAAATAGTATGAGATTATTTTTAAAACAAAGATTTATAAAATTGCTATCAGCATGTGATTTGTTTAAGTAAGGCAGTGGAAGGAAATTTCTTGCCAATAAATTCAAGTGGTAAGAAGGCCTAACAAGCAAGTTAGAAAAACAAATTTGTTTGAAAGGTTTCATGTTTGGAGTAATAGCGTGGTAAAGATACGATTTATGTTGTGTTAGAAATCCATTTGCAAGATAAAAGCTTTAGTATACAAAAAAACCCCTCAAAACCTTAGAAAATTAGTAAATAGCCTCTAGAAAATCCATAATAAAAAAGGTCAATGCATCAATATAATCTGGGTTTATGATACAATAAATATATTTTAAGGGGAAATGATTACATATAATTTAGCATAATTAATTAGAACATAAGATTGAAAACTAAGTAGATTAGAATAAATTCAAATAAAAAATCACATATATTTTTATCATTGTCACCATGTTTATGAGGATATGCCAATCAACTATAGCAGATATTGTTTAATAGATATGAATTGGACCTTGTAGAAGATAATGATACTACCCAAATAATTTAATGTTAACATAGACACTAAAAACATGTAAATATTCAGGGGCACATAAAAGTTTTGATAATAAATAATTCCAAGGGTATTATTTTCCTATTTCTCAATTGAAAAAGTAATTTCCTTAAGCAATATCCCTTTCCTTCAGGTTCTCTAGCAAGTGTAGTGCCCTTTTTAGGCAGTGTTTCTAATAATGACAATTTGTAGACTAAAGTGTTGAATAAATAGATAAAATAACTATATTACCATATGGAAACTCATATAAGTTTGTTCATATCTCTCAACTGTAAGTATAATTTTGATCATAGGTATAGTGTGTTGGAACAAAATAAAACCAAGGGGACTTTTCTAACTTTTTAAATTATGAGATGATCCATGAAAGGCCTATTTTAAGGGTTGCCCAAAGAGAATATTTGATAATGTAAGGGTGTATTAAAGGAGTATTGTGTGAATTTACATGATAGAAGTGCTAGTAGCAGTCTAAGAATTAGTGAATAATAAGTGAATAAGAATTGTGAAAATTTGACAATCAGTTGAAGAGATTTCCTATATTGATCTGAAACTACAAAATTAAGTTGAACTACTATAGTATAAAATGGTCCCATCTTAGACCTCTCAGGTCAAGCTCAGACCTCACACCTGAGCCATCTCATCTATCTTCTAACTGCACACTATGATCCATCAGTGATGGTCACCAATCAGAGTAATCTTCTTTAAACTTTGGTTCATTGTATTCTGGTTCATCATTCCATGTCCTGAATCACTGTATGACTCCCCATCTTCTACTAAATTAAGGTCAAATTCCTTAAACTGATGTTCACAGAATTTTCCACATTTTAACTTCATCTATAGCTTTATTATCTATAGTTTTATCATTTGCAGTGGAACATGGAGACTCTATCTTGGCTATCCTAGACTGCTTCTACTTTTCCTAAACACACATTAGGCTTTTCTTCTTTTAATGACTCTACTGCTTGTGTTTGAAACACTTCTCCACCCTCTTTGTCTAACAGATGTATTTACTTCAAGGCCTATCTTGTCTAGAGTACACAAAAATTTAGATTTTCACAAGAGAGTCTATTTTATATCTCTTATAATAGAGTCAACTTTAATAAGATTCTTTCAATTCTCAAAATTATTCCATTGGATGGTTATGAATTTGGTCACCCTGATGATTTCAACTACTTCAGTAGAAAAAAAATCTTCCATCGCATTAAACCTTACCAATACTAGAAAGGCAACATATGTTTAAAACTGAGTGAAGGAAGGAGTATGGAGTGGAGGAAGGAATGATACAGGAGGTGTATCGACTAATACAAAGATTAATCTAGGTAAAGAAAGACCATGGCCAGAAGAATGGCAAGCTGGCTAGATAGCATTGCTTCAATTTGTGTTTCATGGAGAAGAGGTATTCCTGAGGATTTTATTCCAGCTTTATTTAAAAACCAAGGTTTCAGTGCAAGTAATATAGCTAAGATTAAAAAATATTCTTGTGGGTTATGTTATATTTCTCAGAAATTTTAGCAGGCAGTTATTGAGGAGTACACATTTGATAGGTTATATAATATCTTTAGATCTAGTTGGTACACACAACTCACTTTTACATTCTGAAATAACTCTCTGTTTATGACAGAAAAGAAAAACTAAGTTAGCAAATAATAGTGTGTGCGAAGCTTGCTTATTACAAGTATAAAAACTTAAATAGTTTAGTTATTGCTTACATTGTTATTGAATGGTACTGCTTTTAATGCACATTTAATATAGTTATAAATGACTTAAATTGAAAAATCCTATTTTTTTTCATGTGAAACAAATAGAAAAAGAAAACAACAGCAAGAATAGATAGTACAGAGTAATCATTTGGAGGACAGATTCTGGAAGCAGCCAGCCTAGCTCACAGTCTTGCTTTTTGTCCTAAGTAGCTGAGGCATCTTGACAAGTTTCTTAACCTCTTAGTGTCTCAATTTTCTCATTGGAGATGACATATCCTACATTAAAGAATTATTAGGAGATTTTTAATGAGTCAATAATTATAAACCACTCAGTATAGGGAATTGGTAGGCCATGTATAAGTAATAGTAAATAACATAATCATATTTGAGTTGAAAGACATTTAAATGAAAAAGATACTAAACATGTTCTATTACTTCTTGCTAATCTGACTGATAATAAGATATTGTGTCAACTATGTTATTTCCATATGGTGAGGTTCATGTATATGAAGCAGTTAAATATTTAGGTAGCTTACTTTAAGTTGGCCATAGGACTTATAAGTAAAAACAGAGTAAAGGGAAATTTATGATTACTGCTGTCAGTCGAATAATATTTTTTAAAGATAAAACATATCTTCAATCTGGTATTATTCTTGAAACTATACATAAAGATTATTTTTGTATATGCGCCTTTCTACAATATATCTAAATGGTTGGAAGAATATTAACTAAATGCAGAGTCTTTATTTGATCTGCTTAAAATCATAAAATAAATACATAAAATATAGGCATAAAATAAAGGCATAAAATATAACCTCTGTTCACCTCAATTTTATATATTTATGCAGATTATCAAGATGCATAATTTTAAAATTCTTGATCTGTTGAATTTAACATGAGACTGGAGTTTGGGAGAACATTTACATGTCAAGTACTTTCTCAAAATGTTTGGAAATATTTAAAAAATTGTTTCCTATGGATTCATGTATAAAATTATGGCAAAAAATTGCCATTCTATAGATGAACAGAAGGAACAGATCTTAGTTCAATGTCAACAAGAGCTTAAATCAATTAGACTTTTAAAAATTAATATTCAGATGTTAAATAATTATAGTAGGGTCAGTAATAGGGAATTTCAAAATTATACAGTAAAAAGCAGTCTGTATCTTGCATTTTTATCCTATAGGTTCAAATTCAGTTCTATACCTACTACTTAAATGATGCTGGTGTTTTAGTTATCTTATTTATAAGACAATACCATTTCATAGATTTTTTTGTGATGATTAAAAAGGTTACTATGCTAAAGAAGTTAAGTAATATTTTCTCTCTCTCTCTCTTTCTCTCTCTGTCTCTCATCTGAAAAAATATTTTAAAAGAATTTTGAGTGTTTTAAATAAGTTAATCTGTTCCAGCTTTGCTGCCTGGGAGCCCCTGTGCCTGGGCATTTTTAAGTTGCAATGGAGTTTGTGAATCTCTTAAAAGCTCTTCAGGATGGGAAGCTGTTATATTTAGTGTAACACAGTCCTCTTCCTGTTTCCACAGAGCATTAATATAAGACTTTTGGCTCCTTTCCAAACATAATATGCTGTGTTAGCTTTTTATAAAATAGAACCTAAAGAAAATAGGATAGAACCTTTATTTCCTCTCAATGAGTAAAGAATTCTCCCCTGTTCACTAAAAACCTGGAATAGGGGGATAGTCAGGAACTCTAGTATGAGGAGTGTTTATTAAGCTTCCTTTCATAGCTTTTTAACATCTTTTGTCCAAAAATTGATTTAATGTGTTGTGATGCAGGAGATTTGCAATTCAAATCTTTTTCCTGAGGATAATACTAAGCTATAGGAGAATAGGAAAATGCTACTGTATTCTAAGTTTCTAAGTGTTGGCATCCTCTGAGATACAAAGCATTGCCTCTGGCATATTTTTATCCTTTAATGACATTCACTGGTATTTTGATCAAATTCCTGATTAGATATCAACTCTGCATCTCCTGCTATGGCATCTTCTTATCCAGCCCTCCACACCTCACTTTTTCAGAAGGTCTTTATTTCCTTCTTCAGGGAAGGGATGGAGTGGGGGAAATTTTAAATGCTCTTCTGTACTCCTGTGAGGACAGGTTGCTGGTCTGGTCCTCGTATGCCTGGAAACAGTATGCTGTCATTTCCCCCACTAGCTATCATACAGTGTTCTTGCAGGAGATTTCT
>VBSM01001562.1:31944144-31975191 GCA_008086735.1 Cheirogaleus medius
TGTACACTACCACCATTTGAGCACCATAGTTTTAAACAGTCAGTACCAATTTGCAGGAGATTTCTGAATGAGGCTGACAACTTCCTAGATGCTATCTGAAAAGCACCTACACAGGTCATCTTTCATCTTGGATCACCAAACCTGAAGGGGATGCTCTCACCTTTTCCATGAAATCATCCTAGGGCAGGACAAGAAAATGGTGGCAGGGAACTGTCATTTATATCTAGCCCTTATTTTTTTTTTCAACATGATATTTTGTCCCATATTTCTCGACCTCCTATCCAGTTTAGAGGCTCTTATCCTTTCACAGAGGAAGGATCATTTAGCTATTGCTGGAAGAATGCTATGTAACAAATTACCCCCATCTCAGTGGCATACAACATTATGCTTGCATGGCTCTGGGTTGGTGAATGTTCAGTGTCTCCAGGCTGGGTTCAGTTTAGCTTGACTCCAAGTTGTGGACTGGATCTAGGACTGCTTCCACATTGAACATAATGGCTACTCTACAAGCATGTGCTTTTAGTGAAAGGCAGAGAGGAAAGAGGAGAAATACGTGCACATGAACGCATTTTAAGTGTAGTTCACATAATGTCACTGACACCCCATTGGCTAAAGTCAGTCACAAAGCTATAACCAAATTCCAGAGTATGGGAAGTACACTCTACCTATCATGAGACCATTGCAAGGGGACAGACATATAGTACTACTACAGAGAAGGGAGGAATAAGGACTAACAATTTAAACTAGCTGAGATAGGCAAAAATAAAACTTCACTCAGCTACCAGTGTCTCTAATTCTATTAAAATATCATATTTTATTTTTCTTTGTGTCTTTTCCCTGGAGCAACAGAAACCAAAGTCTAGTCTGAACTGGGAAAAGAGTATTGGAATAAGTGAAGGTATTTCGGGGAAAATACCGTTTAGCAAAGAACACAAACAAAATTATGCATTTCACCATTCATTTGAATCTTCCTTGATGCCTGTGGAGTTCCTTCTTCTTGTTCCCTTCTGTCTCAGTAATATTTGAAAATGGATATAATCTAATCTTCTTTCCTTCCCTCTAAAACAAGTAGAAATCCCAAAGTTCTAATTTGGCTTGACTACCTTAGAAGCTGGGCTAGTCTCAAGAAAAGTCATGAAAGGAAAATAATAATTTAAGTCCATGCTAAGAGTCTTGAAAGCAAGGGTTACTCTAGGCATAAAGTCCAAAGTGGCATATGGAGAACAAAAACCGGACTTAAAGTGCAGGATTCACAATAAGCAACACATAAGACTGAGTGAGCATTTGGACAGGTAAAGCTGGGAGAAATTTTTCCTAAATGCAAAGAAATAGAGGCTATTTTGTTAAATGCCTACTGCTGATTCTGTACATTGGCAAGAATGATCTTCAGAGTTCCGAGTTTTCTTAGATAAGTTTGCCTTTTTCTTGCAGGTTCCTTTGATTCTAAAGAGTTACCAGGAACAGGGGACTGAGAATGGCAAGCTGGCTAGATAGCATTGCTTAAATTTGTGTTTCATGGAGAAGAGGTATTCTTGAAGATTTTATTCCAGCTTTATTTAAAAACCAAGGTTTCAGTGCAAAAACTCAACAGGAAAAAAAACAAATAACACCCCTAAAAATAACAAATGATATGAACAGGCATTTTTCAAAAGAAGATATAGAAATGGCAAAAAAAAAGAAAGAAAGAAAAAATGCTCAATACCACTAATCATCAGGGAAATGCAAATTAAAACCACAGTGAGATATCATCTTACTCCAATTAGAATGGTCATTATTAAAGAGTCAAAAACAATAGACATTGACATGAATGTAATAAAAAGGGAATGCTTATAAACTGTTGGTAGGAATGTAAATTAGTACAATCTCTATAGAAATTAGTGTGGAGATTTTTCAAAAAACTAAAAGTAAATGGATCACTTGATACTGCAATCTCACTATTGGGTATCTACACAGAGGGGGAAAAATCACCATTTCTAAAAAATACTTGTACTCGTATGTTTATCGTAGAACAATTCACAATTGCAAAGATATGGAAGCAACCTAAATGCCCATCAACTGATGAGTGGGTAAAGAAAATGTGGTATATGGAAAATGTCATGGTAAAAAAGAATGAAATAATGTCTTTTGCAGCTATTTGTATGGAAGGGAGGCATTGTCCTTAGTGAAGTATCTCAAGAACAGAAAAATAAGTGCCACATATCCTCATTTATAAAAAAAATCAGAGTACTATAATCTAAATGTTTATATTTTACTGAAATTTAAATATCTTTATAGATATTGTTAAAATAAATGGCAGCAATTAATAATCTAAAACTCAAAATCATGAATACCTTTTTGGGAGTCTCTATTTCATTTTGCTTATTTTGTCATATAATACTGGATTGTTTCACTCACAGAAGACTAAACAATTCAATTTGGACATGATTTTAAGGGATTAATTTTGAAATTATAATCCAAAATGTTAATTCCTATATTCTAAAGTCTTAAAAAGTTTTAATCCTAGGATGCAGTGCAAAGAATGAGCCGATGTTAAGAAGCTGAGATTAGGTTTCTAGCTAAAGGAGGATGAAAGAGGGATTAGGATGGCAGAGAATAGAAAATTTTGGTACTCCCGGTCATTGTATGTTTTATTGTAGTGTCCACTGAAATGACTGTCCCATGGAATTTACCCAGTGTTTCTGAGGGAGATAATTGGGTGAGAAGGAATTTAAATCCATGCAAGAGTCTAACCCTGTCTGAGTCCCAGTCCCCTCACATCAATATTACCACATACCCTTGGGATGCATCTTCATTAGCTTCTTGACTTCTTGAACCTATCAAATTCCAAATTCCAAAAAAATTCCATTGTTTTAAGTAAAGTATCACAAGAATGGGAAAACAAAAACCACATGAACTCACTACTAAATTGGAGCTAATAAATTAATACTCATGAACACATACAATAGTAAAATTCAACAGAAATTAACCAGGTGCAGGGGGAGGAGGAGAAGGGTGAATTCACACCTAACGGGTACAATGCACAGTGTCTGGGTGATGGACACACTTATAGCTTTGACTCAATCTGTACAAAAGCAATTGATGTAACCAAAACGCGTGTATCCCTGTAATATTCTGAAATTAAAAAATTAAAATAATAAAAAACAAATTTTAAATTTCTTAATAAATTACTTTTAATTTTTTTATTCCTTACCTCATTGCACCACCCAAATACCAGTGTATTCCAAAAAATACAACTTATTTTTTTTAATTGTAGAAAATGATAACATATCATCTGTAAACTCTAAAAATCTGGAACTACACATATGATTACAACTTACTGGATATATACATGTTGAAGATAATACAAGGACTGCTTTTTGAAGAATTCAAGCACACACATATCTTAAATAGCAAAACAGTTTACATTCTAGAATCTCTAAGCTCCTTTTCCTAATATCCCTTGTTTGATGTTGCAAGTGTTTTAATATTCACAGGGAAAGAAACCTTCATTTCAAATTGATGCAGATGCTTTTTTCTTGTTTCTAAAGCAGAATTTGGGATTATTGCCATGACTCACATGCAGGGTGACAGCATAAGAATTTTACTAAGATACTGAAGACTTTTGATGTATAAATAAAATTTGTTGCACAATTTGCAGAAGCAGTACTTAGAAGTTAAATTCTCTCATTATGGGTATCTTGGTAGAAATTGCACATAATCATATTTCCACATATACTGAAACTTTTTGGTGGTCTCTACTTTTAGAGATTGGCTTTAATATTTAGTAATAGTTAATGAGTTCAGCCTCTGGAACATCCTCTGGACAAAGAGCACCATTATTCCTTGAGAAAATTAAGGTATGCTTCAGAATTTAACTTTAGGCATAAAGTGTTTCAGGAATTGGCTCTTAATTGATTTTCATGCTCCCATCTACCAATTGTATAAACATAAAGTAAGGAGAATAGATTCTGGGAACAATGAACATTCTCTGCCACATCATTCATCACTCTTCTTTCTTGTTTCCTAAATATTGCTGACAAATACCACTTACTGATATTAGCTCACAATTATCTTTATCATTTTGGCTTATATCCACTTACAAATTCATTTACTGTCATTAATCTTATCATGTCATTAGCAAATAGAGATAGATATTCATGCTTTGAGTTTTTCAGTAGGAAAAGTAGTAAATTTTCAGCTATAAAATTTAACAAACACATCAGGCCATATGGCCCTGATGGTCAGTAGACCATATGGTCAGTGGCTATCAACAATGTACTTTTAAAAAATTTTGGTGTAATACATATAACATAAAATTTACTGTTTCAACTATTTTAAAGTACGTAACTCAGTGACATATAGTACATTTATAGTATTATGCAATACTAGTTCCAGAACATTTTCATCACCCCAAAAGGAATCCCCATATTCATTTAGCAGTGATTCCCCATTCCTCCATACCTCCCAGCTCTGCTCAATCATTATTCTGTTTTATCTCTTTGGATTTGCTTATTTTGAGTATTTTATATAAATGGAATAATGCAAATATATGTCATGTTGTGTTTGGCTTATTTCACTTAGCATAATGTTTTCAAAGATCATTCATGTTGTAGCATGGATCAATACCTCATTCCTTTTTATGGTTGAATGATATTCCATTGTATAGAAATACTACATTTTGTTTATGCATTCATCAGTTGATGGGCATTTGTGTTTCTACTTTTTGACTATTATTAATAGGGCTGCTATGAACATAACAAGAGTTTTTTTGAACACCTGTTTCCAATTCTTCTGGGTATGAACCTAGAAGAGAAATTGCTGAGTCATATGGTAATTCCATGTTTAACTTATTGAAGAACCACTAAACTTTCCACAGTGGCTTCACCATTTTACATTTCTGCCAGGAAATATGAGAGTTCCAGTATCTCCACATCTTTCCATTTACCATTTTTCAATTCTAGTCATCCTGGTGATTGTGAAGTGGTATATCCTTGTGGTTTTGATTTGAAAAATAAATTTTTAACATTATATATTTGGGAAGAAAAAAGGGTGTAAAGTATATCTTATGAACTTTGAATTTCTGTTATTACACATAAAAATTAACTATAGGGAAATTAGAAATGATCATCTGTCATGGGATTAGAGTAAAAAAAAAGGAAAAAGAAAATAAAAAATGAGCCTAGGGAAGAAATAGTTTGCTCGGTTTAAAAACATGACAGGTTAAAAAAAGAATGTGGTTTGAACCAAATTCAATCCTATGCATAAACTATATATGAACTATCCAATTACCCATTATTGAAATAATATTCTTCTGTGCATTGCTAATATGAAATCTAATTTGTGAGGGTAACATGTGTGAGATATAATTTAAATTTCAAACATTTTATATCAAGTATTAATACTTTTCCTCATCTTTTAGCCTGCTAATGAAATGGTTAGTTATACTTTTTCCAAAAAGTTTATTTCTGCCTTTACCCTTTGTATTTTGACAATGTGTTCTAATATTTGAAAGACTTAACGAATAGTTTATATTCTTTTCCTAATAGATTGAAGACTGATCTTACTTAAGTAGAGATACACATACTCTTTTACATATCAGAAAGAAGTACTGGATACAAAAAGACTAGTTCTTATAATTGAATTATAAGCAGCGTTAAGCAAATTTATGCTTCAAATTCAGGTCCTGTCTCCATTCAAAAAGTGGAACCCTAGGATGGGTACACTTGCCTTAATTTATATAGCTTAAATTTCACACTGTGACACTAGTAGGTCCCAAGGAGCTTATCTTGAAAGGACTATAGCAATACACTCAGGGAGATTTAGGGGGTCTTACTGTCAGTGTACTTCCTGTTTATGAAATCTTACTATTAAACAGAGTCCATAGAATGAGCAGCTGTGCTGATGGATTTAACAGTTTCAGAAAGAAGATATCTTATAAAACATGAGGTCAAGTTTTGCTCTGCCTGATAAATGAGGAAACAAGTGAATAATACTTCAAGTAACTCTTGAGATGCTTTCTATTTGACAACACATTTGGAGCCCATAAAGACAATTTTGCATTTTTTCTTTGCCTGAGAAAAGATACCATGAAAAAAGACTGAGATCTAGTTA
The DNA here is from genome assembly GCA_008086735.1 of Cheirogaleus medius. NCBI lineage: Eukaryota > Metazoa > Chordata > Mammalia > Primates > Cheirogaleidae > Cheirogaleus > Cheirogaleus medius. The sequence continues at coordinate 31,950,235 of VBSM01001562.1, forward strand.
TTCAACATGAAATAGTTATAATCACACCACTTTCTAATACTTTTTTGCCTGATTAGTGCATTCCTTGTGTGGAATAATAGGAAAACTTAAGTCAATTTTGATTTTACAACTAAATACTTAAAACAGAGATAAAGTAATAAATTACACAAAGGATAAACAATTCAGAGTAAATGAAAAATAAAAGAGGCTTCATTAAAATTGAAAAGAAAATAGAGTGCATAAAAATGATATTACACAGACACAAATGTAGATTACATATGATATGACACATATTTATAATATAAGTACATAACTCATATAGTTTGATGTTTATTTTGCTTAATATTTAATTTTATAGAAAATATGGCCCCTTTTCGTTGTACATCAGTGATGTAGCAAATACTCTTCTGGTATCTTTTTCATGTAACAGAATATTTGCTTTCAAAATGAAAGATAACATAAAACTAAAATCTTTTGGGAGACAAGGACCTTAAGTAGGGCACACTAAAGATTTCACAGTATATTAGAGAAAATATTTAGCAGTTGTGTTGTTGTTTACCTATCACCCTTCAGTGACCAGCAGGATGACAGAGTCAGGGATATGCTCCCCCTGTACATGTGCCTGTGTTCCTTCTCCACGTCACCCCTTCTGCTGGCCTCTTCCTTTATTCCTATATAATGTATGGTGGTCGTTTTACTTTTGGTCTTTTCTAAACACGCAGAACTAGAACTTCTTAAAATGATTTTAGTATTTAATTAGGTGTCAACTTGATATGTGTGCATGCCTAGAGCACAGTAACTGAATGCAGCTGCCTCTTTGGGAATTATGACATATTCTTGTTGTTAGGAGCCAAGGGGAGTGGCTGCAAAATAACTGAGTGGCTTAAGGGGGAAAGCATACAAGACAGAGCCTTTCTTCTGAAAACAGGAGAAAGAAATGTCCAAATCCTTGGTCAGTTTCACTCTTCTTTGAGCCAATTTGCCACATCACAGATCCCCATTTCACAGAGCTTGTGTAAGAATGAATAATAATGATAAAGGAAATGGATTTCCTTAAGAAGATGAATGAGTCTCCATGTTTTTCTCTACTGTTTACCAAAAATGATAAAGCCAAAGTGTTTATTTTCTAGGACAATACCAACCGCAAAGAAATATATCCTTTTATTATAACTTATTATGACTGTAATTGAGTACAAAATGTAAGTTAAATAGTCTGTTCTTGTTTTTCTACTATGTCTGGGAGAGATGATATCCTACATGGATAGATTTTCCAAGTAACCAGAAGATACTCTGTCAAACACAAAAAGTTTTCATCATTTTAAAATGCCTTTGGATCCTGGCTAACTTTCTGATATGCATTGCTTCCAGTTGTATTAAGCAGATCATATACGAGGTAATAAAGTATGTTTTTCTAAATTATGTTTTTAACCACATTTAGCAATATAGTATTATAATAATAAAAGTTACATTGACTGAGGCTTACTTTATGCCAGGGGTTCTGCTAAGCATTTTACATGGATTATGTTCCTTAACTATTACAATAAGTCTAAGAGAAATAGGAGATCTTGCCTAAGGTAATATTATCAGGAGAGGGACTGGAATGTGAACCCAGGTCAACTTGGATGCCTGACTCCAGAGCCTGGTTTGCTGACTAGTAAAGATTGTTCTTTTTCCTGATAGTTTCTCGTTCTGTTTTTTTCCCTGGCAGTCACTCATAGTTTCTTTCCTGCAGCCATTGTATCTACACATCTGTCATTCTTGTTGTCTTATTGTAGTTTTGCTGTTTCTCATCTGCAGAGAAGACAAATAAACAAGAATAGTAACGGAGTTGTTATGGATGGCATTTGGAGTCTGAAATTCATTATAAATCTTTAGCTTTCTCTATCATGTAGATATTATCATCATTTATCTTAATATTTGTTTCAAATCGTGCTTAGAAGTCTAAAACTAAGATGAATATTATTGTACAAGAGATGTTTCTTCATTTCTGCTATTAAGTTTCATAATCTTGATTGTTGATTTTTATCACTGCAGAAGGTTAATCTTTGACTATAGACTGGACTGTTCCAGAAGACTATTTTGAAATTCATGTAAAAATCAATTCTTACTGGCAAAATATTTTGAACATGAGAAATGTAAACTTTTATGAGAGCAGTTGCCATGATTCTTCTGGCTCCTGCTGCATTCCTCAGCCATAGTCCCTACATATGGTAAGCAGTTGGTAAATATTACTATTAATATTAATTCTGTTTTATATAAGTTTTGGCATCATATAAGAAGGATCAGTCATTTGGCTAATGCTGTGATAATAGTACCTAATCTAACTATTATGTCAATTAGTCTTTACTGCATACAAAACTATCTCAAAAGATAATGGCTTAAAACAACATGGTTCTGTCTGTCACCAATTTCAGCAGAGCTGGCCAGTTGTGATGATGGAGGCCAGGTATGGCCAATCTTGGCTAAGATTTCTCTTATGTCAGTAGTCAGGTGCCAGGTTAGATAGGGGCAGGCTGGTTAAAAATGGTAAGATACTACAGAGTATGGCTTAGGAGGGTAATAATTTGTGGTGCTTTTTTTTTTTTTTTTTTGCTATTAACAACAGATATATTTTAAAAATCATACATTTAACCAATAGTTTCAATTTTTTTTTTTACAATCTTACCTCCTAATATCAAAATGACTGACTTCCAGATCTTTAGCCCTTTTTGGGACTTACGGTGTTACCTACATATATTTTAGTTAGCTAATCCTCTAATTCAGGGAGTGGCATCTACAACCTACAGGCCAAATCTAGCCCACAGCCTGTTTTTGTAAGTAAAGTTTTATTGAAAATAAACATGCTTATTTATTTGCTTATTGTCTCTTACTGCTTTCACATTACAATGGCAGAGTTGGGTAGTTATGATAGAGAACATATGTTTCACAAGGCCTTACTATCTACTATCTGGCCCCTATAGTGTTTAATTTCTCTTCTGAATAATGATAAATACTGGCACATCTTTTCGAGGCTTTCAGTATTTTATTATTATAAATAATAATGATAATATAATAATTATAGAGTGCTTCCCTTGTTTTAGGTAATATTCTAAGTTTATTCATTTCAACTAATTTAATCTTCTTGCATGCCTTATCATGTGCAGTTACTACCACTGTACCAATGAAAAAACTGAGGCACAGGAAGTTAAACTTTTTCTCCCACTGTACTTAAAATATAATTAAATCCATGTTCCATGGCTTACAGGACATAATTTATCTTCTACATTACTGTTTCTGTTTCAAGTAATGCCAATCATTTTTTAATAGTCCCAGCCATGTCAACTTTCTTTCAATTTCTTAAATATGCTGAGCTTAAATTCTTTATGATCTTTATATATGGAATTTGCTTTATATGGAATAATCTTCTTACTGTCATATCTGGCTTTTTGTTATTTACATCATAGCTCAAATGTCAGTTTCCCGAAGGAGGCTTTCCTAACAACCCATCCAAGAAAAATTTTTCACCTATCTTGTTATTCGCTCTCAAAATTTATTATTATTCTCCATACAGCACTTATCAACTTGAAATTTTACATTTATTTGTTTGTACAACTATTTATCATCTCTCTCAATATAACTTAATATCTACTTTATCTACCACGTCTAACAAAATGCCTGGCACATAAAAGGTGTTCAATAAATTTTTATTGAATAATGGATAAATAAATTGCAAGGTGGGATTTTAAAAGTTATTGTTCACATAGCAATAAAATTAAAAGATTTTTCTACTTCATTTAGATGTCACAAGCAAATTTACCAAGAGCTACTGAGCTACTTTTAAGCATGTGTGTGTGTGTGTGTGTGTGTAATGTACACTATTAAATGAAGAAAATTACCAGGTTTGTAAATTTGGAAAGGAAAGCTTTATTTCTTATAAAGAGCTGAAGCCTGTAGGTGGCCATTCTGACAGGCTGGGAAGCAGAGCCTCAGGCGAGAAGCCGAAACACGTGACTGGAATAAGGGCCAATGGGAACAGGAATTTATACTGAGCAGATGGCTAAATATACATATTTAACAAGTTACAGGAGGAGCCATGAACATTTATGAAAGGAGAACATGCGTGTGAGGAGTTCCAATGGGTAGGTACCACACCATTCCTTCACCTTCTTTCATGTCATAAATTCAAGAGATTAACTAGATGACTTGTGATTATTTTTAAATTTACACGTTTATGGTTAATTCCTGGGGGGTATGAATTAAAATCTAAAAGTAAAAGCAAAACTGCCTCAGATTAAATCACAATCACAATGTCAATAAAATGGATGAAAATGTTGTGGCATAAAACATGTTAGGACCACCCCAGACACACATCTGTCATTAGGAAATGTCTACAGGACTGGTCTTGTTTTAGGCTTTGCCCTACCTTACATGTACATAAAACATTTTAAAGGTGGAGTTGGATCTTCAACACTCCATTTCCTTTTGGGTAGAAAGTGCTCCAGTGTTCCAGGATATTTATGGAGTATCTTGAAGATACAAATCAATCAACCATTTATATTATTTCCAAATAACTGACTGTTAAATTGTGTAGATAGTAATGTCTAGATGACTGACTGCATTTTCTACTTATCATTAACTGTGACATGTGTGATGAGGATGATCTCAGGATTTAAAAACAAATGAATAAAATGGAAATAGTTAAATTTAAGGTTTTTAACTAAGGTGCTATGAATGCATTTTAAATCACTATTTGATTTACTCTCTGGTAAGAAATCCCATTTAATTTTCAAGAGAAACAGAAAGGAAGACTACATAGAGTTTCTTTACCTATGAAGACTATAAATATCTGGTAAGCAAGGATTTCCATATGAAATTAGCAAGTGCAATTTAATAAATTGTCTTGCTCACAAAAGGATTAAATGAATGTTTGGTGAATGAATAAATAATGGAACACATAGAATAATGACTAGTAAGATTAGAAATTTTGAGAAGAAATGAAGTTAAATATTGGAAACAAAATTATAATTTTAGGCCAGCAATTAAAAAATTAAGTTTATAGCTATTTCACAGTAATATAATAAATAAGAAAATTAATTATTAGGTTTAAAAATTGATTTTTAATCTGAGAGTTTAATTATGGGATCTGGGCCATTTTTAAGGAAAATGATGGATATTTTCCTTAAATTTTGTGCTTTGAAATTTCTAAGTCACTTTCTGGAGTGCTCCCTAGAGAAGCAATGACAGAAAACCTGCTCCCAGAAACCTATTCTTGGTGCTTGATGCTTCGGCTATTGCCACGCAGGATAGAAATTTGATTCTTCTGAGAAGAAGGGGCAGAGGTTTTCTTAGTTTGGTTTTGGATGGAGTCCAAATTTGGAACTTGCTGAGGCCAGTTCAATGATTTTATCAATATGATATATCATATGCTATAACAATGTTCTATCATCAAATGGGCATTTTGTTTGAATACTCTAAATAGCGAACAAAACAAATATTTTCATCTGTGTAATTAGTTACTATTTTACAAAAAAAAGAGAGAGAACTTTAAGACTCTACCACAGCAAAATAATGTACTGAGAAAATTCTTTTTAAAAGAAATCTGACACATTTAAAGTTTACTTCATCTTCTGCCGCTTTACATCATCAGTCTATGTTCCTTTAAATGCTACTTGCAGTCAGAATGTGCAATTTCTATGAAAAGATAGTGCAAATATTTTTGAACTGATTACTGGTAGATTAACTCAGGGCAGGTATGAAGAAAAATATAATTTTCCAATATAAATTTGTACAGAAAAGGTAAAACTATGCTAGAAATAACCGTACACCTACCTTGTAGACAAGAGAATAATTTAAAAACCCTAGGAGATGCATTATCTATTTTCTCTGATATTCAACTTACAAACCCTATAGCAGGTACCATTAAACAGTAATATGAGCTTCCACAAAGAAGAACTTGAATCTCATATGAATAATTTAAAGAAAAATGAATCATAATGTGACAAAAAATGGAATGTTTTAGCTCTACAACCATTCCTTCAGAGACTGATAGGCTTACAGGTAAATTTATATCATTTTCTGTGCTCTTTTCTTATTATCAGTATTCATGATAATGAACTTAACCTCAAAAGCAATTGTAGGAAATCTGAGCTGTAACTGTGAGGAGACAATCATTCCACAAATAGAGGTAAATTAATGATGCAGTAGAATACATCCTTGTTGGAGTGGAACTTTCAAGTATGTGAAAAATCAAGAAAAATGAGGCATTTTCTAACCACTATAAAAACCAAAGAGATTATAATAATAAAACTTAATTTTTACTTCTGGGCAGAGCATTTTCCTTACTTTGAAAATCAAAGAAGTTTTACAATAATGATAACGTCCATCAGAGATTAACATTGTAAAATTTGCCTGTGAAGTAAACAGATATTCGGATATTTATTTCTTTCATATACTAGTATTTGGTCAATATATTACTGATATTTTTTAATTATAAGAATGTGAATGTATAGAAAGTGAAAAGTGAAAGGATCCCTGTACTGGCAAGCCTTCCTCTTATACCCCTTCTACACCCCAAATTACTATCCTGTCCATAAACAACTACAATTAATAGTTTATTTATATCAATCCAGACCTGTTTTCATATTCATTTTCACAGTAATTGAGATCATATATACTATTTTAAACCTTTAGTTATTGTTTAATAATATGTCTTCGAGATCTTTCCATCGTGAGACCTAGAGAACAGCCCCCTCCTATGGCGGTTCTGGTTTTGCACGGCCCCAGACCAGGTGTGTGTCTAAAGAGAAACCTGCACAGCATATGCATCTCACTAGATTTGAATGTTTTCTTAGCTTATTATAACTTCGTTGGCTCAATTTCAAAATATAACTATTGATGTTTTAGAGGAGAGAAACTAGGAGAAAAAATATGCTATTTGATGTATAATATAGTTTATTTAGATTTTTGTGAAGCAATACCTTGGTTACAGAACATCACCCGAAAATACTTTATAAGCATAAAAATGGGAATTTTCTTCTCATGATAAAAACCATAGCAAAACGAAATAAGATTATAAATTAGAATGCATGCAGATAGCAAACATCAACAAGAAATAATATTACATATAATATGGAAGATAAAGTCAAATAAAATATTTTAAATTAATGTACTACAATGAATTTAGTAATTTTGAACAAGATTAAAATGCGAAGTATAACTTAGGCTATGGTAAATACAAGCCCTAATGTAATCCCCACTGAAAACATAACTAATTTTAGACATATACATTTTGAAAGTATTATATCATGTGAACTATGTGAACTGATGGCATTGAGCTTCCAAAAACTTAGAGTAAGAATGCAAAGTACTTTTATTAAATGTTGATGTTAATAAAATTATAGATTTTTAAATATTTACCATTAAATTTATTTTGTGAGTGCCAACTAGGCATGATAATCTGAGTAAAATTTACTATTATTATTTTATAAGTAAAATAATGTAATAACCAAGATTACATGTATATAACACTCTGGAAAGCACAGAAACTATAAGAACTTTTAAGAAAAACATTATTTATTAAAATATTTTATTGGCATCAAACCAATAGTAGGGTCTTTGAATATGGTTGGCAAATTTCTCACATTAAAAATACTAGAAAATAAAGGAAGAAAATTCATTTCTACTATGAACTTTGAATGAATGTGAATGTATTCACATTTTACATGTGATTTCAAGGCATTGCTCTTACAATTAAATGCTCACACTGATTACCTTTTTATACATTTATTGAAAGTGATTACTTTGTTCTTTGGTGAATTATCTGTTCTTTTCTGAGTTCATTTTTATATTTAATTATCATTTTGTGACTATTCATAGTTGTAATATATATATAAATGAATGTTAAGTCTTTTTCTTTTTTAAATGCTGAAAATATTTCTGCTAGTCTGATGTATATGTTTAAAAACTCTAAAATGTGATATAAATATACACATGGGCTTACATATATGTCTATATATAATATTTTAGAGTTTTAAAATATTTAATTATTTAATAGCCCAACCTTGTAAGGGGCCAAGGGTTTTGACCTTCCATCCTCTTTAAATTTTCCCTGAAGTCCATCCTGTTCACTTCCGAGTTCATCTCCGTCTTGTAGAAACTTGTTAAATGCAACCAATACCACCACAGTAGGCAACCAACACTCAGTTCCCTACGGGCTAAAGACACAAGCTTAGTCAGTAATTTATCTACTTCCAAGATGACAGTTTGGGTAGTTTTAAGAATGTTTGACCACTGCAATCCATCACTGTTCTTCTGGCCACTAGTAGTAGTTTTTCACTATCTACTACCTGTCCATGAGGCCAGTGCCACATCTAGCAGCCAACAAAGCAGGTCTCATGGCAGATGGACAAAAGAAAAATGGACTTGAAGCTTCTGTTCAGAAGTGGCATACATTACATCCACAAACAGCTACTTGACTAAAGCAAATCACCTGAAACTTGTGTTTAACAAGGCAGAAATGTATAATGCTCTGGCCAGGACAAGAAGAAATACTCATAAAAAATAATAAAATATTACTTTTATCATTTTCTTGATTTTTGGTTTTTTCCTCCATTGACTCCGTCTATAGAATTCTTGGTTTTAACTTTCTGATTGTTGTTTTACAATACGTTCTAAGACATTGCTTTGATTTAGTTTTCATATGATCATTTTAGCCTTTGAAGTGTTTATTCTATCATTTTATTTTTAATCAAGTTTAAATATTGTAATTCATTACAAAGTACCCATTTTTGTTCTTCAGTATGTCTCTGATTCAAACCTCGCTCCTGAATTTGAAGGTAAATGTGAAATGTGTGCAGAAGTGTAGGGCATATTGAGGAAAAAGTATCAATATGACTACAGATGAAGCATGCAGACTGCTCTTTCTTGAGTGTTACAATAGGAGACATTCACTTTGGGAAGAGATCACTTTCATGTATTTTTTTTTCCTCCTGGCATCTTCAGATAAGACATTTTCCAAATTTTTGTGGATTCCTCCAAACTCTAATTAACAAAAGAATAGGGATAAAATTCTTCTTGAGAAAGAAATAAGTATGAGACATGAAGGTCTCCGTATTTTAGCTTGGAAAACTCAACTGAACAATATTTGGATGAGAATATTAAAACTCCCTGGTTCCTTTACTTATACTATACAATTAAATGACTAGGCAAAGACCCTTAGTCATTCTCCCAGAGCAACATACTAATTTATGGAGCCAGATGAAAAATCTGAGTCACTCATTGTTGAGATAGATAATTCTACCCGAGCCTGAGCCCAGTAATTATAGATGTACAGTGGTAAATAAATGATGGCTTCTTAACTCTTGTTGACCAAGAATCATTTATGTATTTATTTTTCTCTCTTTATGCTTGGTGTTACTGTACTTTCACCACTGAACTTATGAGTTATCTGTGAGGGTTGAAAGGGTGGAAAAGATAAGTAAAAATGTTGAGGATGCAATTTCTTACAGCAACCAGGGTAGTAAAAAACTAATGTACAGACATATAAAAATATCTTTTGATGTGTGACCATGGTTTTGTCTTACATGGGTTACTTCTGTAGCTCTGACTCAGACTCATGTGCTTCTCAAAATCTCTTTTCAAAGATTATTCCATGTTTCATTGTTGTGTACAAGATGATTTTCCTACCAAAGATCTGTTCCAGCACTCATTGGCTGCACTCCACTGGAAAGCTATGGTTTTTTGCTTTATCAGGCCAGTCTACTCTTATATAATATTATGACAATTTTGTCTGTTTTCTTTAGTGCTGCCTACCCATATGTCTATATCATAGTAGGCATTTAATGCACTTCATTGAGTGAATGAATAATGCACAAATCTGGCAGCTAGTTGCACATCTGGTAATAAGTAACTTCCTAAATGCGTATTGTTCAGAAGAGTTAAATCCTAATTAAAACCACTTCAGGATCAGTGGTCAAACCCTTTGATGGTGAAGCCATTCTGTCATGTCATTTTAATTATAACGATTCTGGTCAAACTGTCTAGAAATTTGCTACCGAGATTTTGGTAGATTATGGCTTGTCGACATTTTAGGAATTGGTGTTCACCTTCCCAAAATTCATTTTACCTTGAATTTTTTTGTCATATCTTACAAATTGTATTTGTCATATCTTACATCTGTGGTATTTACTTCCATTGTTTGCGATTATCAAGTAACCCAATCTTCTTCTTCTTCTTCTTCTTCTTTTTCTTTTTTTGTGACAGGGTCTCACTCTCTTGTCTGGGCTAGAGTGCGGTGATGTCATCATAGCTCACTGCAATCTCAAACTCCTGAGCTCAAGTGATCTCCCTGCCTCAGCCTCCTGAAGTAACCAAATATTAATTAGCATTGTGATGTCATGGTGGTTGTGCCCTGAATGGTTATTAAATTAACATTTTTTCATTGTGGAAATTGTTATTTATAGAGAATTTGACAATTGTTCAAATTAATCTTAAACTCTTCCCATCTATGTAACTTGCAAGAATGTCATTTGTTTAATCAATAATGGAGTCAGAATAGCTAAGCCAAAGGCATATTTTTATTTTCATTTAATTTTTTCAATTCCCATTTAAATGATCCATGGCTGTCTTGGTTACAAAAAAAAACTATAAAAATTCAAACTTCTCTTGATTATTTGCTTTATTAGCCCACCAAGGGAGAAAAAAATAAATGCAACCAGGTGTTAGATGCAACCATCTGTATGTGTATTGCTGAAGCTAATTAGATGCCATTCTTTTACAATGGAATTCTCCCAGTATGTTTTTTGCATCAATCACACATCATTGCAATTCAAACCCAAGACTATTAAAAGAGGAAACTCAATCATAGTTCAATATATAAATATTTCCTCTATTCACCTTCTTCACCTGCTCTAATGTTGAATACATGTGGTAGACCTACAAGGAATGTATGGAATCATAGTCATAAGATTTTATGGGCAGATTCAGAATAATATATGCTCAGGAGGTATCAGAGAAAGAAGGGGAAATAAGCTTAAAATGAATTTATGAGCTAGGAGCACAAAGATGCAGACTACACAAAGGTAAAGGTTATTGCCCCCGAAGCCAAACCACGTGACTTCAAACTTTGGCTCAACCACTTCCGAAGAGTGAGACTGGGCAAGTCATTTAACCTTTCTATGTCCTAATTAACTCCCTGTGAAATGGAGATAATAACAGTACCTAACTCATAGGTGAATTTGAGAATGAAATGAGTTAATTTGTGTTGTCTAGAAAAGTTGTTAGCACATAGTAGGCTATTTTAGAAATTGCTTCTATCACTACTACCTGAGGGAATGTAATATAATAATAATAAAAAGGTAATGACAGGCCGGGTTATTTATGTCAAATATTTCAAAAGTTGAACAGTAGAAATTATGATCTCTTATATCCATTGGTTGGACTTTGCTAGGTGTATAAATCAAAATTTTTTGAATTTTTAGTGGAAAGCATGACTAAGAATAATGTAAACAAACATTCCAGTTGACATTTTTGATTACCTATCTATTTGCCCCTAACTGAAACATCGTTTTCTTTCAGATAATCAACCTCCACTGAGGTAGGCATACCCAGTCTGCTTGAAAGGAAGCTGCCCCATCTTCATGAAGAGGTTGATGGATGTAAGATAATTATTTTGTTGTTTAAACATGTTATTTATTTTATTTTCACCACAACTAAAAGTTTCATAACCAATGTGCATACACATTCACACATTTGGTACATTTACATTTCAAAGAAAATCTATGATAGTTTTCATTTGACAGTAAATAATAGAAAACCCAAGTAGCTTCTTACAATACAAATATCCATTGATCATATACAGAGAGCCTCCAGTTTACAATATTCTTACTTAACGATGGTGTGAAAGCAATTCACAATCAGCAGAAACTGTACTTTGAGTTACCATACAATTATTTGGTTTTTCATTTTCAGTAGAGTATTCAATAAATTACATGAGGTATTCAACACTTTTTATAAAATAGGCTTTGTGTTAGATGATTTTGCCCAAATGTAGGCTACTGTAAGTATCCTGAGCATGTTTAAAGTAGGCTAGGCTAAGCAATGATTTTGGGTGGGCTTGGTGTAGTAAATGCATTTTTGATTTATTATATTTTAAACTTATGATAGGTTTATCAGAACATAGCCCCATCATAAGTCCAGAAGTATCTGTACCAGGAAGTTGAGAGGTATGGTGTACTTTAGGATTGGCTTAATTCAATTTATCCAGATCAATTTTTCTCTGATTCTCTAAGGTCTCCTTGTTTTTGTTTTGTTTTGTTTTGGTGTGTTAGCATTATCTTCAAAAAGTATCCAAAACTGAGAAATAGGGAATAGTGGGAAAATGCTATCACAATATAGAAGCAATATAACCTCAGGAAAACTATGATGGCAAAACTAAAGTGGCCTAAAAAAAAATACATTCAACATTTTTGAAATGCAAGGGCAAAGGGAATGTTGTCTTCAAGCATCAAAACAAAACAATACACACACACCTAGTTGGCTATTTATAAAAGGACAAAAATAAAGCTGGCCTCAAACTCTGTACCATACAAATTAAGATAATATAATGGAAACCAAAGTTGTCACTTGACAGATTTTCATTTATGAATAAAGGAACAGAAAGACATACAGTTACTTAAATATATAATTTTATAACTAAGGATTGTGATAAAATTAAGAATACAACAAAGGAAAATATTAACATTAAAAAATTGAAGAACAGCTCTAAATCTGGTTAGAAAGAAGGAATTGCAATTACTTTAAGCATTAACACACATGTCAGAAACTTTATATACATATATTTAATGTATTACATTTTAAAAATACCAAGATAATCTATATCTAAAGTGACAAATTAAATTAGCTAAACTAAACTGAGTTGATTAAAGAAACCAGGTTTTTCATTGAGAATTGGGAGGGGAAAGAAGATAGACAGTAAATGTCTCCTCAATTAGTGATATCAAAGAAGAGGTATCCAAAATGCTGTTGGATGGAAATCTGAATTTGAATATATCAAAAACAAAGTGAAACTAAAAAACATTAAAAATGATGAATGCTTTATAAAAACAGGAGATCCAATATTAATACTTCAGTAGAGAAACCAAAGAACACTCATTCAATGGGAATCACTAATAGAATATTGATTGAAGTTTTGTGCATGACTAAAAAGTAATTGGTTTTTTGCACATTACAGTAATCAAAGCAAAATATGTAAAACAAAACCTTAAAAGTGAGAGAAAAAAGAAAATCTTATTTCACTCTCTTCCTTCAAAAATCATTGAAAACAACAAAAAGAAATAAAAAGTAGGGGAAAATACCTCACCAGTGATACAAAAAGACAGCCATAACCTCAAACCACAAACCATCGAGTATACTTGCCAAAACTGTGAAGCCTGGACTCGGAGATGAGGAACGTGATGAGAGTTGCCATTTGCTGCCTTTAAACTTTAGCCAAGTACATATTTTCGAAAAGTAAGTATCAACTTAAAGAAAGGCAATACATCTGTAATTTGATTAGAGGGATTAGATCTACCTTAGTATTATTCACAAGTTTTCTGTGGAACATCCAGAAAGAATCTCAGTTCCGAACAATTAGGCAGGGAAGCTAAGAAGAAAAAAAACTTAAGTTGATAAGTAAATTCTTTTATTTAGGGTTTGGTTTTCCAGCTCAAGGAGATGGTAGAGAGTGAAGTAGTATGAAAAAAAGACGGGAGGGAGAGCCAGACCACAAAAGGCCAGAGACTGACTGTGAATTGCTGTGAGCCCCGTGAGTCTCTTGAAGAGCAAAACTAGAGGAGAGTTGTGACCCCAGCCTAAAGAACGGGGCAACGAGTACAAAGAAAGTTGAAGAGCACATGCCCTGGAAAATAAACTCACTCTGTTACTTATTTCTAACTCCCTCTTTTTACACTATATTTTGCTGGAAGCTAGTGTTCATTCAAAGGGGAGTTTTAGTCAAAAATTAACCAATACAGTTCCTGTGTATAAAAACTGCTACCATAAAAGAAATAGGTATATAACCAGAAGACAAATATAAACCTCAAGAAGAATCACTCCGCCAAAATATAAGAAGGCATTAGAAAATTACCTTTTATACTTTCAAAATAATGAAAGATAACATCATTTTTTTTTAAGAAGTAAAGAAATGAGAGAGAAGAGTTTTATGGGATCATAAGAAGATCATAGATGAGTGCAGATGAAAACCTTGAGAACAGAGCATGGGGAAGAGACAGAAGAGAATTAAAAATATTTAAGAATATGGTTATAGAAGAAACAACAAAGAACAAAATGACAGAAAGGAATGTCAGAAATACGTAGATAGGTTTGACCCAAATCACATAACAAAAGGAAAATACCAACTAATTAAAGAGCACTACAAAAAATTAAAAGTGTGGTAATATAGGACATCTGGGCCACACATGACTGGTGGTTTCCAAGAGAACTGAAGGCATAGAATACAAAAAGCTATTCAAATATACAATAGGAGGAAGATTTAACTGAAACAAATAAAGACTGAAATCTGTACATTTATGACACATACTATTTACTAGAGAAAACTGATAGAGAATAATAGGCATTGGACATGTCTTGGGTGTTTAATGTCATTTAAAATGGGTGTCTAGAGAGAAAGGAGCAGCCTCTTACACCAGAAGGCAGTGCATTCTATGCAACAAATGGTATTTGTAAAACTTTGACAGAAAGGAAATATAACCTCAGATATTTTTCTTGGTAAATGTTCTTCAATTATAACAGCAGTCGGTATATGATCAGAAGTGTCTAAGAATTTGGGAAGGGGGAGTAATGAATTCTCTCAAATATAAAACTGAAATCAGCTAGAGGAATTGAAGTATGAACATAACAATATTAACAAAAGAGTAAAAAGAAATAGGAGACATAAATGTGTATTACATCATCCTTAATAAGAGGGAGTAAATATCAAATGTGCTAATGAAAATATAATTTCAAAAACTCCATAAATATTAATAATTTTGATAACCTATGTCAAGGATATATGAAAATTTCATTTTAATATTTTTGCATATTATATGTTACTTATAAATCTCTATCTTCCATAATGGTAAATAAATAATGCTTACAAATGGCAACCACGAAGTAGAATACAAAGGAAAACCATGTTATCTATGGTTATGGAAGTTGCCTCTGAGGAAGTGTAAATAGGAGATGAGGAAATGTGTGGTATTTCTGTTGTTTGTTAAAAACCTTGCAAAAAATATTTCATATTCAAAGCACATAAACTACATAAACTGCATGCACATTTACATTTAATAATGATTACCATTGAAGAAAATATTAGTGTTAGAATTTTCCACAATCATAAGTGCCATTGAAATAGTATATACAGAGAATTTAGGGGAAATTGGTGAATTTAGATGTTGTTCTACTTATTATACCCAAAATCTTATCTGAGTTTTAAGTTTTCCTCAGACTTAGAAAGGATCAAAAAATATATTCATTGGTACATAATAAGACTAATCGAGAATTAATGTGGCTCTCATTTACCACCCTCAATTGCTCCAGGACACTCAGGTCTAAATACTTTCCTGAATTTATTTCTATTTTTGCAGAAATAGGGTCTTAGATCAATTACAGGTCATGTCTTGTAAGCCCTAAGACAGAAATGAGCACAGCATGCTTGCAGAGAAGTGTGTTAGGGGAAGAATTATACATTATAAAGTTTACCTGGAAGGTAGGGGCCAGATCATTGAAACTGGGTAAGGAGTTTGAATTTTAAAAAATGTGAGATGAGGAGCCATTGAAGGATTTTAAGCAGGGAGATAAGAAATCTGATTTATAAAGATCACACATTGTAGTATGGGGATCAGTTTGTTGTGGGAGAAGTGAGTCTGGGAGGATGATTAGTAGGCAAGGGCAAAAGCAGGAAGACCTGTAAGAGGCTGTGATGTAGTTCAATTGAGGATGAGAATAACTTGGAGGATATGAAAATGAAGGGAAGTGAAGTGATATTTCTTTTCAATGTTTATCTATTTGCATAGTGGAAATTGTTACTATTATTACTTTAAACAATTATCTCTTAGATCAATTAAGAAACAGAAAAGTTAGAAAACAGTTTTACCTTTATTTATTCTGTGATGCTCTTCCTTTCTTTATATAGATCCAAATTTCTGGTATATATAATTTCCTTCTGTCTGAAGAACATCTTTTGACATTTCTTACAGAGCAGGTCTTCTGGTAATCAGTTTTATGTTTTTATTTATCTGAGATTTTCATTTCTCCTTTACTATTGAAGGGTAATTAATCAAGATATCAAATTCTAGGTTAGTGGGCTTTTTTTTCCCCTTTTCACTGCATTAAATATTTCACTTCATTTTCTTTTTGTTTCAGGGGTTTCTGATGAAAAATCTGCTGTCATTCAAGTTAGTGATTTAATTGAAAAGATAATATTTTTATATTTTAGCCACCTTTAATTGTTTTTATTTGGAAACATTGTTCAAGGTAGCTAACCTGCCATACTGATAGAAATGACAATCTGCATTGAGAATTAAAAATGAGATTAACACTTTTTTTCTCTTTCTTTCAGGTTTTTCAATCAATGTTATTCTGTCTTTGCAAAGAGTTTGAGAGGATTTTTTTTCTTCTTCTATATGTTTTGTAATAACAAAAATGGCATCAGCATTATCTGTGCCATATAGCAGTGGTCCCCTTTTTGGCACCAGGGACCATTTTCATGGAAGACAATTTTTCCATGGACTGGGGGTGGTGGGAGGATGGTTTTGGGATGATTCAAGCACATTACATTTATTGTGTACTTTATTTCTATTATTATTACATTGTAATATATAATGAAATAATTATACAACTCACCAAACATTGTGGTACCCCTGCTATATGGGCACAAATAAATTCACTATAAAACCTTCTGTGCCTTTTGGGTTTAAAGGAATAAATATGAGGACGGGTGCTTTAAATATGCTCCTAATTTTTCTTTAAACATTAATTAGTGTGGAATTTTTATTTCCTGGTATTGATTGGCCTTTTCTTCAGAAAAAATTTAGAATTTTTAATAATCTTATTCTAAAACTAATGCTTTATCTATTTTCACTCATCCCAAACACTTGGCCTTTGGATTAAAAGATGTGATTTGCATAATTTCTACTTTGGGGATTTATTGAGTTTTATTTGTGTCTTCCTACATGGTCAACTTTAGTTGTTTATCTGATAATGGAAAGAAGTTGTAATCTTTATGTTAATGAATATATATACACACATATGTATTTGCTTAATATGTATGTACATATTACCATAGATAATATAAGTACTTTAGATTATATATGTAATAATATATGTACATGTTTGTATTTGATACCTATCTGTGCTTTTATATGTGTAATAATTACATGATTTTCAACTTAATACCTTGCATGTTTTGATGATTTAATTAGCTAATAAGACAGTATTCAGTATAATTATTGGGTTTCTGCCTATTTCTCAGGGTTTTTTCCTTTCAAAAATTTTGTGTCATAATTTTGTTGCATAAAGTTGTATAAAAATTACTAATTTCTCATTTAATACATTTTCTATGCGTTAATGTGTTAATAATATTACCATACCTTCCATGGTCACTTTGGGCCATGAAGTAAATTTGAAAATATTAATAAAATGAAAGAACAAAAAAGTCAGAAGCTATCTGGGTTTTTGATGATAATGAAATTCTCAAAAGACAGCTAAACTCCACTTCGGAGCACATGTAATGTGATTGAAAAATCAGTATGTGTGTATTATTTTAGATTATTCATATTTATAGCCTAATCTAACCCTAATTGATACAAGAATAATAGTTTGGTTCTGTAGGAAAAACCATGTATATTTCATCTTTTGTCAATATCCCTAACTTAACCCTTAAAATAGGAACATTTGCTCCTTCAGAAGTCTTGGTAAGAGAGAATCTTCTCATCCTTCTATCCCTCTCTCTCTCATGTCCTCATGTTGATTATTGAGTCTGAATACAGGATTGCTGCACTCAGAAGAGTTCAACTTCATCCTGGATTCTCTTTCTGCTTCTGTGCTCCAGAATGGAGAAAACCTGAGCCATGGGCCAAACTAGGCTTGGGGCCTGCCTTGCTCTCTCCTGGCTCTTAGAATTTTTTGTACTTGATGAGTTCAAGAAATGCCTTGATTTCCCATGTAAAGTGCCTAAGAAGTCACTACAAAAGATGTAGAATAACTCAGCTGACAAATAATATAAACTGCTAGATTAAGAATTTCCACAGCACAAACCCAAAATGCAACAGAATAAAACAAAAGCAAGCAAACAAAAACATTCAAAAGCAAAATGTCCTCTGGTGTAGTGTGTCCCATGTACACTTACCTCATAGTCACAGACCAATTTGAGTTTCCATAAGGAACAAAATTTTCTATATCTTTAATGCTTTATTACGTGCTTATGGAACAATTTGCACAACATAGGATTCCTATAAATTTTGTGTCATAAAATCCTGGGAGTGTATTCAATTTGAAGTTAGTTTTTCTGTTTGTTTTCTTGTATCATCTTCAGTCATTCACTGAAGTCTTTTAAAACATCACAACCTGTCATCATAACCATGGTAATAAATTGCAGGCTGCTACTGAGTCTATGTATAGAGGAAAGTGTTCAGAGAGTAAGCAGCAGGAGCCCTATAGGCATCCTGACCTCAAGCCAGCAGAAGGTGACCTAAGGGTAAAGTGCATTGGAGGTCAGATGCCGACTATGGAGTCAGTGACATCCAACATGGATTTGTGTAGCAAGTAAGAATTCCAAGAATTATTAGAGAATGGGATTCTGTTAAGAGAAAATTCTATGTGAGTCTCCAACCATTGGGATTTTGCCATTAAAAGATATGTAAACTCATAGGCTGTTGAGGCTTAGAAGAAAACATTACTGTGATACAATTGCCATTGATTTACTTCTCAAAATACACTCCTAAGCTCTTTGATATTCCTAAAATGTTTTCCCCATAATGTTTGAACATTTTACAAAACTGTGAAATTAGGATAAGATCTACAAAATGTGACCAGAACAAAAAATACATTAATTAGTTTGTATTCATATTTCCCACTCAAAGAGAATGTTGTCATTGTCAGTCTATATGTCTCCCTCTCCTCCCCCTAAAATGTTAAGGGTTCCATCCTACTGAAGACCGACTACATAAACTTTTATAAAGATTGCAGAGAAAGGAAAATGGAGGGAAATTTTAAAAAATGAAAGTTGTTGGGAATAGAGGAAGAGTGATGACTAGGTATGATAAAACAGGATGGGGGTGGGAAGAAGATGTTATATATGTTGCTGAGAGTTATATACTTTGATTCTCTGAGAAGCTGTGAAAAATACATTAATGATTTTAACTGAAAAAAAAACAAAACTTGTTTGCTGAACTGCATTTGTTTGACCTCTAAATAGTCCAACCACAACCACAGATATGAGTGAAATTGCTAATTCTGTTTCATTATAGCAACATATTCATAAGTATTCCTATAAAGTACCCAGTATAAAAACTGAGAAACAGCTATAGATTTCCACCAAAAATTTGCCTCGTTCACTGGAAATTATTTTATTAACTCTGTGGGAAAATATAGATACAGAATTTTAAAAACAAACAGTATTTCCAGGATTTAAAAACTCACAAATTTCTGGTTAAATCATGATCTGTGTAGTGTTTTTAAACCATCTTGAGATAACTGAGTTCATTCCTATCATCTGAAAATGATAATTGGAAAGTGTATATTTATTTTTTCAAATATGAAAGGGAACTTTTTGTATTGTAGGGCACCACATCTGCCATTTGATAGCTTAAACTTATTTTTTTCCCGAAATTGGCCATTATTATCATATTCCAATATTAATATTATCTTTAACTCAGTATAGGTATACAACTCAATTTTTGTCATAAATTTTGCAGTCAGTTATAGCCATCATCATTTTTTTTATTTCAGAATATTATGGGGGTACAATCATTAAGGTTACATACATTGCCCTTGTCTCCCCTCCCGCCTCGAGGCAGAGTTTCAAGCATGTCCATCCCCCAGACGGTGTGTATCACACTCACTGTGTATGAATATACCCATCCATCATCATTTTTTAATTAAAAATTACAATTCAAAACATTTTGCCTTCCAAGTGGGATGCTCAGAAACAATTTTATATAATATGGATACTACATTAATATTGGGCTATAATATTTACAATGTTATATTAACTTGTTTCTAACCCACTAATCACAAGCCAATTATTTTATTTATCTAATACCTAATTATATAAAACTATAAACATTTTTTGTTCAGGAATATTTTGAGTAATATGCAATATTTTTATGTATTAATTCTCTTGATGTTGAAATTGGATTTGCTTTTCAGGACTCTGTCCTCTTTTGGAAAAATAGTTCTAAGCCATCTTGCACATTCTATAAACTGCTAAATTACCAAAGAAAGTTTCTTATTTATAAAATTTTTAGTCCAGCTGTTTTCCATTTTGTGTTATGTACAAACTTGCTCACAAGTAACTAAAATAGAATTATATGACTCATTAGGAAATATTTTCTCATATTCTGAAGATTGTTCAAAAATAATCATTGAATAGGGCCAACCTAGTTTCTTGGAGAAGGAAGACAAGTTTGTAAAGTGATATGGCCCATGTGGACTATTGGTGAAACGCAATTTTCTAGAAATAGGACTCTAAAATATATTTAACTTTAATACTTTGCAGAATCAGCTTCTTTTCTGCTATATAGGATAGCCAATGATGTTTCTTAAGAGAATCTGTATGATTCTGGAAGTTGGCTGCTTGTTCCTTCCTCCACCATTTCCAGGAAATTTTAAACTTCTATTGAGCTCCATCACTTATGTATGAACATAAGCTACTAGAGCAGTGCCTTCAAGAAAAACCTTGCCATCCAGTTGCAAGGAGGGCAGCTGGCTGACAGCCTTCAGTTATTAGCATCTTCAGGATCTGCCCTCAGCTTTTGCGCCAAGGCCAAGTACGTCTGAGCAGGCCCAGGCAACGACTGAGGGCCTGGCAATTTCTGCAAAGTGTGAGACTTACTGACCAGCAATCTTTGCTCCAGAGCTCTGCTTTGGGTTGGCTAAGTCTTTGTAAGAAATGCATTATAGTCTGAGAATCTTCCTGCCCAATCCTTCTCTCTCTGAACCAGGTATTACCTCTGAATAAATCTCATGAACTTCTAGCTCCATTTCATCATCTAATCATGTATTATAAACTCCATACATCCAGTATTAAAAGTGTACTTCTGGACTCTATTTGATGAGATAAGGGGAAAAACTCTAGACTTGGAGCCAGAAGATAGGGGTTTAAATCTTGTTTCCTATATTTTCTAATTTTATAACTGGTGAAATCGTTAACTTTTCTAAAGATTAGTGTCCTCATCAATAAGGCAAGTGTCATAATATCGACATGCCCAGAAGATAACTTGAGGCTAAAATGAGAATATGCATGTAATAGATTTTCCAGGATTGTGCTAATGCATAGGTTTATTAAATTAACTAAATGATTATCAATCTATAATTTTGTGTCCTAAAATCTTGCTTTTATCTCATCGTCTGTCGATAGTTTTGTCTGTAACGTGGTAGAGAGTTGGACAAATGGCTGACTTCTAGAATCATAAGAACCTTTAACATGAAAGAAAACATCAACATTCATTGATCTGTAAAAAGGGTATTATCATATTTCTTCAGTCTTTTAAGGGATAATTGTTATATCCCATGTCATTATTTGTGCAAAGATATCCAAGCACACAAGACTAAGTGCAGAGAAATAAAACATGAACAACATGGGGTCCTTGCACTCACATTTCTCTCATGAGGTAGTCTGCAATTTAAATTATCATAGCAAAATTCAAGAAAGAAGTGTAAGTACATATAAGCAACCATGATAGCCTAGGAATAAGTTTATAATTATTTCCCACAAGGATCAGGGATGATTTTATATAGGAGATGATGTCTAATCTTAACGTGAAAAGGCAAATTAAACATTCTCCAGCCCAACAAATGTGGAATGAGGAAAATGAATTCCAGGCAGATGAAATAGGAACATTTTCAAAGACCTTGAGGTTCAAAAGAACAAGGTTCTTTTGGTAACATAATTTGTTAAATTTGTAATATTGCTATATATAGTGTTTGTGTGGGACAGAGGGGCACGAGTACCTGAGAGAGATGGGAATGACAAAAAGCAGTCGGGTCACAGGGAGTCCTGTGTAATGAGGGCATTGAACCGGCAGAGTGTGAAGTAGAGGACAGCATTTTAGGAACAGACAAAATTAGCTGCTTTTCCATGAAGAAATTCTACTCTGATGGTGTACAGATTGGATAGAAGCAGGGGATGAAGAGTTGAAAACTATAACAATGGTTCAGGTGAGAAATGAAATTGCAGTAGCTGTGATAGCTCTATGCAGAAAAAGACAAATGTAGGTACAGAAATGACAAGTGTTTGGCTACTGATTGGATGCGGGGTAGAGGGAGCGCCATAGTGCAGAGAGAAGGAAGAATCCTAAGGTAGATGTTCTTATTTCTAGATTAGGTGATTAGTTGTGAAAATGCAGAAGAGGGGAGATAGTTTTTCTTTATGTATTTTTATTTTTAATTTTGGAAGGAAGGAAAGGAATATGGATTAAAGTACAGTTCTGGACGTAACGAGTCTGAGTTTTTTCTAAGATACTCTGACATGTGAAGTAGGATTTTATTTCTTTATTACTCAGGAGTTTTTCCAAGCTTCAGCCGAGGTTGAAACCTTTAAGAGAATTAGGAATCAACACTATGGAAGTACCTAATTAAAGCCATATGAGGAGGGCCAGGTGCAGCGGCTCATACCTGTAATCCTAGTACTCTGGGAGGCCATAGGTGGGAGGATTGCTGAGCTCAGGAGTTCGAGACCAGCCTGAGCCAGATCAAGACCCCCATCTGTACTAAAAATAGAAAATTAGCCAGACATCTTGGAGCAGTTATGGAAGAAACAATCTGTAATGAGCCAATCATGGAATCCATCCTAAAATTACAAATAATATCCACATTTCTTCAGTGCCCATTAAGTGCCAAGCCTTTTAGTTTAACCCCTCAATATACAGATGAAAAAAATGTATCTCGAAGAAGATCAGTAACTTGCTTAAGGTCACAAGGTTAGCAAGGGACAAATTCAGGACTCAAAGGTGAGACTCCAAAGACTCTTCCTTTCTTAGCTACTTATTGAAAGTAAATGGAAAAGAAGTTCTAAACGCAGGAATTGCTAACTGGAAAAAGCTCTAAATATAGACAATGGTAAAAGTTGGGAACTCTAGAGAAGTTCCCAAAATCAAAAAAATCTCACTGTTAAGTCAATGCCCTACTCTTACTGCCTATAGGCCTAATTGACAGCATTTATACTGTTAGCACAAAAGAACAGACATATAGGCTGAGTGCCTATAGCTCACGCCTCTAATCGTAGCATTTTGGGAGTCCAAGGCAGGAGGATTGCTTGAGCACAGGAGTTCAAGACCAGCCTGGGCAACAGCCAGACCTCCTTCTACAAAAATAGAAAAATTAGCCAGGCATGGTGGTGTAGTCCTAGCTACTTGGGAGTCTAAAGCAGGAGGATCGCTTGAGCCCAGGAGTTTGAGGTTGTAGTGAGCTATGATGACACCACTGTACTCTACCTGGGGTCACAGATTGAGATTCTGTCTCAAGAAAAAAAAAAAAGCCATATGAGTCTTTCAATTTGTCTAGGGGGAAAGGGTAAGGATAAAAAGAGAATTTGGATGCCACAATAAAAGGGAAGTTAAAGGAAAAAAATTTTTGTAATACAAAAATTACACTTTTTTCACACAGCAAAACTAACTTGAGAGTTTATTCTGCCTGTTCAATGTAAAAATTCAGTTGCATGTGTAGAAGAATAAACTCTTATTTAATAATAAATTTTATTATATTGAACTTATTCTTTTCCACCATGACTTTTGATGTAACAGTAAGTTTAAAAATCACATTTCTTCCAATTTAAGGCTTAAGGTACATTTATGACAATGATAGCCTTTAGCTGAAGCTGCTAGAAACAGCGGCCTTCAATCATCAGAATTGGACCATAGGTAACTCCAGCTTTGTCATTGTCACTGACTTATGGTGAATGAATCTGGTACCCAAGGGAAGCAGAAGTGCCTGTGTCATCAACCGTACCAGACAGATGCCTCCCCTTGTTCTTTGTTTTGTAAGGAAAACAAAAACAGAAGATGTAATATTATTTTCTATTTCAAGAGTAAATTTCTATGTGTAAGAAAGCAAATTTTCTTGGAAATAAAAGAATTAAAACACAATTATCTGTACATGCAAGACTTTCTTTGTGTTTTACAAGTTAACTGTCTTCACATCACATGAGCCTACGGGACTTTACCTTTACATTGAACTTTGTCATCAGAGATTTACCCTTATTATGTCTTATAACTGGTTTCTCCAAAGAAGACATACAAATGGCCAACAAGTGTATGAAAAAATGTTCGACATCATTAATCATCAGGGAAATGCAAATCAAAACCATAAATGAGATATCACCTCACACCTGTTAGCATGGTTATCAAAAGAAACAAATGATAATGTGTTGGCAAAGTTGTGGAGAAACTGGATCACTTCTACATTGTTGGTATGTAACCAGTCTGTCACATTATCTTTTGTCATTGACTTTTCAAGAACAATGAAAGATGAGCAGATCTTAATATACTGATTTTAAAAGATGCCAATTTTTAAGAAGTATCCTATTAGTGTTGGCTATGTGACATTTCTGCAAATGTTTCCATGTGTTTTGAAATTCTTTTTAAATAAACATTCTGGAATAATATGAAGAGAAACAAAGATGCTTTTGGGAGTGGGAGGGATGCTTTGGAAATCGTCACATTCCAAATTCTCATTTTCTATTAAAGTATGACCTACACTGTCGCGCGCCCCTCGCCAGCAAGGACCACGCAACACTTGGAGTTCTTC
>VBSM01001562.1:31975291-32007152 GCA_008086735.1 Cheirogaleus medius
GCACCCGGAACTAGGCGCCATCTTGTAATGGCGGAACACCGCGCCCCACACTACACCATTTATGGATAAAATAATATACAGAAAAATCTGTGAGATCACTTAAGTCTGTTTTTCAAGTATCTGGGGGATGCATCATGATCCTGCCTTACACACATTATTTACAGTGAATAAATAAACATCGATGTATACCAGACATCTTGTCTTTTAATATTTTTTTCATGGTTTCAACCTATCTAAAACACACATAATCCTAAAAATGTCAAATTACCATTTAAAAAATTTGAGTGACTTATCTTTTAGTAGGATTCCCAAATGTATGACTCATGGCAAAGGAACCTAGTGCATGAAAACATTCAGGGAGTAGACACACTTACCAGAGTTTTGTTCAAGTATCAAGTCAGTTATCATCACTTTGTAATCTAAAGTTTAGATATTTAGGGAATGCTCCTTAGGTGAAATATTAGTTTTCATAAGACTTTGTGGCAAATGTCCTATAATTATAAATTTTAATAAGACCATCTGAACATTTAAAAACTGTTAATTATAAAGATATATTTAAACCTATATTTTAAAAGTCAAATCATGCTTGGCCATTAAGAACTGAGCTAAAATATAAACAAGTTTGAAAATAACATGATTTAAATAGCATTTAAATTATTAATGTCATTTCCTATCCTTAATTTTCTGAGCAGTTAGGTAAACTCAACTCTTTCTGTCTCTCCCCATCACCCAAATGAAAGAGCTTGATGTCATATTAAATAGTGAGAAGAACTGAAACATCAAATGTCAAGGCAAGAGAATACATTTATGTGCTGATTAAAACAGAATCAACAAAAATGATGACCAGACAGTATGGAATCAATTTACACCTGGCAGTAAAACTAAAACGATAATGTTTCTTTTGTGAAATATTTTCCACATTGGTTCCAGCAATTTATGCATCATTAGTAACATCTGTGACATTTATAAAAAAGGTTAGTTAAAGGAAGGAAGGAGAGAGAGAGAGGAAAAAAAAAGAGAGAAAGAGAAAAAAAACTTTGGTTAATTCAGTTGCTTACTTTGTCTTCAATTTTCCTGTGTTGTTTTTCAGTAAAATGAAATCATAAAGGAATCTAGGATAGGCCAGATACAAGAAGATATTTCCACTATATGTGCATATGAGTTTACTAAATACAATCATATTTGCACCCCCTTTAGTAAGGTGGAGAAGGTGAGCACTAATTTGAATGACTTGTTTGGTTATAGGAGGCTAATTGAACAGGATCACTTACCTCCTCACTCCTGTTTGGCAGGCTTTATGTAATAGCTACTCATGCTAAGAAACTACATGATGTTCATCAGGTATAAATTATGTTTGTATTTCAGCATTTATATCAAGATAATATTTTCAGTGTTCACCTTGTTTATATTAAGCAAATAATTATAGTTCTTCATGGGTAGTAAATGTATGAATTATCCTACAAGTTCAAAGGTTTTTTCTTTTCTTTTGGGCCAAGCTAAGTCTTAATTCATTGCCCAAACTGTGAGCCTGGGTTTTGGTATAGTCATGCTGTGGACAAAGAATTTCAGTAGGAATCCCACCTGTTTGACAAGAACATTTTGGCCCATTCTAAATGCCTGGATGTTTTCTTTCAAAATATTATTTCAACTGCAATCTTCTAAGGTACCAGCACTAATACTTAAAGGAAGCTTATCTTTCTCTACAGATCTCATGGAAAGAGTAACACAAAGTGAATTCAATTTACTTTATTTACCATGATTTCAGTTTCTACCATGTGCCAGGCATATTTAATGCTGAGATTTTAAAAATTAAGAAAATATAAAATTATAATAAAGAGCCCAAAATACAAAATAAATTCTAACTGCAGCAAAATAAGAAATACATGAGAATACATTTGTCTGCCTGACATTTAGCAGCCTACACGTCATGATGTAAATCCTGCTGTTAAAATTAGTAGATTAATTTTGAGGTGAATAGTCCTTTCTTCTTAACTATCTCAAGTAGTTCAGAGGAAGCTAACGTAGTTTATAAGAAGCTAAAGATTCAGTACCTTCAGCAGCCAAAACTATTTCAAAGGTTGCCTCAGAATAACCCCATCATTCATTGATTCTACATCATATATGGTGGCTACTTTCTGGCAGTGGGAACTCTTCTCACTTGATGACTTAAGGATATGGGGCAGCAACTGTGGCAATCAGATTGAATGACCAAATTGGAATTGGTGTTGGCACTGGCCCTCTGAATATCAGGGGAAGAAACTCATCCCTTCTTCTCACTGAAGAAACATGGCAATATTTATAAAAACACAGAGACAGAGATAACATTTGCTCAGCAACTTTTATCAACAGACACTCTCAATTATGTGCAGGCTGCCAGAGAAGTTGGTGGAAAGTCAAATGGAAAACTTTTAGTTGTGGAAGCTACTTGGACTCCAAAGTAAGAATCACAAATAAATAACGTTATTTATTTATTTTTAATAAGGGTAGGAAATTAGCTTTACTAATGATGAAATGATGAACGCATCAATAGCGTTAAAGCAATTTATTTTAAAATTATACAGAGATTCTGTAGTAGAAAGAAAGGACTGTTCTGAAAGACAAAGGTATAGATTCCTGTTCCCACACTCTTTCTCTCTCTCTTCACACACAGACACATGTGTCTATAAATATGTACAAACATAGGCAGAAAGGTTAAGTATCCAGGATTTTGTGTATATTTGTATGTACATATATTTATGCATATATCCATGTATTATATTCTAATACTATATAATGTGTATGTTATACATATATATTATACATGTAATATATATACCATGTGACAAAACATATTTAAAATTTATATACACACACCCTGCTAGAGGCTCAAACTTTCTGGTTCTGTTTCTTCATCTATTATAGTCAGAAAGCTGAAAAATTGCTAAAGACTTTATGGCTATAAATTTATATTATTTAATAAATTTTATCACTTTGCCTTTGATAAAAATGACCAACTGTTGATTGGTTTGAGATTAGGAAGAAAAAGTAGCCATTTAAGAATTCTATTATTATAGGAACCATTTTGTAACTGCCTAGTAGAATCTTCTCCAAATATTTGATAAAAACTGAAAAACTCATAAATGTATTAATTTCTTAAATGTCTGGATATGAATGTTAATAGAAGATGAAGTTAATAAATCTAAGAGAAACATAATCTTGAATAACTATCAAGATTGCTATGGCTGAACTTGAATAATTTGGAAGAAAGTGTGTTTGTATTTGCCAACAGTATTAAAATTTAATAAATCTGTTAACACTGGGCTAGTTGAAAGAGATCTTGGGATTTTCCACATATAGGAACAATCTCACTTCCCACTGTGTAAACAATATTTTTCTTTGATCTGCATTCTGTAGTTAAGCTAGTTAAGTGCATTCCTTTGGTATTTTAAATATGCAAGTATGATAACTTGCTGGATGGAATAAAAAAACCACAGGTAAATGCACTTGGTCTAACTAAAACACATTTAAAATTCATTCTCATCTTCTACCATATAGTGCTAAAATGTTGACTATTTTTCTCTTCTATTAAAATTCAGCAATACCTTTCCCATTTCCTTCTTTAGTTAGGCTAATAATAGTTGCTTCATCCTTAAGAAATGAAAAGAAAATCTAAGCCTCTCAGAGCCTAACATCTGAAGTAACCATCATAATAAATCTTGCAAAAGAGTATTTTAATTAGAATTATTTCATGTTTTAATATATATGTATTGGCATATTGTCCCTTGGTTTCATCCAAACACACAGTTTTGCTTTCAAATATACATATTGAATATATAATCACTTTTAATATGTCAGTATGATTTTAGAGTAAAATTTTTAAGGTTACTGTGTTTATAATTTGAACTTGACTTTTAATGTAGTAACTTATCCTGAGTTTCTTAACAAGAACCATGAAAGTCTTCTGAACATTAGCTCTGGATTTTGAAATACTCACACTGCAGATCAGTTGAATAAAATGCATAGAGGTCAGACTCTCTATTTATTAATTTAGAGAATATGGACTTTCTCTCTACACATGCATGATGATAATGCATGGTCTGTATTTTCCCAAATAGACATGCCATGGTGACAGTTAATAGAACGAAAAAGCTTGAGTGTTTGTATTTTGGTATTGGTGTCAAACATTTGGAAAGGGACTAGAGAGAATAATGGGCTGTTTCCTTATTCCTTTCCTTCCCTCCCTCTCTCCCTCCCTTTCTTCCTTCTTTCCTTCCTTCTGTAGGTTTAATGAACAAGGGAAATGAAGACTTAGCTACTAAAGGCTATCCTTTAAACCAGGTGGGATCAACAGGACACATACCCTAGAATCATGGGCTGGTATAGTGGCTGCATTAGTACCAGCTCCGATCAGCCCAAGTTACTCAGTCTCTCACTCTGTGCCTAGGCACAATTTGGATCATTCCTTTTTTTTTTATTATTCATTCCACCACTACTTATTAAACAAATAGTATATATACTATGTGAGTTACTGGAACTGTCAAGATAAAGAAGCACATGTACTTAGCTTAATTAGCTTACACTTGAAAGAGGGCAGTTTATAAGTAAACAATTTATAAATAAACAATTACAGTTGTGGAGCCCATGTAGAAGGCTGGCTGGTATTTTACCTACAACTACTTAGAGACTGGACCCAACACATTGTCATGTACCAAGTCTTTTACCACCATATCACCAGAACAAGATGGAAGCATTTGCTCTGAAAGCCTCTTGGTATGTAATGCATCTTCTTTGTCTATATCTAGAATCACCCACTAGCATCTGAGAATTCTGGTTTATTTTCTAGGCCTGTTATCTCTACTTTTCTTTGTGTACTTATCTCACTTTCGCCCTTTCTTCTCTTTCATATCCTTTACAGTCTCAGGTGACTTTGTGCTGGCCCTCAACTTGCATTTATCACTCAACAAAAGGAAAAAAGTGGCATGGCAGCCCTGTGGCAGTGGTGAAGGCTCTGGGGGTGGGGTCTTGGGGTCCAGGCAAAGCACTGGAATCTTGGTGGTGGTGTCCCGGGCCTTGCAGGAGCTCAGGAGCCACGGGGGCAGGCCTTGGGATCCAGTGTGAGGGCCTCAGAGCTGGGACTGGGGAGGAGCCAAAAGCTGGTAGCAGTTTCCCAAAGCCTCCCAGGTAGGAGCTTGCAGTGTCCCGGTCAACTCCTGTATTCAGATCCTGTTGCACTGTAGGGGAAGGGCGCTTTGCTTCAGTCACAGGGTACAGCTCAGAGGAGCCTCCGGTTAGTCTGCTCCCTACCCAGCCCAGTAGAGGTTTTGTAAGGCCACCACCAGAAAGCTGAGTCCCATGCCAACCTGGCACTGTGTCCCTAAGAGCACAGGATAGCTTTAGCTATGGAAACCCAGGATTGGCTGCTGCCCATTCCCCACCGTACCTGTCGTCTGGTGCAATGACTCTGTACAGACTCCAGGCAGGTCCCTCAGTCTGTAACTGCTAAAACATTGTTATAATATTTTATATTATAACATAATATATAATATTTTATATATAATATAAAATATTTAATATAAATATTAAATATAATATAAAATATATAATATTTTATATTATAACTGAGGTCCCTCAGTCTGTCCAGGTAGAGGCTTGTGGCGGTGGAGGGATTGCTGTCACAACTCAGCCACATTGTCTGCGGGCTGGGTGCAGCACCCCAGTGCTGTATCCTCCCAGTCTTCCCTGCCAGGGGTCCTCAAACTATGGCCTGTGGGCCACATGCAGCCGGCTGAGGACATTTATCCACCTGCCGGCATGTTTTTGCCACCGCTGTCTGTCCTGCTTAGCAGCCAACTGGTCCCGGGCCCACAGTGCGCATGTGTGGAATGTGCGCAGCACTCTCCAACGGCCCTCCAACGGTCTGAGGGACAGTGAACTGGCCCCCTGTTTAAAAAGTTTGAAGACCCTTGGTAGACACATCACTTTGATCTTGTCCAGTGTATCACCCTGTCACCTTCTTTTTTCACACTAAGTGTCCCGCATTGCTTCTCTTGTGATTTCACAATGTTCCTTCCAAGAAGAGCTATCCATAGGTAGGCATCTTCCTGCAGTTTACACTTTTTCCTTGAGAGTGGCGTGCTCTGGGCTGCTCCTAGTCCGCCACCTTCTGATCCCCCTCACCTCTTGTCCTTGTGTCTTTGCTATACACATGCTGCTTCCCAGCTAGTTTTTTGAGGTCTAAGCTGTGTTGTATTTATCTCTTCCTTCTGTACGATCCAGAGCAAAGTGTGTTAAACATTTGTTTAATGTTTAAACATTTGTTTAATGTATACTAAATGCTGCCTAACATGAACACGGGAGTTATAAAAGTACATATCGGAAATTAGAAATAGACATTGAAGAGGATGAGATAAAAAATATTATAACACTGCTTTAGCACTTACTTTATTAATAGGAATGACTTAAACTAGGTCTTTATTCTTTGGAGTTGATTTCTCAGCCAATAAACATATATGTTTCAAATGTTTCTGTTTTGCTCAGTAAGAAAAAAATCACAGGTGTAACTACCCAGTGTGCCATATTATCAAGAATAACATTTTAAATGTCATCTAAATGGAAGAGAGAATGTGTTTTTTGAGTAAAGAATTCAATCTAGGCTGGGCGTGGTGGCTCACGCCTGTAATCCTAGCACTCTGGGAGGCCGAGGTGGGCAGATCGCTCAAGGTCAGCAGTTTGAAACCAGCCTGAGCAAGAGCGAGACCCCTGTCTCTACTAAAAATAGAAAGAGATTAATTGGCCAACTAAAAATATATAGAAAAAATTAGCTGGGCATGGTGGCAAAATACCTGTAGTCCCAGCTACTAGGGAGGCTGAAGCAGGAGGATTGCTTGAGCCCAAAAGTTTGAGGTTGCTGTGAGCTAGGCTGATGCCACGGCACTCACTCTAGCCTGGGCAACAGAGTGAGACTCTGTCTCAAAAAAAAAAAAAGAATTCAATCCATAAGTTATTTATTAGCATCCAAATATGTGTCTGTGTGTGTCAAACAATATCACGTGCAGATAATAATGGCAAATAATTTAAGACTTAGATTCTCAACTGAAGCAATTTATATCCTAAATAATTAATGTTTTACCAAATATATTTTAGTCAAATTTTCTTATTAAAAATTGGGCTAATTTATGCTCTTTGGAACATTATTTTCAAATTGCCATTTTTTTGACAACTGTATTAATAATTGATATTCCCAGTCTTTTTCTTTAAACTTTGTCAATATGAATAAAAAATTGTTTCTGTGTTGATATGTTTTTTCTAGTTATTAGTGAGGGTGAGCATCTTCTAAATGATGGCCATTTATATTTCACCTTCTGTGAACTGTTTATTCATATCGTGGCTTCTATCTATTGAGTTTTTAATCTTTAAAAGTTTAATTATTGATCTTTTAAAATATATTCCTTATTTGAACCCTTTATTATATGCACTGAAAATATTTATTTAGCTTTTTCATTTGTCTTTTAGTTTGCTTTATAATATATTATCATACAGATATTTTTATTTTAATGCAGGCTAATATATTTATCTTTTCTCTTAGAGTTTACATTTTGAGTTTTTAAAATATATATATTTAGGTTTTTACTCTAACTGAAATTTATTTTTATTTTGTGACTATTTTAGGGCAGGGATTTAACTTCACATTTTTCTCCGAATGAAAGTCAGCCAAATATCTCAACCCAATATAATGTCTTCAGTTTTTCTCTTTAAAAAAAAACATCTCATAATAATTAAGGAGGATGTAATGGAATGAAACAACCTAAGAATAGGGGAAAATGGCTATTGGTTGAAGGGGAAATAACAGAATCTTTTGGATACGAGAATACAAGAGAATGGAGAGAAAGAGATGATAGTTAGGTAAAGCTTGCTCAGTTCAATCTTGCCCATCCCCTAAATGAGTTGGGGCACTTTACCCTCACATTATTCAATTAAGACCTAGAAGATAGTTGGTTCTTTGTTCTTGGTCTACAGAACTGGGTTTCTGAGATAATAGACAGCCCCAATGTTGCAGCAGTATGCGGACAATCCTGAGCATTCTAGAGCTGTGCACATGTGGGGTGGGCATTGCCAGGTGTCAAGGAACAGGAAACAGGCTTTCTGCTCCCGTGGTCTGTGGTGGGCAGTGATGTTTGCAGCCTGTATGGCGGCCTCAGGCAGTTAGCGAAGTGGGTGGTCAGGCTGTTTCTCTGTATGAATCAGAAGGAACAGACCCAGCTGAATATATTAAACAAATTAATTCCATTTGATTTCTCTGTTGCGAATAAGAATATTATCATTATTAGCTAATGTAAAATTGATTTAAACTAGGAATGCTGCTAAAATTTACAAATACATATTTGGCTAGGATATCTGAAGGAGGGATAAACAGATTGGAATTAAAGAACAAGAGAAGTAAAGTATATTCTATAAATGAAATGGTAATTAGCTTCTATTAATTGTGTGAATACTGTTCACCTTTCTAAAACATGTAGAATATCTTATTAGAGAATAAATTGTTTCTGAGCCATAGTAGAAAAGTTTTGATTTTTTTCCCCCAAAACTGCAGACCACAAAAGATTTTGAATTTGTTTATAAAATGTGGTTTTTGATGAATTTCTAAAATTTAGTGTCATTTTAATATTTAGTATTGTTTAGTATTATACATAAGAAATTACCTAGGAAATTTAAATTGTCTTTACTACATGATTAAAATAACCTGTAATTTGATATATTTAGAAGTTTTTATTTCATAGAATTATGGCCTCAGAGAGATTTTTCTTACAGATGTATCATATCACCACCCTTGAGCTTTGCACCTGGGTTGGCTCAAATCCAAAATCCAAACTCTAATTTAATGTAAGTTTTCGTTTTATTTTTCTCAGGCAGAGACTTGAATCATCAAGTTGTCTTCTTCTGAGATAGCAATAGTTTCAAGTACACTTTAGCAGCACGTGTGACTTTTAACATCATCCTTGTGGATGTATGTATCACTGTGTACTAGGTATTGGAAGTGAAGCATGTGGCAGAATCAGATACAGGTAAAAAACACCCTATAATGAAGCAGAATATTTGCAAATTTGGAATGTTTGAGAAGAAAGAGCATTTTTGAGGGCATCATCTCCAGCTTTCTTGATATACAAATTGGCAAATTGAGGCACTCAAAGGGTAAGTTGCCTGGTAAAGCACAGCCAATTTATTCAGAGCGGAAACAAGCTCCTAGTCCCCTGAATTCCAGTACTTCAGGTTTATCTGCCTGTTTAGATGTAACATATTTCAATACTGAATTTAAATATTGTTGGATCATTGATACTCCTAATTCTAGACATTATTATAGTGCTATGAGTTTAAGTTTTAGAGGTATATGGTATAAATAAACTCCTAACTATTGTTTTCTAGTTGTATGACTCTGGCAAGTCACTTAATCTGAATTTCTCTTTCAACCATTGGCAAAAATACAGCTCTTACTAATTATATATATTATGAAATCTATCACAGAGCTCAAATAAAGTAATGTCTTTAAAGGATTTATGTTAGTACTCAACACAGAGTAAACATTAATAATTATTATGTTCATCACAGTCTCAAATTTTCTATTCAGTGTGACTTTGTTCTTAATCACTTTTTGTTTTTAATTATATTTACTTTATCCCATATACTGCTCTCTGATAGATAATCTGACCCATTCTAGAAATTAGCATACATCCCAATCAAATAAATGCTTTGTATTAGGTCATTAAATATGAAATGTCTGATTACCTTAAGTACTAAGTTTGGCAGTTGCTATCTCTGACATCTCACTTTGACACTTCTTGTTGTATTTTTATTGTGATGGTACATCCTCATTCTTTCAAACACATGGTTTTGGGCTTGTGATTATCTTTCAAATATTTTTACAGCAATTTTTATGAAACCATGGATAAGTCGAAAATTCATGTTATTTTTTAATATGAGGTCTGTCATGGAACCAATGCTGAGCAGATCATTCAAAATATCAGTGAAGAGTTTGGGAAGGATGTGGCTAATGAATGCATTGTATGTCCATGGTTCCAGAAGTTCCATCCTGGTGATTTTAATCTTGAAAATGAGCCACATGGGTGACCTGAGACCAATGTGGATAATGATGAGCTGAAAGCTGTAGCAGAAACCAATCCATCTCTACCTACATGTGAATTAGCAGCAAGGTTTGACATTACTATTCCAACAGTATTGGACCATTTGAAACAAATCAGCAAGATAGAGAAGCTGTATAGATGGGTACTGCATAAAATTAAACAAGCATCAGAAGAGAAATCGTCTTTGAAACTTGCCTTTTTTTGCGGTCACAACATAAAGGTGAACCATTTCTACACTGTATTGTTACGTGTTATGAAAAATGGATTCTTTTTGACAATTGCAAGCATTCGACACAAAGGTTGGATAAAGATGAAGTGCTGAAACACTGTTTAAAATGGAATATTCATCAAAAAAGGGAACTGGTGTTTGTTTGGTGGTCTATTGCTGATATTATCCACTATAGCTTCATGAAACCTGATCAGTCACTTACAGCGGATGTCTACTGCAACCAATTCAATTAAATGACGAGGATGCTTGTGATTAAGCAGCTGAGATTGGTCAATAGAGACAGGCCAATCCTCTCACAAGAAAACGCTGGACCACATGTAGCACAAACAACGCTGCTCAAACTACAGAAGAAAGACTTGGAAACTCTCTGTGATCCACCATATTCACCAGACTTTAGAGCAACTGACTACCACTTCTTCCAGGCTTTGGACCACTTCTTGTAAGAAAAAATATTTAATTCTCAACAAGCTGTGGAAAATGCCTTTCATGATTTCATCACCACCTGCTCTCCAGGCTTCTTCTCTGCTGGGATAAGCAAGCTACTGTTAAGATAGCAAATCCATGTCAATAGTTTGGGCTCATACTTTGATTAATTGTACTGCTTCTTGTTTGAGATATAATAAACTAAACGTTTGATTGGAAATCAAACATTCCATATTTAATGACCTAATACATGGATCAACAGGAAAGGTCCTAGTGTCTTCTTTTGAAAAGTACAATTAAATATAAGTTGTTTTACACAAGTTAGGAAGAGATGCATTGAACCTACCTTAGCCATTCAATAAATACTTATCAATTTGTCTTTCATTAAAAGAAGATTATCATTTGCATATATTTAGACCTGAAATAAAATGATAGGATATATGTACACTATGCCCAGATTCTGAAGCATGGTATATGCGTATAATAAATTGTATGCCTTTGGAATTCCTTAATTTAGCATATATATAATTTGATATTTGGCCTAATTTGGTTAAATTTTCCAAACATTTGTATTTTTCTTTAATTAGCTGTGATTTTCTTATATATTGATATTATGCCTCTTTTATAACTGTGGAAATATCCACGTATATTTCTGAAGTTTATATTCTGACAGTTTGGTTCAAAAGAACTCTTGTCCTTGCCAAGTACTGTGGTAGATGCTGGAGACAAAAATAAGGGGAAAATGGTTTCTCAAAATGCTCACCAACCTCATAGTTTATATGTATTGTTAGAGAAAAAAATGCATAAAAATCTAGGATATTAAAAAGACACAGCATAAGGAAGGAGATAATCAAAACTAATAATCTGAATGGTCTCGGATTCTATGTTTTCTGTTTGGTAATGTTTACTTGACTTACCTGCAAATTCTTATTTTCTGCACATAAAACTCAAGATAGAGAGTCAGCATAAAGAGATGACATGGTTAACAGTCTGAGTTCTGCAGTCAGATATATCTGGGTGCAACTAATCCTCATTCACCATTTATTTGGACAAACTAGGCAAATTATCTAACTTATTCAATACTCAGTACCCACATAATAAGAGTGTATAATGTATTACTATGTAATTTAAACTAAAATTGATAATGCATGCAAACATTTTAGCACAGTATCAGCATATGGTAGGCACTCAACAAATATTAATTATAATTTTATGGGCATAAAATATTAACATGGACATCTCTCACCAGTTAAGGATCTAGTATGTATTTTGTATATTATTTTTCTTTTGTGTACTACTCTAGTTCCTAGTAAAAATAAGACTAGACAGTCTTATACAAATAAGAATCTTTTAAGTGGCCTCTTACAAAACATAATGCATTCTTGACAAATAGTTCATTTTCATGATTGACATAAGTTCATGGAAATTATCATAAACAGCTGTATAGCACACACAAAAAATAAAAGGTGACATTTTGAACTTAAATTCTTAATATTCCTAATTTCAAAATATTCTCTTGTTTCTAAGAATACAGTCAATGCAGTTATTGTTTATTTTACTGTAGTTGTTAATTTTATAAAATATTTTCCAAGTTCTCTTACAGTAAATAATAAAAAGGAGCTCTGTCTATTTGTGTAAGTTTGAAGTCAAATAGGGCTTCTTGCCAGTGACACAAAATAGAATGCTATTATGTTTAGCAACATGCAGCCCATTATGCGAGGAAGAGCATAAATGGATCAGAAAGCCTACTTAATATCATCCTCTATAGTAATGACTGCTCAAAATCTGATTTAAAAGCATATTATCTAAGCCTGACAATGGTGAACCTGCTCAAGAATTAATTGATGTGTCATCTGAAGCAAATAATGTTCAATCCATCCAACAATTTTTTTTTGTAACTTTAACAAAGCAATATAAAGCTAATGCCATGGGATAAAAACCATTCTGATTATAATTTTAAAGTTATTTATTCCTCATTAATTTGATAGGAGTTGAATCGTCTAACACAGAGAGCTCATCTTCACTCTTTTTCTTAAAAATACATGAGGATTTATTGAAGCATCAAAAATTCTAAATTACATTATGAGAAAAAACTTTTCTTCTCAGCCAATAGTGTGTTCTTTGGTGTAGGCACAATGAACACACTGGAGTAGGTGAAAGTGGATTAGGTCAAGGAAGGAGATGGAAAGGAAACATGAATTGAACAACAAAAGAATGTAATATATCCTTTTAAACGTATTTTGAGTATTTATCACACGTCTGGATTTTATTTTTATTACATTCCAAAGAAATAATTAATAGTAATATCTGGATATTTAAAGCCTCCTTTTATATCAAAATTTTGTTAAGACTTTATAAATAGGTCCTTTATAAATATGACCTTAGTAATAAATGTAGACACAAATATTAATTTGGACATGGTTCCTGATGTTTAAAATATAATCCAAATTTGAATAACATTAATTCCATAATTTATTAAGGCAGTAAATTCTATAAAGTATTAAAGAAAGATGGATTATGTACTTGATAAAATTTTCCCCAAGGAATTCTTGAAATTTTTAATTCAATAAATATAATAAATTCTCTAAAAACAGATTTTTCCAGGACCTTTAGGAACTGTTGGTATAATAAATTATTCAATAATATGAAAATATTGATATTAAAATTAAACATGGAGAAGAAAGTTCTAAAATTAAGGATCAAAATTTCCACATTAAGAAGCTAGAAATGGAAGAGAAAATTAAATTTAAAGGAAGCATAAGAAAGGAAGTAATAAGGAAAAGATAAGAACTAGAAAAATGGCAAATAATAAGAAAAAAAGCCAAAATTGTTTAAAAGTTTAATAAAATTGATGAATCCCTACCTAGCCTGATCATGAAAAAAGGAAGAAAGAGAAAATGCAAATTTCCAACATAATAAATGACATATTAGAATATTCCTAACTCATTTTATTAGCCTAATCCTCATTTTAAAAACTGATAAAGATATTATGAGAAAAGAAAATAGCAGAATAAGAATGACATCCTACAGGAACATAAATTTTAAAATATCCTCAATAAAATATTAGCAAATTAAATCCAGAAACATTTTAAAAATACTTTATGATCACAAGAATTTATCCCAGGTATTCAATGTTAGTTAAACATTTGAAAATCAATACATGAAATTTATCAGATTAACAGAAAATTGAGAAAAAAATTATTATGATCATCTAAAAACATGCAGGAAAAGCATTTGACAAAATCCAAAAGTCAATCGTGATTGAAAACTCTCAGAAGACCATAAACAGAAGGACATTTCTGTAATTTAACAGAAAAACTCAATGAGAAACGTATAGCTAATATAATACTCATTGTAGTATTGAATGCATTTCCCTACATTCAGAGCAAAAGCAAGCATGTCCACTCACACCATTTCCATTCAAATAATTATACTTTCACAGCCTGTTTCTTAAACTGTTTTATGTGGAAACAACACCTGGGAAGAAGCTCAGAGGCATAAGATATGAAGAGGCTGAGTGAGCTCCAGGAAACACTTCCCAAATTTGATCAGAGTGAACTTGCTTCTATCTGTTTTATATATCGGGTGCTATGTAAGCCTTAGTTTTTAAAAAAAAGTCTTAATTTTAAAAATGTTGGAAATTTGCTGATATGAATAGTCTCTTAAATATTTCAAATTCTGAGATTTGTGCTATAGATGATCACTAAGTAGTTATATGTAGAACTTGTAGGAAATAACACATTTCTGGCAAGAATCAATATGTCAACTTTATCTTGTTTTCTAGAAATATTTAGCTAGTACCTCTGTAACAATAAGAAAAACTCCCTTGATTCAAAATGTCGTATTCTGAAATTAAGATGTATCTAGCCTGCTACAGATAAGGTAACTTGTAATATACTTATGTTTATTTGTACTATGCAAGCATAGTGACAGATGAAATACATATTCATCTGACAGTCACCACAGTTATTTACTTTGATGGCATGGGGTTAAGTTTGATTTCAATTTTGACATCAGATTTGTAATTTAAATTCCTCTGAATATTGTGTATGTTATCTATTTATTTTCACAAGACGGGCGATTAAAGTACTGTCAAATTTCTTGAAACAGATCATAACATTTTCTTAGCTATGTAATTCTACAATGGATAATTCAACCATTTTAAAGTCAAGAAAAGATCAAGTCTTTTTTTTTTGTCAAAATTTACCAGTTGACTTTTAAGAGAAGCCATTAAACTTTCAGAAATATACAATTTCATAAAAGGGAAAAATAAAGTTGTTTAATTAAACCAAGTATGAAATTCTGATAAAACATTGATTTTCTTCAATGTAACTCAAATTATAAAGACAATTCTAAATATGATAAAGGCTCAAGATTACAAAACCAAGAGATAAGAATGTATCACTGTGATACTTAACAGTAACTCACAATATGATTTAGATTCTGAATATTAAGAAGGCTCAGACATAGACTGTGATCCAAATCTGCATAAGAAAGTGATATGTAACTGTGCCAGCCATGAAAATACTCCTCTCATGTCTCAGATCACCACTGAAGGGAGCATGCTGACCAATGGTAAACGGCCCCATGTGCTGCAATTTGAGGTCCATCACTGTGTATACACAGAGGCCACACTTCCCAGATGCCACTCTCAACTAATGATTGAGCAAGGCAGAGAAGCAGAGCCAGACCATTCTTTAACAGCCTGCTTTAGCTTGAAGATTCCTCATTGGTTTTGCTGAAATTTCTTAGGACGACACTGCTGTTTCCTCTCAAACTTTCCTTTCTTTTCTCCTCCACCAGGAGCAGACGTGCACCATGGTCTGAAAACTCTCCCCTCCTCTTCTGCCTCCAACCCATAGGTGTTTTCCCAATAATTCTTTTGCATGTTTAATCCCTACACAAGGTCTGCTTCCTCAAGAATCCAAACTAACATAACTTAAACCTCTGTTGGAAAATGTTATCTGTTGCTTATAGGTTAATTTAGAAAAGTGCAATGAATACATTTCTTTATTGCCAGAAAAATCTGTTAACTACCTTTATGATGTATCTTATAATTTATAGCATCTTAGAATTGAGAAATTATAGTAATAGAGGTAATTTGTTGAAAGTTCATTGAATGGTTTTCAACAACTGTAACTCTGTCCTTTGAAATTTTTGTGGAGCTAGCACAAGCCCTCTAACCTATTTTTGTGTGAAGTCAAATGTTATGCCCAAGATTTTTGCAAATTCCCTTGTGCTTTTATTTGCATTGCTATTTCTGGCTCTTGATTACTGCTTCAGCTGCATTCTTGATTCTCTCCTTGTATAATAAAACTCTATCTTTCCTTCTTCTGAAATATAAAACTCTGCTATTTTTCTTTGATTTGTTTTGAAAATATACACCTGTGCATGCACATAGACATTTATGCCCATATGGCACTTGCGTATGCATAATAGGGTTTGTAAAAGGGTTAGAAAATCAGAGAGGGATTATGAAAAAATTAGAATTTGCTTGAATATTAGATAAATCTATTTTTTTAGTCTTTTGACCAATCTAATACTAGGTTTTCACTAACTTACTTTGTCTTTAAATTCCATCCTTCCACTATGATATCCACATCTGCCTATATGTCTCTTTCTCCATCTTCCTCTTCTCTCCCTTCTTTACTTTTCTCCTCCACTTAAATTTCTATTTATTCCTGAGGCAGAGACTTAAGCCATTTCTTTATTGACTCTTGCCAAGCCATGCTTTCAGACCTTCCCCTCTGGAGGTGTCAGCAATTTATATAAGAATGCTATATAATAACCTAAAATTTTGATCAATTATAACAACAAAATATATATTTCTCATCCATGGGTCTCTAGGATGGTTATAGTTCATCCCATCTGGGTTTGCCTAGATTTACCTGTGCTACAGATTGGGATTCTTATCAACAGATACAAAGGGCAGGTTCTTTTCTTAGTGGATGAAGGAAACTCAAGAAGAAAGG
The DNA here is from genome assembly GCA_008086735.1 of Cheirogaleus medius. Taxonomy (NCBI): domain Eukaryota; kingdom Metazoa; phylum Chordata; class Mammalia; order Primates; family Cheirogaleidae; genus Cheirogaleus; species Cheirogaleus medius. The sequence goes on from VBSM01001562.1 coordinate 31,992,031, forward strand.
TGAATCATGTAAATGCATATAAAACTTGTCTTGTGTCATATTTGCTAATATTCATTTGTCCAAAGCAATTTATAAGGTCAAGCCAAGGCAAAATCAATAAAGTAGATAAATCATATAATTTTACAATTTACAAATGATTTAACATTTGCTATTTTATTCAAATCCTCAATAATCAGAACTGGTATGATTCGTATAGTCTTCAATAAATAATAATGGGAGGTACTGCAGTCACATGGCAAAGTGTACTTATGGATAATTCCATAAAAGGGAGAAATGATGAGTAGAGTACAATAATCAAATCTACCATAAAATCCAATTTCCCCCAAAAGACATAACAAGGTGTTTTCCTAAAGAAACTCTTCATAAAAAGATGAATAACAGTCACATACAGAGAATGAAAATTTCAAAAACAAGTAGAATTAACACAAGAAGCAATTAAAATGTCTGGAAATAAAAAAATAGATTCATTGGAAACAACAGCACTAACTAGTAAATTCAGAGGGAGTACTGAGAAATTCCCCCAGAACAAGGCATAGAGAGATACAAAGATAAAATACATGACAAACCAATCTGAGAAATGAAGGGTAGACTTAAAAGTGTTAACTAGGTTTACAGGGAGTTACAGAAGAAAATAGTAGAGGAAAGAGCAGAAAAATTTGTGAAGAGAGAATGAGTGAGTATTTTTTTAATAGAATTGAAGACATGTAACCTCAGATTGAAAGTGATAGTTAAAAGTACAAAGCAAGATATAAATGGTAAAGAAATAAACATCCACAACTAAATGTTTTTTGAATGAACACATCAGAAATAATGACAGGAAAAGGTAAATAACAGAAGAACAGACTATCAACAAAAGAATCACCAACCTGGACGCTGACATCCAATTAATCTGTTATCCAAAAATGTTGGTAAAATAAAGATATTTTTAGATATACAAAGATGAGGACAGTTTAACGACTCACAGTCTGCACTGCAAGAACTTTTGTAGAAAGACGCAAACAATTTCACATCATTTGACAGTTCACAAGTGATTTAACATTTGCTATTTTATTTAAATTCTCAACAATCAGAACTGGTACAATTCATATAATCTTCAACAAATAATAAAATTGAAGTTGCAGGAATGATATGTAACATGTTCAAATTCATACAATAGTACCAGCACTCTAACACAGGGTTTCTGAACTCAATTCTTACTCTATTTCTAACATATTTTTTAAAATTACCCATTCACAGAAGATTTGGCCTCTCAGATAAAAGAATTGACTTTGGAATTGTAATAGAAACCAGGGATGTGGTTGCTAAGAGAAAGTTCTACAAATATAAATTACTATACATCATATATTGTCAGAGAGGTTATCAACATCCAACATTTTCCTGACATGACTATAGAATACTAAAAAATTCGTCTGATTTGACAAGGATTATTTTCTGAAGATTTGGCATGGCTGTGTGTGTGTGTGTGTGTGTGTGTGTAGCTATTTATTATTGTATTTAACTCATTGTCATTTATTTTGTTTACTTCACTGGATCCATTATCAACAGGACAGCTGCAATGATCACTAGAGAGTCCCTTGTTTGCCTTGCTAGTGCAGAAGTGGCATCATTCAACTTACCTCTTGCCCCAGACTAACTGATAAAGAAGGATTTACATATCATTTAAAACAAATAAAATAGAAACCAGAGAATATTTTCTTAGCACCATAATGTTAATACTATGGACTTTTAAGTCTTTTAAGGAGATGAAATGGAGACACATTTTCTCAGTTCTGAATAAGCTCATAGTACATTTTTCTTTTGGGACTTCATTTCTGGGTAAAAAGAAAATCACATAATTGGCCCCATGCTTTAAAATAATCATTTACTCTGACCTCATGCTATGCATATGGGATGTGGTTACTTGATGCCAGCCATTGTTATTATAAAATATTATAAATCTATTCCCCCAAAGCACAAGAGAATTAACCAGTGGTTGTTTTGGGGTGTGGTATAAACTAGTCAGTAATATTTTTGGCTTTGATTACACCTCTGAGAGAAGTGTGCTAAAAATCTGAACTATTCCCGTAGCTGGTACGTGTTACTCAGAGTATAAGTAGTAACTGAAGATTGTGTCATCATGGGCAGGAAAACTAATTATTTCCAGTGCCCTCGCCCAAATTTAAGTGTGTGCTAAAATATACCTGCTACATTTTAATAGGGCTGGTGTTTACAAAGCTCTCTGTGGTTATGTGATCATGTCTATAAAAGAATATAAAATTTATTAAAGTTGGTAGATTTATGAACCTGCCAAATGAAACGAATGAGATTCAATGACCTCAACATTGACATATTTCAGAAGCAGTTTCCAACCAATGCAAATGGAATTTGTGACTAGCAAACTTCAATGCCCATTTGAGAAGAAGACTGAATATAACTGATATCCTCTCAGTGTGGGTTATTATGGAATCTACAGGACAAGACTGTGGAAGCAGGTATGCCTAGAGTGAAAGGACTAGTACTGATTGTATTCAAGAGTAAATATAGCGTTAGAATCAGAGAATTCCCTTAAATTCCTAGTTATTAGCTAAAGTCATGACCTATCTCTGCAACTTCATCTCTAATTCTTATCTTACAACATATATTTTAGCCAGATAGCTCCCAATAACCATTAGCTGTTTCATGATAATATGTGTTTGCTCATGTGTTGTCACCTTGCGTTCTTTAGCGAACTAATGGCTGATTCTTTCAGACACCCTCAGAGTTGTGTTGATTATCTCTCTTCTGCAAACATCTTAAGCATAATATTTGTGTGCGTGTGCACACAATATCTAGTAAAATTATCTATTTATGTGTTGGTGTCCTTCCTGGTCATATAGCCCTCTGAAGTGAGATAGATTCTCATGTAACCCTCTATGTCCAGTGCTTATTTAGTGTGCAGGACATGTGCACACTAAACTAAATTAGAGGTGATGTTCCTTTCTCTTTATTACCTCACATTCACTCTTACGATACAATGAAAAATATATATTGGCAGATTTTTATTTTTAATTTTAGACTATTTCAATCTGTGTCAATTATGTTGATTTTATTGCTAAGTAACAGAAAGCTCAATTAAATCTTTCTGAAACAATGAAAAATCCGTGCCAGTTCATATGAAACTTATTTTTAGAAATAGGAGATCTTCAGGAATGGTTTAATCAGAGTTCCAGCTGCAGTTCTAAGTGATTCTCTCCTTTGGTCATAGGTTATTTTCCACTAGGGTGGCAAGATAGCTGAAGCAATTTGAAGTCTCACCCATAAATACCACACTGCCCAGTAAAAGAGAAATACAACATCTCTGCTCCACCCTTTGGGAGGGTGGGTGTAGGCTCCTAGGCTCCAAAGCTGAAGTTAATGGCAGACACAATTCCAATAATTAATGAAAACCAGGAATCCTAAGTCCAGCACCATCTAATATCTGACTATCTATGTTTAGAATCACAATTTTCTTTTTTTACTTTCTGAAGTAACAAACGGAAAAATAAAATTTTATTCTATATTGTGCCATTCTTAGAATTTCTCACAGGTCAGAAAAAGAAATATAAGCTTTACTATTAAAAATATTTTTATGCAAGGCTGTTTATATTAATTTTACACCTATAATAATTTAGAAATATTTCATATTTCTAGCTCAAGTAAATCTCAAAGGACTCCTTAAACTGTCAAAAATAAAACAAAAGAATGGACAAACAAACAAAACTACTCTACTCTTGGTTATATAAATAGTAAAAGTACCAAATAAAATATTTTTGAAAAATAAAAAATGTATTGTTATGTTATTATTAAATAGATATTATTTCAGTTACATGCTTCTTACTAAAACATGATTAAAAATAATTGATAAAATTACCAGTTGTTTGCAACATTCTATGAAACAGACTTAAAAAAATAGTAATTAGAATAAATACTAAACAATGAAACTAATATAAATCTGATTCAGAAAAAAGTAATCATTTTATAGGAATCTACGCTCACAGTAATTTATGCATATCAAATAAAATTTACTTTTCACGTATGCCTTCATTTCATAAAAAGATATTCTAGAGCACATTTTATAAATACCCTATCTTCGTGTTGGGTGTGCACTCTAACATATTAAATCTTTTGGTGGTGAAGTAATTTCAGTCTTCTGGTCAAGAAGAGACCAGATTTCTTTTGAACTTTACAAGTAGGAGTCATTTTTCAGTATTCTAATACTACAATTCTGCACTGTTAATTGCTGCATTTATAAAATTACTTATAATTTATAAAATGCACATGGCCTTTTCTAACTCTTTGTAGATTCTCTATGAATCCCATATCTACAGAGTAAGATACATACTATATAGCACCTCCATCTACTCAAGCAACTGAATCTCACCTCATGCTCTCCCTGCTTACTCTTTGCATATTTTTTTACTATTTTCTTCAACACGTCTTTATTAAAAAGCTCTTGGTTTTGTACCAACTGTTCTCCTGGTATTCATTATCTCTCTTTTCTTCTCTGTTTAGAAAACAGTTTTTCTTCAAAAATCAGTTCAAATGTAACCTCCTATGTGAAACATCCCTAAACTCTACCTTATTAAACTTTCCTCTATAGTATCATAGAATTAGAGGACTTTATATGTCCAGCAACTCAAGAGGAACACAAACAATAGAATATCTTTAATCAATGATTATCAAATTAATAAATCCATTAATCTTGTCAATTTATAGAAAAATAGAAACAAATGTGAGCTTTGTGCTCCTATGCTATTCTAAAAATTATTTGCAAAGATGGAAAATGGTAGACAAATATTTTTAAATTAAAAAGGAAATATTAATTGCTTATTATTCTGATACTAAAGTGTCTTTTATCATAAGTTCTTATTCTAACCTTAATATTGGTTTAAAAAATTTTTCTGACGTTTGATTCCTAAAGTTAAAGATTTGTAAAATTCAAACATCTCTTATTAATATGAGTTTGTGGTAGGTTTTTCAAATTACCTACTGCTATAGTCAGAATGTGTCCCTCTAAAATTCATGTTGAAATCTAATAATCTCCATGTTGGTGTTAAAAAGTGGGGCCTTTTGGGTGATTTGTATATCTTGAGCTGACCCTTCATGAACAGGATCAATTCTCTAATAAAAGAAGTTGAAGGGAGCTGCCCACACCCTCTGCCATGTCAGGCACAATGTTTTCCCCTCCTGCCATGTGAAGATACAGCTAGAAGGTGTTGTCTATGAGGAACAGAGTCCTCACCAGACATTGAATCTGCAGTGCTTTGATCTTGGACTTCCCAGCCTCTAGAACTATAAAAAACAAATTTCTGTCATTTATAAATTATTCAGTCTGGGGTATTTTGTTATAGCAGCTCAAACAGACTAAGATACCTACCTAATATACATTTCCCCAGATTGTTTTTTTTAACCAATGGAAACTAGTTTCTTTTAAAGGGAGGGAATACATGGGGTGAAAGAAATCTTTATACTATACTTAAATAGTCACAAAGAAGAATATTTTATGTTTAAAATATTTTTTATCCATAATATTTTTCTCAACTAATTTCTACTTTGGACCTCACAAGAAATACATTTTACTAATTTGTCTAGAACACTGATATACTCCATTGATATACAAATATCAAAATAAAACTATTTAACTGTCAAATTTATAGTTAAGTAAACACTACAATAAAGTATAAGTGACACAAGATGCATCTAACTATGTAACTGTAATTTATCTTGGATTTACCCAAGCAAAAACATCATTTTCCCTTAGTCCATTAATCCATTAAACATTAAACATTAATCCATTAGCCTACTGAAATCAGAGACAATAATAAAACTTGCTCTGAAGAACACATATCAACTTTCAGCTTTGATCAGATGGAGCACCTAAAGGATTATATCTATCAAAGCATCTTTGCAATTTTTTTCCACACAACTAGCAAATTTAGTTACCTGATACTCAGATTTTGTTTGATGGGGAAAAGTGCCCAGGTAAAGGCATGAAATTTCTCATCCTCTCCTGCTTTTGAGGATGGTCATGTTTTTGATCCTAAAGACAAAACAATGAGGGTTTGGGGTAAGTTTTTGCTTTCCTGTTATAAGTGCTGTATATTTTTTGCTTCTTTGTCCTACTAAAATACAACCATGAGTTAGAGGTGAAGAAGTTGCATTGAGATCCTAATGATGAAAGCTGCATGTAAGGGATGGTTGATCATAAGTTTCTGATACTTGTGATGACAACCTCAGGTAGCTACAATAGTCCTGACCTGCCCAGTGTCAGACTGGGCAAAAATTCTTTTGAAATTTTAAAATATTTTTATTGAGATATCACTCATAGATCGTGCTATCTTCCCATTTAAAGTATAGAGTTCAATGGTTTTTCAAATGGTTCACAGATACATGCAGCCATTACCAAAGTCAATCTTAGAACCTTTCCACAAACTCAAAAAGAACTCTATGCCCTTTACCTATTACTCTCTACACCTCACTAGCCCTAAGAAAGCACTAATGTACTTCCATCTCTATAGATTTTTATACTGTGGGATTTCATATGAATGGAAAGATATGAATGATATGTATGTGGTCTTTTGTGATAGACATCTTTCCTTTAGCAAAATGTTTCAAGATTGATTGATGTTGTATCATGTGTCAGTACTTCATTCCTTTTTAAGGTCAAATAATATCCCACTGTATAGATATACTGCAATTCATTTATCCATTTGTCAATTGATAGGCATTTGGGTTGTTTCCATCTTTTGATTATTATGAATAATGCTGCTATAAACATTTGTGTACAAGTTTATTGTGTGGGTTTATGTTTTCATTATTCTTGGGTATATACCTAGGAGTGGAATTGCTGAATTATATAGTTATTATATAATAAATACACTGGGGAACTTCCAGATTATATCCTGGAATTAGCTAAACCCCCCAAAAGAAAGTTTCATAAGTTTAAGACATTTTGAAATGATGACTTGCTCTATGTTCCCTTTAATTTATGTCTCGAAAATTCTACCAAATCTTTGCTTACTATAACCTATATAATGAAATGTTATAGATTTGCAACACTAATCAATATGAGTGAGATTAATAATCTATATAATCTACATTTGTTATACTACTTTCAATGGGAATCCATTATATAATAACTTAAAATTTTAGAAATCAGGGATTATAATTTACAACTCTAAAAGATTTACACCCTGGCTCCTTAAAGAACAAACCTTTTTATACCGATATACATTTATAAAAAATTTGATTCTTAAACATCTTTTAGTTAAATATGAGAAATTATATATATTTTTGTTTACATCTTATTGGCTAGCAAAATGAGATATTGAAAAGTGGGCAGTGAGAAGTAAGAAAATAAAAGCACAATTTTCTTTGAGTAATACTTGACCAATTAAGTCACATTCGGCTCAGATCCACTGGAGGGACTGTTTTAGAAATGTACTCTGTCTGTAATTTTATGGCCAGTCCTTAAGGTATAGAATATATTCCATATTACTTATTATTATAGTGTGCCAAATGAATTAAAAATAGTTAATGTTAAAACTGAAAAAAAAAAAAAGATTTTTGCCAAGTTGAAAGAAGTAGATTCAGACATGCCCAAGCAGTAAAGAGCAACAACATTTATCATGTGCTTCTGTCACTTTGTGTGTGGGGTACAGAGCAGGATGGATATAGGCCATAATTTATAACAGATGCTAAAGTAGAAATATACTTTGACTTTAATAAAAATCTCACATTTAAAGGAAATATTATTTTCCTGGTTGTATCATTTTAGCAATTCAAATGTATTTTGTAATACCTTGAAAAGGAAGAATAGTTTAAAAAATGATGAATCATGAAAAAAAGAAATTTTAACAAAAGGAATATACATTATGTCTATGGTCAGGGGTCTGCTTTGGAGAGCCCCACCCTTCCTCATAGCCCCAGACTGAAATCCACTAACAAACCTGGCCCTCATGTGCTCTGTTCCTGCTGCTTCCCCATGGACCAGTGGATAATGTTGTTCATTGGCAGAAAGGAAATATATTTCCCATTTATTTGTTTATTGTAAATAAGATGACTTTTCTAAATGCAAACTAAGATGTCATTTGTATTTATGAATCTTTAGAAGTTCATATGGATGAAAGTAAAATAAAGGTTTTGCAAATGTGAGACATAATGAATTTGATAGACTCTTATCACTAGGTCCAGCAGATACTAAGTCAGAAATATGCATCATCTCATATGTTTTTTCCTAACTGCTCCTATCCAAATAATACCAACTGATTTTATTTCTTAATTTCATCTTGAGCTTACCTCCCAAACTAAGGCACTCATTACCTTTTATGTATGTTACTGGAAATACCTACTGTTGCAATTTTATGTGTAATATATAATATGGTTTGAGCAGCCATTCTAGCTGGGGTAAGGTGATATCTTATTGTGGTTTAAATTTACATTTCCCTGATGTTTAGGGACATTAAGCATTTTTTCATGTTTATTGGCCCTTTGTCTATTTTCTTTTGAAAAGCTTATATTCATGTCCTGTCCCTGGATCACCGAAGATCAATCCCTGACCATGCCAGGGAGAAGCCTGCTGGTCCCGACTTGCCTATGGGGTGCTCAAGCAGGTTTGATGTCCCTCTGCTTCAGGTGTGCTCTGGTCTCATGGAGCAGCCATGCGAGCAGCACAAGGGAAGGCAAGTGAGCAGGAAGCTCACACTCCAAGCACCCTTTCATCCTCTACAGGTCCTTAAGAGGAAAGGCTTTAGCCCCTCACTCTGTGGAAGCCCTGGTGTGGTGAATGCACCCACAGGGGGCAAGCAGCAGTTCCTGAGAGCCCTGGCTCAAAAAGGAGCCAGGAGCCAATCTTTCTCAGCAGCTATGGGCAGGGGAGGGGAAGGGGAGGAAAAGTCTGTATGGATGAAAGATAGCACTCTGGTTGTCTCTGTTTCTTTCTCCAGATGGCAGCCTGCCCAGAATGTCCAGGCTCTGGAGTCATACAGATCCCCCTGTACCCACTGATCCCCTGTGGCTCCTACAGTCTGGGCCAAAGGTGAAAAATGTATGTGTGGAATGAGCAAGATGAAATCTGAGGGGCTGAAGCCCCCTGGGTAGGACTAAGGTGAGTGGTGAGTGGAGAAGCAATATGGTGCCTACTGTCTCAGCTTGGGTCTATGTTGACGGGAAGCACCCCAAACAGGCCCATGCTTTGTCCTCAAGAAGCTCCCAGTTCATTGGCAGCAGCAGCTTTTGGGCTCGTGATGGTAGAAAGACTCTCCAGCAGCTTGGGAGCCTCCTGACTGCCAGAGACATGAGGGAGAGAGAAACAAACCGCTCCACCTACCCTTTCTGCTGGACTCCAAGCCTCTTGAGGGTTGTCCTCTGCAGATATCTTGTTCCTTATTGTTCTGCTCCGCAACTTCTTCCCATGAAATCTCTTGTAGGTTCTGGCACTTTTCCCTCTGAATTATACCCGATCTATGATTGTTTGTTTGTTTTTTCTTTTTCATCTAAAACTTTTCCTTCTTTCTGAGACAATCTGGCAGCTAGTATCTCTGATCAGCCATCTTGTCTCTCTCTCTCTGTACTTCCCTTACAAGTTATTTAAATTATTTAAGGTTCAGCCAAAAAATAGTTGAAATTACTTTAGCATCTGACTGAAGAACTAACTTACATTTTACAATGAAAATTTATAAATTGAACAAATTGTATTAGATTAACTTTTGATAGTTGAATTAAAGCAGGCCTCTTCTATTAAATGATTATAGCAAATCATTAACATGTGCTGAACACCATTAACTACCCTATTATATTCTCAAAGAATTTAGGACTTGAAAAGGCATTTATGCTTTACTTCAACATCAAAGTAAATTATGCCATTAAAAAAAATCAAACAAGGATCTCATCATCTATGTGCAGAGTCAATGATGCCAATAGTGAATCCCACATATAAAATGGGTTCAAATATAACATTTGCTCAATGACCCAATATTTTCTGCATTATTAATTTCTTTATTTTGTTACTTATCAACCCTCAGGGAGTTCAAGAAAATAAAAATTTATGTAAATTAATGGTATTTCAAAACAATTTTAGACTTTAAATTTATGAGTTATTTAACAAATTATTAACATAACACATATTATATCTATTATTAGAAGTCATATCTTCAAAATCAATTGATAGGGACTCTAGTTGTTTTGTTTGTTTGTTTGTTTGTTTAAGGATGTAGAAAGCTTGAAAGAGCATTGTTTCCATCCCAACAATGACAAGTTGGATAATCTACAAAATCACAAATTTTCTTGAAATTGTCAAAGAAGTGAGGCCACAGAAAAATCCAGTAGTCTTAAGTCTAAGGAAATACAGGCACCTTCAAAGAGAAACAACAGAGGAGCACTGTTTCATCTGCAGAAAAGCATAATAGGAAGGCACATGGGGTGCCAAACTAGTAAAAAAAAACAATTCAGATAAATGTTTTAACAAATTTCTAAATGTTGAGTGTTGTTTAGTATGACATTATAGAATCTTTGTAGCCAAAGACACAAGGGAAGATTACATGTAATCTCAGGTTTTTTTCCATATACCTCTCCAGCTGCTCACTAGAAAGGTTTAGATCAGAGTAAGGTATCAGTGATAGCCTCCCGCTTGATGTAGATTTGGGGGAGAAAAGTAGCAACCACTGTGAGAAAGGCACAAAGCCACATCTGGATCATTCTTACCTATCTCTACTATTGAATAAAATCTTGCATTACTGAGGGAGGGGCAGAAAACTCTGTAGCTTTCAGGAAATGCATGGGAATCCACTGCAACTTGGGGAAAGAAAGAGAAAAAAAGAAACTCTTGATATTGGAGTAAAGTTAGAATATTAGAGGTCCTCTACCATGGTGGAGGTAGGGTCACTGGACAAGTCCTAAGACCTGGGAAGAAAGGGTTACTAAGACTGATGCTAAAGCAGAACAAGAGAAACCCTCTATCCCCAGATTACCAAGTGATGTGTGATAAGTAAAAGCAGTCTAAGGCAAGATCGATGAGAGAGATGTTCTCTGATGATTAACTCCATAGAGAAATCTAAAACTAAGACTAGAACAGAATCATTGACAAAAACTCTCTGCAAATGAGGCTCTGTCATAAGCACAAGGAAGAGCTAGAGAAATTTGAAGTAAATTCATAAATCATTACAACAGGAAAACTTAAATCTTGTTCAAACCCTGACTAGATGAACTCAAACTACCACACTAAGAGCCTAGCAGAAAAAGATCTGTGTCCATTTCAGACATAAACAATATTTATTTTAATCTATATTATCTTAGACATAATGTTCAGCACTGAACAAAAAAATTACAGAGAAATTTAAGCAAGAAAAGCAAAATGCTGCCAAGATACAAGAACCAGGCCCATACATGATCTAATGTTGGGACTATCAAATAGGAAATTTAAAATAACTATGATTAATTTATTAAACACTCTTGTTAAAAAGGTGGATAGCATGCATGTACTACAACAGATAAATAAAATTGTAGGAACAGATTATAAATTTTATCAGAATGATGAAAACTGTAAAAAAGAATCAAATGGAAATGCTATATATCAGAAACACAGTAACTGAGATAAGAAAAATACTTTTGACTAAGAAAGAAGAATCAGTAAACATAAAGATAGATAGTTCAGTAGAAGTTAACCAGACTAAATCAAAAAGTTATTGAGTAAAAAAAAGAAACAAACAAAAAAAGACATGCAAGGACTTGGGGACAATATTAATCAGTCTAACATAAGTATAATAGGTATCACAAAAGAAGAAGAGAGAGAAAACATAGAAAGAAAATACTGCAAGTTAAATGGCTGAGAATTTTCCAAATATAATGAAAGATATGAATACATAGATTAAAAAAATTCATGGAAAATCAAGCAAAATAAACTAACTAAATTACCTAGACAAAGCACATTCAAAATATTGAAAATTAAAGAAAAAAAGAAAATCTCAAAGGGAGTCAGAAAAAAAGAACATATTAAATATAGGAAAACATATATATATATATGTATATATACATATAGGTATATTTTGTATACGAATTAGCACAGACTTCTCAATTCAAAAACCAGAAATTATGAAGCAAAATTTTATGAGGTAACATTCTTCAAAATGCTAAAAGGAAAGAAAAGTCAACCTAGAATACTCTAACTAGTATAAATAATTTTCAAAAATGAAAGATAAATACGTTTTCAGACAAAGGTAAAATGAGATAAATTTGTAATAATAAAACCCTACAATAAAAATTTCAAAAGAAGTTTCTCAGACAAAATTAATATCGTGACAGATAAAAATTTAGATCCATACAACTGAATGAGGAGCACTGGAAATGGTATAAATGAAAGTACATATAGTACATATAAAATTAATTTTCTTTTGTATTTTTAATTTATCTATTAACTTACTAATGGAAGCTACGTTATAATCAGCTCATGGTTGAACTGTTTCTCAAATCTGAAATCCAGATTTTCTGTGTGGTGGGTTGTTATCCAAATCTGAATGTTGAAAATCAAATATTTATTACTTGTTTTAATATAGGTTGAATCTGAAAAAGAAAATAATCAGCAAGTGGACTAAATGACAATTCTCATCCTCTGTCACTTATCATCAGTACTGGATGAACCAGTTTATAATTATTAAAAGAAGGTTTTACTATCTTATTGCTTGTGAAAATAATTATAAGGAGGTGTTGGAGGAGACTGAAATGGAGTTAAAAATTGCATCTGTCTCCTTAAAGCACAAAATTAACCCTTCTTCAAACACAAACAGATTTGATCAAACTGTGTGGTAATAAAAAAATTCTTGTGTGAAGTAGGATATATTAATACTTTTGACACCTTGGAATCCATCAATGAGCAACAAAAAGCCTTAACACTTATAATGCATAATGCAAAAATAAATACTTTTTTCCAGTGATCTGTTATTGAAATTCAAGTACACTTTTGTTACTAAAAAAGAGTTTAGTAGCAACGTGAAAATTTCTATTCGGTACTTTCCCCAGAATTATGCTAATAAAGAAGTAGGAAATGAAAGTTGAAAGCCAGTAAATCTATGTGAGCAAAATGTTCATGGACATTAAATGACAAATGTACTTTTACTTCCAATTTTACTACAGAGGCCCGCAACTCTGCATCGTTTAGAAGTCAGTGCATAGTTCCAACATCCAAGGTTATTGTAACCCGAGGAAAGAACGTTATCAGTGATTACCTTCTCACTTGCCAAATATTCAGTTAGTTTATTTTACAGGAAAGTTATGCTGGCAAGCACATATGTGTGAGACAACATTTATATATTCTTTTTGACCACTGTGGACAGGAGTTTTCAACTAAGAAACAAAATATAAAACACACCACAAAATAATATACTTTGCAAAAACGTGGGCTTTCCAATCATAGTCTATTCAAGTGATCATATGAGATCTCTTTGAAGAAACACAGTATCTGCAGTTCAGGGAGAAAAATTAAACCAAGAATATGATATTTAAAAAGTGCTGGTCTGCAAAGAAAATGTCTTAGTCTTCTTAGATAAAATGATTCATATGCAAATTAAAATTGGCAGAAATGATTGCCTGGTCTCATAACTCTATCAAAGTAAAGCTTTCACTTTTCTAAGAGGTTGGTTTTGCTATGAAATTAATTACCTAAACAGTGTGCATTATTAAATGCTGGTGTGAAAAATAAGACCTCTATAGGTTCTTAATACACAGTGACTTTCTGCACAATTATTGGCAAGCAAAGTAAAATAAAAGTATGGGAATTTTGTGAATGTTTTTTTACTCTTCAAGCATTAATGTCATATACATCATTTGGTGACTAAGTATGAAACTTCTAGATGCCATTTTAATTTTTAAATGCAGCACTAAGTAGAGAAACTTCAGGGGCCCCAGTTACCTTAGCGAAATATAATGGATGTGCTATTTTAGCAGGAGTTTGTTTTGGCAGTCTGTGTGAGCAAGCACAGCATCCTCTTCTGCACATTCTTTAACAGGCCTGAGATCACCAGGGGAAAAACACAGAAAAAATTGGAAAGTTTAAAAAATTGAACATATGCTCTCTAATATCCAATAAAGGAAAATAATTGGTACTTAAATACCATTAGGATGAGATGTTTCTTCATCAAAAATAGAGGTAACAGACATGTAGGGAAAAATTAACATAGAAAATAAAATAGCAAATATAATATTGAGTACTGAAAAATAGCCAATTATATGCTTTCATCTCTACTTACCAGAGGAGTAAAGCCTAATTTTAAAGAAATGGAAATTTTCAGTGAATGCCAGGAGGATTTTTCCATGCATTATAGTCTTTGGTGCAGAATCCATATGTATTTATCCAGGTGTTAATGGTGGGAATTATAGGATTTAATGGTAATTGAAAGTGCATTTGAAGTACACAATAGTAATAGAAGCAAAATGGATGACTATATTTTGAAAAAAAATCCTGTTTCTTTGTTAAAGGAACCAGGGATCACACTGTGTTGCAAATTCACACTTGAAATAAAATTACAGTAAAACTTCCTAAAACAGTATTCATGTGAACTATTCAATGGTCTCTAAAAGATACATTTTAATAGTATATGTTAAAAAACATATTTTCTAACTGTGCTCTAGTGAGTCTTTTTTCCATGTGAGGCTATAGATGGAATGGCCCAGTACCATGTGGTAGGTAAGAACATGCAAATTAAAAAGCTTCTGCACAGCCAAGGAAACAATCAACAGAATGAATAGACAACCTACAGAAAGGGAGAAAATGTTTGCATGCTATACATCCAATAAAGGGCTAATAACCAGAATCTTCAAAGAACTGAAGTAAATCTGCAAGAAAAAAAAAAAGCAAATAATTCCATTAAAAAGTAGGCAAAAGACGTGAACAGAAGCTTTTCAAAAGAAGGTAGACTAATGGCCAATAAACATAAAAGTCCCCAAACAATAGATGCTGGCATGGATGCAGAGAGAAAGAAACACTTATATATTGTTGGTGGAACTGCAAACTAGTCCAACCTCTATGGAAAATAGTACAGGGATTCCTCAAAGAACTAAAAGTATACCTACTGTTTGATCTAGCAATCCCACTACTGGGTATTTACTCAAAGGAAAAAAGTCATTTTATCAAAAAG
>VBSM01001562.1:32013607-32054690 GCA_008086735.1 Cheirogaleus medius
CTTCAATTCCATTTAGTTTTGTAGCAATCCATATTCGGAAATCTTCCTCCATCTTCTTACTCAAATCATGTAAGTTGGTGTCAGACGATGGAGAATGAAAATTTTGCTTTGGAGGTTACTTTTCCCTCTCCTCCATGTTTCCTGTGAACTTTTGCTGGTTCTTTCTCATCTCTTTGCTTTATCAAGGATCAGAGGCAACAGGGCTGGATTATGAGGTAAAATTTAGGATTCAGAAGGAATAATCCTTGGCCAATCTGGGGATATGTGCTCTAGATCTCTTCACGCTGACTTCAGGCAATTCTCTGCTTGAGTGGGTGTGGAGGTCGGTGAAGGAGAAGTCGTCCCGCTGTGGCACAAATCACGCAGTCCCGTTCGGCTAGCCACTGAGGGCGGCCAGCTTGCACTGCAATCCCCGCTGTACCACTCGGATTCTCGGAACTTCACGGCAAATCCACTGCATCACTTTCCTCCTTTTCCCAGCACTGCTGCCCCTCGGAGCTTCCCTGTAATTCCATGAAGCCGATCCTGTGAGAAAACTACCCCCTCGAGTGATTCAGGTTGCCTTCTTCATCTCCCAGTCTATTGAATGTTTTTAAATTAGGAATTATATTGTTAAACATAAATCACATTCCTAATATCTATTGAAATGTTAAAAATTAATAGATCTATGATGTAACATTTCCTAGAAATAAATTTTACTTCTAAATATTGTCACTAATTTAATTAGTGAAATTTACTGAGAGATTTCCCACTTATGTAAATTATTTTGAAAATATATTGTCAGCGTTAAATTTTGGAATTCCATTGTCCTATCATTCAAAAATCCAACTTCCTTCCTTCGTTCCATCCTTCTTTCCTTCCTTCTCTTCCTCTGTCCCTCCCTCCTTTCCTTCATTCTTTCCATTTCATTCTTGCTGCCAGACCCATGTTTCAGTCTCTTTTTACCCTCATTTTAAGATTATACAGTGGCCTAAAATTATGAAGTGACCTTCATGCCTACATCTTTTACTCTTATTCCTGCATATTTCTGAAAAACCACTTCTTCTCAAGCATATATATCATTGTGTTACTTGCCTGTTAAGAAACTCCATTGACTTTCCTACTGAATGAGGAAAGTATGAGGTCCATACTTCTCATCCCAGCCTTTAAAGTTCCCTGCAATCTGGCCCCAACTGAGCATTAACACTGGCTGTGTCCCAGCCATACTGAACTATAGTAACTACTCTATAAACTCCCCACAACATGTGACTACTGGCCTCCATTTTCTCCATCTGGAAAGTCTTACCTTCTTTGTTTTTGTGTAATGAAATATTAGTCAGTCTCATAGATAAGCTAACTACCCTCCTGATGAATACCAATATTCATCAAATATTCAGCCTTTATTTGCATCACTCTTATTACTTTCATTACTCTATTATAGTTGTGTGAGTATATTTAATGTCTCCCTCTATTTGGAAAACTATCTAGCAGGTGTTATTTTGTTTTTCTTGTAATCCCTTCTCTGCTCAGCACTGTACCTTTCTCATAGCAGACACACTTAACATCAATTAAATAATTGAACTGAAATTTAAATGTGCCTTATTTTCTAAGTTGCCTTGCTCAGAACTGAATATTAAATGTTCTAAAGTTTATATTATTTGTATTCCTATGTTATTAAACAAAAATAGAAACTGTTCATTTTGCATTTGCTCCCATTATGTTCCGTGGGATTGTCAAATACTAAAATCTGATTTCAATGAGAAGAAATAGATAATGCCTATAATTAGTGGCCTTAGAAAGGATAAAAACAAAACAAAAAACCACATTCCCATATAGTGAAAAATAAGGAAATCTACCTTCTGTAGTGCTGACTGACCATGAACCAAGTCTCTGGGAGAACTTTTACCAATCAACAAAGTCTTTCATTCAATGGTTATGTTTATTTCCTGAAACAGTGATTCTTAAACTTTTGGAGTTTATTTTTATTTCATGATACCCATTCTTCCTAAATGTCTTGTCTTCCAAATACTTGTGATTAAAAAAAAATTAAATGAATTAAGATCTAGTTTGTTTTGAAATCTTTGTGGATGGTGGGCTGTGAGAATTCCATGACACTGTTGAAATAGTTTTGGACATTCTGGGTTATTGCACTAGCGAGTGATATTCCCTGACCCATAGCATTCAATGTTTTGGGATTTTTTAAAAATTTTTTTTATTCTTCTTTTACCAGTCATCAAAGGCATTCAATGTTGTTAGTTTCCCAACAAGAATACATACTGTCCATTTTATAAACATCTGGCCAGAATGACATATGCAATCATATATAATGAAATTTTCAGCATTTTGAATCAGAATTTAATGGTATGGTGAAAGTGATGTACGAGAAAATTTTTTATTTGATTTGCATAATTCATTAAGTCCCCATATATGACCTTTTACATTTCCTACTAGCTGCTAAAACATTTGACATTTCTTGTTTGTTAAGTTTAAGTAATTCAAGCAGTGAATTTTCCATCCAATGAACATTGTGTTTTTGTCTAAATATCATTTTATTAGAACCAGAATTTATCTTGCATGTTGCTATTTTACCCAGTGAACATTTGCATAATGCTAAACGTTTGCTATCCATGTTTTTTGTTCACACCCTCTAAATTCTCTTAGCCCTTTTGCTTCTTACTCATCAGTTGGCCTAGCTGAAAAGATTTAGTTCTTTTCATCTGTTTGAATAAATCAATACCATATTTTTAACAGTACATTTCTGTTCTTCATGTAATCTCCTTTGTATTCCCACCAACCTTTTAGAAACCTTTCTGATACAAATGTACCCAGAATGATTCTTAATGTGGTTTTAAAAGAGAAATATAGAAATCATAGTTATCTTTAAATTAAATATTTAGGGGTAAAAACGGCTTCTAACAAGTGTACTTGTTCACATAAGTAAAGAAGTTATCTGTTCACATAATTAAGACAAACTGTTCTCTATTATTTTACAGGATTTGGCAGAGGAAGATTTTGAATTGTGAACTGAAGAAAAGAGAGAACTCTGTACAGATAGTTTTCAGATGTGTCCATGAGATTTGTGCTATTGTGCATTAAAATCTGCAGAAAATAACTTATAATTATCTTTTGTATTTCATGTGCTATTTTATGTCTGTTGGCTAGTTTCCCTTGGCATAATTAATTTTACATTAAATTCTACCTTGAACTTCTTGCAAAAATCTTTTTAACTGAGTGATAGTAAATTCTGAGTACACCAGACTTCTTGGTGGCCTTGTGCAGCCTGTGTACTCGTTGAGAATCAGATTTGGTTTGGCAGCCACCTCTCACTTTCTCCCCCATGTAAATTCTACATTTTGGCAAAACAAATAACCAAGCAAAAAAACACTAAAGTCAAAGCTGTGATAGAAAATTCTCTACTGTAATTTGCAAAATTTAAAATAGAAAACAGTTGCGGAAAATATCCACCATACATTATGTAAAAAAAACCCAAAAAACCTTAATATAAGCATATCTAATGTTGTTTAATAATATTTAAAACTGAGTTTAGACCAAAAAATGTGGATTTTATTACCTATAGAGGACTACCTAGATTAAAAGACCTAATTGGACACAAACACATAAATGACACAGTTTAATGTGAAGTTAAATCCACCCACTAGAGCATGGAACTCTTCACAGCTCTGTAAAATTGCTGGCTTAGTCTCCTGTTTTAAAGAGCATTTTACCATTAAAATCACTTCTCATAATTATACAACAAAGATAGATATTTTTATTCAAGACATTCCTGTTAAATTTTGTGCTCACTGCTTTGGGACAGAGGTCAGAGAGAGAGCTGTCTTACTCTTTGTTAATCACCACATCAGTGAACTAAGAAGCTTTTCATCTTTACAGCTCAGAAAACATTCAGCTAGGAAAAGGAGGCACAATTATCTATCAATTGCTTTATTCAATAATAATTTATTACAAGTCTTCTTTGTACTTGGCACTAAATTAAGTGTTGAGAACATGAGGAAATAAACACGCACGCATGTACACACACACGCGTGCTCTCAGCACACAGTTTCTGTCCTGTAAGACTCAGTTTAGTCAGGAATACTGATATATGAACATATTACCATTATAATACATGAAGAGCCTTGTACGCCACACTAAAGATTATGTATAGTGTTTTAAAGAAATCGAGAGCTATAGAATGAGCTTAAGTTCGGAAATCATATGATTAAATTGAAAGTTGGAAAGATAGCTTTGTAGCCATAACAAAGATGTATTGGAGTAGGAGAGAGAAGAGGCATTACTTTAACTTCATTATCTTTACTTCTCCTTGGTGTTCCTCATCTCAGAAGAAAAAAATTAAAATGTAACAATAATGAAAGGAGATGAGGCAGTAAGAAGAACCTTAGAACTTGAAACTAAGGTAGGATAATGGCATATGGAAGGTAGTATGAAAGAGGTAACGGATAAAAAGGAAGGAGGAAGAGATAGGTATTGAGTTTTTGGTATTCTCCATGTGTCCATAGCCAGATTACGGGGTGAGTAGGCAAGGCACCCAGGCCACCTCTCTACTAAGTGTTGCTAAAACATGACATGAACAGGTCATACTTACGGTAGCTGCTACATAGCTCAGGTGTTTCATTTTAACTGTTGAACTATAAATTGATCTGACTTCTCCCTCCCAAAATTATCATTTTGTTAATGATTTGAAACTCACTAAATAAAACCCTCTTGACATTCATTGAGCTTTCCCCCTTCACGTAATATTGATCATGTCTTTAAACATGATCAGTTTGAAGGGACACAACATGTTAGCGCCAAATGGCTAACTTGTCTGCGGAAGCCCAATGTCTCTCTAAATCCTGAATATGTATTTGGATATTTTGTCCTTTCTAAAGGAATAAAGAAGGGAAAAGGAGGTCAGGAAGGAGGAAGGTGTTTGGAGAACAAAAATTGGCTTTAGTACAATCACATGTAAGTACAGATTACATTTAATATAACTTAAAAAAATTGACAATTTAAGAAATAAACATGATCTAGTGAAAATCAGAAAGGAAATTCAGAACCTCAATGTTGAGTTAAGAGATTTTGCTTACAAAAAAATAGCATATATAAATAACCTTACTAGAAGTGAAAGAGATAGTAAGGAAGAATAAAAATGTCAGAGTCATAGTAAAATAAATGAAAAATAGTTTGAGAGCAACATGTGTCGAATGTATATTAGGCAGAAGATGCAATAAATTTTTAAAATCAAGTTTATAGTTGTGCTGTTTAATTGATTATTAATTATTTTGGATACTAATTATACCTATTCTCAGGTTTACCATGACAAATATTTATATTAGTTCCTTTACACCATGTAATTTGGGATATACTAAACAATTGACTAGAAACTTACCAAGATTAAATGAACCTGCTATTGAAATAAATTGCCTGACACTTTACAATGAATAATTTCATGTTATCTATAAACATTGTTTCCTCCATCTTCACTTATAATATTAACAGCCTCATACTCTAAAAAATAATTTTATACACTTGCTAATTATTTATATGCACCTGGTGTACTGTGCA
Source organism: Cheirogaleus medius (assembly GCA_008086735.1). Taxonomy (NCBI): domain Eukaryota; kingdom Metazoa; phylum Chordata; class Mammalia; order Primates; family Cheirogaleidae; genus Cheirogaleus; species Cheirogaleus medius. Next base: position 32,019,152 of record VBSM01001562.1, read on the forward strand.
ATATCCACCCAAATGTCCCAATCTAGCCCAAGTCCTGGTTGAAAGGAAAGAAAAAGAGAAAGAAGGAAAACTAATAATAGGGGAAAACATGAAAGATGTGTTAGTAAATGAAATTCACAAAACTATCTTTGTTCTTACCCATACTGACTTTAACTCATTTCTGAATCTTTGTTAGGAACTTAGCCAGTGACCAGGCAACACTGTCACTGTTAATAGTATCACTTTTATACAGAAGTACATAATTATACTTTCATAACATAGGATTCTGATTCTTATGATAAAATTCAACTCAGGCCACCTCCCTTATATTTCAGTTCTCTGAAGCACATTCTTGGGTGTGGGGAAACAGTTTGTTTATATGTTTGCTTTGTAAATTTTCACTTCCCATCCCTAGAATTTAGAATGTCTGTTTTAAACTTAACAAGAGACAGTTTTGTCTTTTGTCACAGTTAGGTCCAAAGCTGAGTAGAATATGTTTTTGTAAATAAGATGTGGATGAAAATGGGCATGCATGGCTGGAACAAAGCTGCCTGGTTTGACTGCCACAAACACGTTGGGAACAGGAAATAAGAAAGAGCAAATCTGGTTTTAAGAGGTACATATGCTTGATGATGGTTTCTGCCAGATTTAACCATTTGCATTTTTTCACATTTTCATAATTAGGCCATTTGTTATTCTAGTCCATGACAACTTACTAATTAAATTCAAGGCATGGTAAGCAAACCATTGTTCCATGGAGTTTACAGTCTAATGGGAAAGAAAGACCTTAATCAAACTAGCATACATATAAGTATATAATTTTATATATAACAACAAATATATGTACAATTAGGTGTTATGAAGCATTAGCTATGTGGTGCTGTGAGAATGTAACATAAGAGTGCCAGGTCTGATGTAACAGGCTCAGCAAGTCTTCCCTAAGGAAGTGAACTATCAAATATAACTAGGAGTTTACTAGGGAAGGGAACTGTGGGTAACAAGAGATATACTACATTCAGAAGAAATATTATGTTCAAAGTCCCTGTGGTGGGAATGAGTTGGCCAGTTTTCAAACTCAGTGGCCACTGATTAAATAAGAAGTCACATCCCTCTGATGCTTGTACCAATACCACAAATAACTGTTACCTTAAGAAAAGGTAACACCCAGATCTTTGAGGACGATTTGATCTGGATTCTAAGCTGTCACAAACACCAGAAGATCCCAAACCTCATCATGCCTTCTGGTTAGAATGCAGATTTGTGAATTCAAGGTGATATATGGGGAGTTTAGTGGGTCTCTAAACCTCATTGTAGTGATTTTCCCAGTCCCAGAATGTTTAAATGAGAAGAATTTAAGTGATATCTGTTAGTTTATTCACAATAGTTCTCTGATCCATGGAGTAAGAGCCATTAGTCCAGGAAAGGTGAAATGGATGCCCCAGTAACCACACAACCACCACTGTGACCAATGGAGCCCAACTAGCCCTGGCCTGGGAAAGATATTAAATTAGAAATAACACTAAATCATGATAAGAATTGCAGAGACACTGTTGAAGACTTAAAAAGGCATGATGTAGTCTCCATCATAGGCCCAAGCAATTCATCTCTTTGGCCCTAACCAAAACCACATGGTTAGTTTGTGGCAGATAATGTTAGACTATATAGTGTTAACTGCACTTTAGCTCTAATAGAAGTAGCTGAGATGGATGGACTATTCTTGTTGAGACATATCAACACAGTTTCTCACAAATGCTTATTTCAATTCTTATCAGTACAAAGAATCAAAAGGAGTTTGCTCTTCTATGGGAAAGACAGCAGTGCACATTCACTATCTTGCTCTCTAAAATAACACCCTATGTTCTGTTAAAATATAGTCTTCAGGGTGATGAATGATTTTAATCTATAGAATGTCACCCCTACCTGCTATACTTATGACATCATACTGAATGAACCTATTGAGCAGGATGTGGTAAATACTTTGGATGCCTTAGTAAAATACATAAGAACCTGGCAGTGGTAGGATAGAAACTATATGAGAATTCAGGGGTTTACTAAATTGGCAACATTTTGCATGCCAGAATTATGCTGGAATGATTTTTTGTGAAGTTAAAGATGAATTATTGCCTTTTCCTCTTACCAGTAAGGAAGGGGCACACCACTTGGCAAATTTCTGGCAAGTTTCTGATATTGAAGGCAGAATAAGCTACATTTGGGAACATTTCTCTTTCCTATTTATTGGGTGATCCCTAAAGTTGTAATTCCAAATGAGACTGAGAGCAATAGAAGAAACTGTAGCAAATGAAAGATTCCATGCATGTCATCCTATCACTCAGGATGTAGTTATGGCATATCCAACAGTGCTAGATAAATCTGTGGTAGATAGGATGCAGAATGGCTTCTCTGTAAAACCAATAGCAGTGTTACAGAACAAACCCTTAGGATTCTGGAGAAAAACTATGCTTTCTCTCATTTTGTTACTTGATTTTTAAAGAACAAAATATGGTTAAATACAATGGACTTTTCTTTTTTTCGCTTGAGTTTTTTAAATTATATTTGACAATAAAAGCCAAAATTAAAACACTGTCTGATGTGGTTCTAAATGTATGTAGAGGATCCTTGTTAGTGTAATGCCACATAACAAAAATTATGTAGAGGAAATACTTAAGATAATCACATTATAAATGGGGAGGGTAAAGAAATATAAAGAGATACAATGTTTCTACACATTACTTGAACTGGTAAAATGACAACAGTAGAATGTGATGTTTTGTGTGTGTGTGTGTGTGTGTGTGTGTAATAATAGCTAGAGTAACCAGTAAAATGCTACACAAAAAGACACACTCAGAAACAATATAAATCAAAATGGAATTCTAAAAAATATTCACATAGCACATAGAAAGGCAGGAAAAAAAACAACAGAGAAATAAAAATCAGAGAGAACAGCAGAAAACAAAAAATAAAGAAGCAGACTGAAGTGCTAAATATTAATTGTTATATTAAATGTAAGGAGTCTTAATGAATCAATTAAAAGAGATTTACAGGGAAGATTTTAAAATATGATCCAAATATATGCTGCCAATAAGAAACTAACTTAAAATAAAATGATAAAGTCAGGTTGAAGAAAGCTGGAAAAAGGAATATCCTGCAAACATTAATCAAAAGAAAGTAGGAGGAACTGTATTAATACATTTGCCACCTAATAACATTTTGGTCAATGAGAGACTACATATAAGACAGTGGTCCCATAAGATTACAATACTGTATTTTTATGTTTAGATATATTTAAATACACAAATATTTACCATCATGTTACAATTGCCTGAAGTATTCAGTACAGTAACATGCTGTGCAGGTTTGTTGCCTCGGAGGGATATGCTATACCATATAACCTAGTGTTTAGTAGGTTATACCATCTAGTTTCATGCATGTACTCTCTATGAGGCTCACACAATGATAAAATCACCCAATGACACATTTCTCAGAGCACAATCACATTGTTAAGCAATGCATGAATGTATTACATAATGTAGAATTCAAAGTAAAGAAAATTATCAGAGACAGAAGAACATTATATAGTTGTCCCTCTGTATCCTTGGGTTCTTCATCCATGGATTCAAGCGGTAAATATTTTAAGAATTTTTATTCTTAAAATAAAATCTGATAAAAAGATTGGATTGGATATTCATCTAGCAGTCAAACTGTAGAAGATATTGCTTCATTGGAATGAGGGAGGTTTGGATAGTATCTGTATAATAATAATATTAATATAATAGTAGTAGTGGCTTTATTCCTATATTACTTCCCCAAACAATTAATGAATGTGGCCAGGCACTGGGCTAAGTATTTTACAAAGACAATCTCATTTACTAGAAAAAACCTGGAGGTGGGGGAGGGTTGTCTCAGATACATTAATTCATTTGTCCTTGGTGCAGTATGATTTAGTAAAAAAAATTTAAACTGAAATTGACCTGATTCCTGAGCTTTTGCTTTTCCAACTACTTTGCTACATTTTGCATTTCTGTGACAGCTGAGAGGCAGAGCCCTGACACCACAGCTTCTCTCACTTGATGAATGTGTGGCCCAAGAAACTGAGAAAACTCGGGCCAAGACCTAGGCCAAAGTCAAGGGAACAGGAAAATTGGGAGGGCACCATGAAAATAATGATGCCTGGAATCCGGGGATTTTGGGGGAGAGGAACAAGAGCTGAGAGATTCAGGTAAGGGAGAGATAGCAAAAGGTCTCCACCTCTTGGTAGAACAGGCTGAACAAACTTCAACCTCTTAAAACAAACAAACAAACAAACAAAAACTTGAGTAGTTTTTTTCCAGATTTCAACAACAAAGAGCTTTCCTTGATCTCTTTCATCCCTTTGGCACTAACCCAGCCCCACTCATTCTACCTACACCCTCTTGTCTAAAATTCTTTTAACTTTTCAGTTTCTTTCTGAAAGCTTTCAATTTAAAATAAATCATAAAAATTGTGGGATTATGTGCTGGTCCCAGGGTAAACCCTAAATTTATTACATTGTTAATATCCAAACACTTTATTTATTTTTTTTGCAGAAAGGAAAATGATTGCCAGACTGCATACATCATTTACTGGATACGTACGTAATATATTTGTTTTCCTACCTCTAGTTTTAGCTTCGAGCATAAATAGAAGGAATTTGAGTTTGAGGCCAAACTTTGGAAACAGTAAGAAGGGAGAACATTAAATTTCTTGTTTGTAGACCATTAGACATATGAAAATGAAACTTCCAGATGCCATTATTGCCACTCCGACTGAGGCAAGGAATGATGTGCCTTGGGGATTGTGGAAAAAGGCCATATAATTCAGCAAGACTTGGTCACAGTTCTGATTATAAAACCCCACTCTGGGAATTCCATTCTTCCCTTCCCCAGGGTGACACTCTGCCACTCTCAACTCTCCCTTAAAATACACCCATACTTAGCTCCATAATGAATTTTCTTTACCAGGGCAGAGTTATATTAGAAGCTTGTTTTTAGTATACTTCTCATTGTTTAAAAACTTTCTTCATCTTTTATACTCCAAATTATCTTGACTTTAATTCAAACTAGCTTCTACCTCGTTGTGAGGTACATGAGACAAGAAAAATGAGACTGCTGTTTTCCACTTCGTAATAGCTAGTTAATCTTTTCTTGTGATAATATCTCATTTTTTGTTAACATCTTTTCTTGTGATCGATCATCTTTCATTTTTTGTTAACAAAGTGTAACTCACCAAATATCAAAATGATTCTAGATAATAACAGATTACTTGTAAAATTCTGTTGTATTTTTTCCCATCATGATACCCCAGGGTCAAAAGCTTTATTTAATTATCATTTTGGCAGTGTCTCTCTCTATATATATTTATATGTTGTATATGTATTTTTACATATATTATATATATATATAAATGCTCATGTCAGTGAATTGGAAAGTTGATATTTACCAGTAGATTGAATTATCATTGATCTGTGGGTGTGAGATATCATTTATGGAAGTACGAGGTGTTAATATAATGGATAGAGAATTTTTAAAAGATATGTGAATTATAGTCATGTTTTGGCATGACCTAGGATGAAATTCCATACCTGATGCAAAGGAATTCGGTTTGATCTGACTAATATAGTGATCTCTGTGCCAAATAACAATATTCAGAACTCTCACTCAAAAAGACAACATTTCACTTGCTTATTCTAGTTTTCATGGTCCACAGTTCCAGCTGAGGTCATCAAAAGGAACATCTATGGATATGAATAGACATAAATAGTGAAACTGATATTTCTAAGGAAATCTCTAACTGAAAGCAAAAGGTACTTTTTCATGGTAATGTAATATCTGCCTTAGCAAAACCTGCAATATTCTATCTGGCCAAGTAACTACAATAAGAGACGATGGAGAGCCCCCATTAACCCATGAGGTATCTTGATGTACAACTAGCAGCCTTAATGTGCACACTGGTTCATGGAAAATAAAACATGTATTTCAGGCTTGGAGATGTGATATGCTGCACTTTAGGTTCTGACGGAAAAGGCCAGCATGAAAATAGGGCCTCACTGACTCAGGCTTCAACTCTGCAGAGCTTCACTGTTGTTGGGCTAAAAATCATCAGGGAACAAGAGTCAAATGTAAAAGGATTCTTTGACATCCTAGAGTAACTGTAGAGTTTACGAAAAATAGTAATGGTGTAATGCTTCAAACAATCCATAATGTTAATACGTACGTAAGAGTTTATATTATTTATATTAACTGATCAAAGTATAGTAACCCAAAGATATTTTTCTAATTATTTTGTAATATTTTAAAGATTGAAAGTAATTCAAATTCAAAGAGTTTTCTTTGAATTACTTCGCTTAATAAACTTATTTTATAGCCTATTAAACAGTAGGCATTCTAGGGTGCCAAGAGCATAAATATATGACCACCTTTTTGAAACTTAGCGTCCATTCAAATCAGCTGTATAAGATCACCTTAAAATATGTATTTAAACTAGCTATAGAGAGATAACATAGTATTTGACTCTCGTTCATAACAGATAAAACTTCATAAAGTTTGACTCCTAATTGTTCCTTTTCCTTAAAGATCAAAGGTTCACATTTCTCATATTTCTCCAGTCTTCAAGTCTGTTTATCCATGAACAGCTAAAAGATATGGAAATGAATTTCAAGTATGTGAAGCCCTTTAATCATATCCTTGATGAAAGTCCAGAGCCATCACTCTTAGATGACTAAGGATGCGCCTGATGTTCCGAGGCTGACACAAAACAGCCCTTCAGTTTTCCTTTAACACCACGATCATCTGTTCGGCATCTGCATCAGCTGGCAACAGAGATTATCTTATCTCTTCGGTCACCCTCTCTCTTCTTCGATCCTCTGGGTCCTCTCAGATTAAAATTATTTGCTTTTTAAACTACTAGAAGTGTGTTACTTTAAAAAAATAATTTACAAATATTTAGAAGTTCTAATTTTAATTTCTCAACATCCTGTAATAATTGGATAACATATTTTCCTCGGTAACTCAAATGTTCCAAATCCTCTCCCTTTCATCTAATGTAACGGAATCAAGTCCAGAGCCCCTGGCCACAATTCCAAGGATTAACAGGACACGTATTTTTTTCTCTTGGTCGCTCATGTCTCTTCTGAACCCCTCACTGCCCTTTAATCAGCACTGCCTTATTGCTCACTATTCACGCTGGGTGCTGCCCTCTCCCTGCAACACTTGGTCCCCGGTGGGAATGTCAATCATCCCCTAAATTCCCATTAACACACAGCTATTACGTGTATCAGACTTCCATGAAGCTTTGGAGATGATAGAGGAGAGTCACAAAAACAGGACACAAAATCATCTAAAATTAGAAATAGATATCATGTTTCTTAGGTTTTCCAGCCATTTCCATAAAAGAGACCCTTTTGGGCCTGCTCTTCTCCTTAGATATAGGCCAGTTCTAATGACTCTGGGTCTGGTCCCTCAGAACTGAAAGATGCTCACTGCTTATTGTCCCCCCCGCCCATCTCCACTAACCAGCAACTTATAGAATAAATCTGCAAACTTCAAAACCAAGAACAAATCAAACAAACAAAACAAAACATTCTCTCTGTGAGGTTAACATCCTTTACTTCATTACACAGGGAATTTATGTATTAATATTTTATTAATGTCTCTCTACAGATGCTTCACTTTCTATAACTAAAAAGCCTACTAAAGACCTTTCCTAAATGAGAGCTGTTTTTCCCAGAAGTAAATTTTGTCATTACATAAAATGGAAAGAATTATGCAGATGGTGCTCTGCAGTTTTTTAAATGACTTTTTTTCCTCCTCTTTTCATATGACTTTGCATTTCTCTGTTTGCATAATCTCAATCTTTCTACCCAGAATTTCTAAGAAATGGTAGTTCTGTTCTCTGGGAAAGAAAATCCTCTGAAATAAAAGTGAGTCATTTGGAAGAGGTGGGCTGGCCTGGCTGGGAGGAGGGATAGTTTATACATGACACAAGGGAAACTCAAACTTCTTATTGGACTGAAAGCTTTGAGAACTTATGTCTTCACTGACTAGGCTAATAAATACATGAACGTACCTACAGCCTTCTAATCTTTTATCTTTGAGCCCAGAGCTGAAAACAATTCCTTGGTAGTTATCTGCTTGCTCCCATCTCTGTGTGCCAACCTCACCTTCCAGAGTCCACAAGCTGTAGTTAACTCTATCAAAAGGCATTATCCCAGGTCAAACAGCTGCACTCACAAAAAGCTACTTTAGCCTCCAGAATTCTCTCCTCCTTTCTCTTTTCCCCAATTCCTCCAGCTTTCCTTCTTGTCTCTTTCCATCTCTCCTCTTTCTGTTTCCCAATGCATGCTCTTAAATTGGGCTAAAGGAGGACTAAAGGGAAGACTGCCATGCCTATTGTCCTTTCTTCCCCTAAGATGGATATTTTGATCACACTTTACATTTTCCCAGCTCCAATAGGTTTACTGTTTTCATGACAACTGCATTCCTAAGGTAGTTCATCACTGTTTTTTATTGCATGTGCTTGAGACTTTCCAGAACCTTTACCCGAGAAGGCTTCAATAGATGGAGTTAGCAATTGGACCCTGCAAGGAATCAGAGACGAAAATAACAGTAGTCACGTGGTCAACAATATTTACACAATACTTAACTGTCTGTGCTCACAAGATAAAGTGCAGGAATTTTATTATTCATACCATGGTGAGAAAAACTAGGCTTGTAGCAAACTTTTGGTTCCTGCCATTTGCAGGAACACTGAGTTCTCACAGGAGAACTCTATATTGATTTAAACTTATTGACACATAAATTTGCATTATGGAAATATTTTATTTGATTATATAACATAGAACCTTCATGTGCCCATTCTTCACATAGAAGTAGCTCTGCATCTAGGTAGCTTTGCCCATATTATGAAAAGCAGAATTAAATCTCATTTTTATTTTTTTTAAGAAAGAAGCTTATAAAGTAATATGAGTAAGTGGATAAATCTGACTTGTTTGGAGATCTTGCAGAGATAATTAAATTTCTTGAACTTTTAGAATGTGGGATTTATGTCCTTATTACTTTTCTAAAAGATATGGAATGAAGTGGAGTTTTTTGTTTGTTTGTTTGTTTTCTTTTTCCTGAGAAACTACATGGCATATCATCATCCTCAGATTCACTTTTGCCCTTGGACTTTTTCTCACCCTTCTCCTCCTTAGGGAGACAAGGGAAAAAAAAGTAGTCTCTCAGCCAACTGGCTTTATTAGAGCTTTCTCATCTATGAGGCATGAGAATATGTTTGTGAATCTGCTTCTCTTCTGATTGGCAGTGAGAAGTAGAATTGCTTTTTAATTAGAACCTTCTGTGCCATAAATATCGTTTAACCCAGATGTCCAAACTGCCTCCAATGATGTCGTATGTTAGCGACATCAGTCAAAGGACAATTTTATTTAATTATCAGACAATATAGGATTAGTTAAACATGAGCCACCAGTGATTCACTAAGTTATTTTCTTTACTGATTGCTGGGGCAGAAGAGGAGAAGTAAAGGAGGGAGTGTACTAGAAATCGCGGTAGAGCAGTTTGTGAGACTGAATGCTGGCCTTGATTCTGCCAACACTTATCTGTATGAGGATGGTTCTTAAATTCTTTAATATTACTGGAACTTGATATTCTTATCTGTAAAAATTAAGGTCAACATTTCTAAAATATTTTACTACATAATTTATAAGATTCCCTCCAGGTCTCAGATCTTGTAATTCTAATCAACACATAGAAAGAGTTTAAATAACAGAGATATACCAATATGTTATCAATGGTTGGTTATTGTAAGATTTTATGGATTTCAGAAATCCATATTTAGTCTGTAATTTATTACTTATGTTTTGCTTTCGTGACATTTTATTAAAAACGTTTGCTGACATTATCAAGGCATTAGCTAAAATATAATCAAGTGATATCTCTGAGTACCATTTCTTTTCTCAACCCAATGCCATCTGTTTGATCTCCTACAACTAACCAAAAATATCAATGTCATTTACAAATAGAAAGAAATACAACTAATCAGTCCTCATTGAAAATCACATAATTACCTCCATTCCCTGATGTTTGGCTGTAAGCAAAATCCAAGAGCAGTATTTTATTTTTCTTTGTTTTAGTTCCTGCTCATGTGTGGGAGAACATTGGGCAGTGACTCACATTACTGACACATAGCCAGCACAGCTGGATAGGCACAGAATGCATTTCATAATAAAAGAGACAAAGAAAGATGGAGACAAATTTTATTTGTTGGTTTATTTAAACAGATCTACACAGCTTACTGCTATAAAAGCAAGATGTAAACTTTTCTAAGAAAACAGCTTCAAGAAAAAGCAATTTGGGGAAGATTAATTAAAAATTACTTTAGTAACTGTTAATATGTGAAATACTTCATTAAGGCAGCTAGTCCTTCTGGAAACCCCACTCTTTTCTGACCAAAAAGAAGCATCAATTTATGAATAACACCAGAGTGACACTCTAGTGATAATTTAGCGGTATGAACAATAAGATAAAAACACTCCCCAGTAATTTTGGAACTCTTGAAAAAATGGATAGGTATAGGATTATATGTAAGCAAAAAAAAAAAAAAAAAAAAAAAAAAAAAAAAAAAAAAAAGATACTGTGAAACATTTTTAGTGACCTGATAAATGAATGAACTCAGAACTCAGAAATATCCGCACTCCAGCTTTGAAAGGGTAAGTCAGCCGGTATGCAACAATGTCAAAGAAGACACATTTTTATAGAACTGTGCCTGGATAAAATAACATTTCCCAGTGCATTAAGTGGAAATTACATCATCACTCATTGTGTCTTTTGTCTACACTATATAGAAGTTAAATTAAGTTGTTGGCTGGATAGTTAAGTTAAAAGTAAAGTTTTTAGGATATGAGACAGTTTACAGCATGCCTATTTTCACTAGTAAAAAAAAGGCCCTATAAATGTAAGCCCACTAAATAACTTATGATTGAGAAGTAAGTGCCTTAGCAAACTCACCATTTAGACAAAACTCAGGTGAGTTTTCCCTTCCAGTGATGAGAAACCATGCCATGGTGTTTAGTCTGGCCACCTTCACACTCATGGTGAGAAATTCAATAGTGATATATTTGTAGTGAGGCTAAAGATGTGTTATCTTAACAATTAATGCAGAATTTCTTCTTTAAGGAGGATATTGTATTTGAGGAAAACAGCTAGGCAGGTATTTATAAGTGAAAAATGAGACTTTAAGGGCAAGAGAAAGTCTTCCCACAACAAAAGACATAACTAAACTGCTTTGTATCAGAAATAAATAGGAAACTGGGGATGAAAGAGAATAAAAACAAGAGTTATAGGCAAAAAATGACTTATGCTACATGATCACAATCTGGAACCCAAGATTTAGAATGGGGGAGGGACTTTTGGAAAATCAGTATCTAACACTGAATTTTAAGTCATGAGTCTTTCTGCTGTACAAATCAATATATCCCCTGTCATTCAGTACTCATACACATACAAAAGTTTTCTATAAGTAGTTTAGTAAACTATGGAAAAGTGTTGTGACCCACATCTAAAGCAACAAAATGCAAAACGTGATAATACATGTTACACGTTTAGATGATCCTTAAACTGGTTCATACTAAACAGGACTTCAGAGCCAGGGATGATCATAAATTCTGAAGAAATGTGAAAACTCTTGAGACATAGGTTGAACTCTGTGAAAAGGATGTCGGGTCAATCTTACCTGATATCAAAGGGCAGGGAAAATGCAGTTGAAATTTAATTTACATAATTATTTCCTCTTTTTCTGGATGTCCTTAAAAGCCAAAACTTGGCATGATTCTAAAAACATTAACTTTTAAAAGAAAATCTATTGTGGGCAAATATAAGCTTTAAGAATAACTTAAAATGTTGAGAAGAATTTATGTATCTCTGTAAAATTTTTCATATGTCTTTTGCCAAATTGGTCCCTAAGCTAAAACCATTGACATATTAAAACCAATACCATACTGGGTGATGGGAATGGACAATTTAAAGCTCAGTGTGGATAATCAGTGATGATTAATTTTAAGAGGATTTCCCAAATTCAGACAGAAATGATAAGAATTTCAACAATAGTCATTGGTGGCTGAATTTAAGATATGCAAACATCCATTAGAAAATGCTATGAAAACAGTTGTAGCTTTACGTATCAAGCTAAGGCTTCTGGAGTCAGACAAGACTTCACTCATTCAAATTCTGGTAACACCATTTACGTTATATTACATGCCATAAATTTACTATATTATGAAATAAAAGGGTAATATCTGTTTTAAAATATTATAATAATTAAACAATGTATAAAATCTGTGACATAAAGTAGACTTACAACTTAGAGTGACTATGTTATTATTTGCTGTCATATTATTATTTTTATTTTAGTAGTTCAATAATTTAAGGAAAAGAGAAAATAGCATAGACAGAAGTAATTACATCTCAATGATTTTAATTTCTTAATATTTTGTATTATATATATCCCTAAAAAAATAGGGCTGATCCTTATATATTTATGTGGATAATAGTGCTTCAAAATATATAAAGTAAAATATTACTGAGATAAAGGGAAAATAGATAAACTTATAGTAATTAAAGATATAAATATCATATCTACAATAGATAAACCAAAACTAATATTTTAACAACACAATCATGACCAAATTAAAATATATAGAACTCTATCCCAAATAATTACAAAATAAACATTTTTTAAGTAGAAAGGAAACATTCACTGACAAATCATATTTGAAGCCATAAGACAAGTCTTAATAAATTTCAAGACCAGAAATCATACATAGTGTGTTCTATGTCTAAAAAAGAAGAAAGAAATCAATAGCAGTGATAATGTCTTCAATTATTTTTAAAATAAGCAATACACTTTTAATCAGCCCATGAGTCAAAGAAGAAATCATACGAGAATTTAGAAAATATTTTGAACTGAATAATTAGGACAATACAGCATACAAAAATTTGTACAATGTAGCTGAAAGAATAATTTCATTCATCTATTACTGTGTAGTGATTCACCCCAAAATTTAGTTGCTTAAAATCACAACCATATTTTTTGTTCGTAATTTTATGGCTTAACAATTGAGACTGGGGTGAAGAGAGTGTCACCTGAGCAATTCATCTGCTGGTCTCACGGCAGGCAGTTTATCTAGAGTGTGGATGGGTAATTTCTTCTCCATATAGTCTCATTCTCTGGTAGGTTAGTCCAGGTGTCTTTACTTGGAATTTGTGTATGTTATTTAAAATTGAATTATTTTAATTTACTATGACCAATTATTAGGTGCCAGTATATAGAAACAAAATTAATTTAATATCATAGTATACTGAAATCTTGTTAAATTCAATTATTAGTTTTCTTTATATAGATTCCTTAGGACTTTCTATGTAAACAATCAGGTCAATTATCAATAAAGAGGATTTGGCTTCATCATTTTCAATATTTATACATATTATTTCTTTTCCTTGCTTCATTACACTATATAAGACCCCCAATACAATGTTGAGTAATAGTGGTATGTGCCAGTTGTGGATTTATTGCCTCTTAGCTATAAATCCACACTTTGTTCCTATTCTGTGATACAGTATCCGGATCATGAAAACATTTCTCCTTTGCCAGCTGGCACAATGGTGTACAACCTACTTGGCTCTGAAGTTTAAAACATTCAGGGATGAATTTAAAAAATATATATGCTATACCAATACACTAAACACTGTAAAAGTTTGCAGCAATAAAATAAAGGAGACAAATAAATGGAGAGTCCCACCATGGTCATGGTTTTCTAAAATTCTGTATTATTAAGATGTAAAGTCTCTCCTAATTGATCTATAGATTCAGTGTTATCCTAATCAAAATTTCAGCAGGGCTTTTTTTTACTGGAAGTTGACAAGCTGATTATATGTAAAATCGAAGGAAACGTAATAGTCAAACAATCTTGAAAAATAAGAACAAATTTATTGGGCTTACATTCTCAACTGGGGGTCAATTCTATTTAACAAATGGTGCTGTAACTCTTGTATATCCATATAAAAACATAATGAATGTCAAATCTTACCTCATATAAAAATTGCTGTGAATATATAGCAGAACTAAACATAACACTGAAAACCAGAGAAGAAAACACGATAGTATCTTCTTGTTCTTAGGATAGGTAAAAATGTCTTACACAGGATATAATCAGAGATAGAAATAGAAAAAAAAATGATAAATTTGACTTCATAAAAATTAAATATATATTTTAATCAAAGATACTTTTAAGAAAATGAACAAGGAGGACAGACAATAAGAGAAAATAATCTCTATGTATATATTAGACAAAGAACTTGTATCTAGAAGATATAAAGAATTTGTACATCTCAAAAATAAAAATATAAACAATTAAAAGGTTATAAAGTACTTGAACAGGCACATTACAAAATAAGATATAGGAATTTCCAATATTTGTTAGTCATTATCATTAGTTCTCAAAGAGTTGCAAATTAAAAATACAATTAGATATGACTTTATGCTCAGCAAATTGGCTAAACTTCAAGAGACTGAAAATATCAAATGCCACTGAGGAACCAGAAAAACTTGGTCTTTCATATATTTCTGGTGGGAATGTAAAATGGTAAAACCATTTTGGAAAACAGGTGGAGATTTTTTTACAAAATTAAATATACACTGACCCAGTGGTCAGTGTTCCATAGTCAGACAATTACTCAAGAGCACAGGTGACTTTTTCTTTTTTACAGATGATTAAATCAATCCTAAGAAGGTAAATGGCTTGACTAAGACCATACAGATAGTAATTAATAGGACTGGGTCTTGAACTCCAACATCTTATTCTGCATCTGGTATTTTTTCTATTTTATCTGATTATTTGGCTAGAGTTCAACTGATACTGTTATGCCACTGTTTAAGGACCCTCACTGCTAAATTTAAAAAATATAAATACCCAAAGTATAGATATTAGTAGGTAAATAATTTCTTTATTCGATAATTTTCTAAAGGGTTATTTTTAATTACATATTCCTCCAGTTTATTTAAAAATATTTACTTTATAGCCATTTTGTAATATTTGATTAAGTGAAGCATATCTCTGGGAAGGTTTCTATTTTAAGTGTTTAATGATTTGAATATTTATTTTACTTGGAGGGTTAAAAATGTACTTGTTTAAAGATTTCTTAGCAAAATATAAAATCCTTGCTTTTGGAAAAAGCTTAAAGTTGGACGTATTTGTTCAATGTAAATAAACCAGTAAAAGTTTCTCCATTTGCCTTTTCCCCTACCCGTTAGCTAACTATCATTATTCAAAACTTGGTTTCTGCAACATCTGCTACAGATGCATTTTCTCATACTCCCCCCATGGCATAATTTGGGTTATGTGCTCTACTGAGAATGTCTATACCATCCTGATGAGGTGCATGTTTGGGAAAATGAGTAGGTTGTGGAGATATTTACACCAAATATCAATTCCAAGCTCTGCCATTTATTTGCTGAGTACTTTTGGCAAGTTTCTTAAACAGTTTGTTCCTTGGTTACTTCTGTACCTACCATATGGGATGATGTGAGGACTGAATGAACTTAGTAATTGATAATAATTGACAGCAGTGCCTTTCCCTAGTTAGTCACTCAATAAACATTAACTATGATTATCATAATCACAGACTAAGCACAGAGTGTGACAATATTGACTGTACTTGCCTGTCTCTCTGAAGATATTCAAAGAGTTGGCCTACAATCCATTCTTTTCCTTTGGAGGGAATAAAGTAAAGCTATTGGAGGTAAAAAGAAGATAGGCTACCTGGTCAAATTGTCTTATACTCTGGACCTCTTGGTAAATAGAATGATAGTGTGTGCTAGAAGGAAGAATACGCCTTACCTATTGAATTCACTTATTCAGACGCTCCCAACTAAAAGATTATTGATAATTAATGAACCCAGACTCCATAAAACATAGAACACTAGAAAATGTCACATAAACTATACAACTTACTGTGGATATAAAGAAAGATGTTTCATAACTTAAATAACTGAAATTTTCCTTACCATATCCTGCCACTCCTCAATGAAAGCCTTCATCCATCATTTATGGACCAGAGAGAACATGTCCAGTACAAAAAGGAAGGACATGGAATGCCCAGACCTTTCCCTGCCTTGTTGCCACCATTTTTTAACAGCCTATATCCTTGAAATTATTAGTCAAATTTCTCTTTTATGCATGTCTGTATTTGCTCAATTATAAAGTATTTTAACATTGGGGTCTGTCTTTGTTCTTCAAGACCATTATTTTACCTAGCTCAGAACTCAGAATATGATACTGAAAGACTTTTAAAAGAATAAAGGAAATTATTTTTCCCCTACTGTCTTTGAGATATAGGCAATTCTCTTGCCTCTTCTCAGAACACACATTCTATCCCTATGTACCTCGATATGAGGAAGAGAATCTCTCAAGCTCTGTCTGCTGATGGATGAATGCTGATCGCTCTTATAGAAGAAACAACAGATCCATCAAAAACCTCATGAATCACACATTGCCATCTTATGAAACATAATCATCTGTTTCTTGGTTTTTTTGTGTATATCATGTCATCTAGAGGTGAGATTGCTACATTTGTTCACAGACTATTACTCTGTTTTTAGAAACTTAAGTTCTATCTCTGTCTCTGCCAACTGGATAATCAACAACCTGAACATTGATGTTTTTCTTGTATCCCAACAGAAGGTTTTGGACCACCTTAGACGTGTATGCCACACTCATTCAAGGGTTGGTACAATTCAATTTTTTTGAAACTTATCATTTGGAAGGATAATTAATCTGACTTTATCAGAGTATTTATTGGAATATATGTATAATTTCTCTGTATGCATTTATTTTATATAAAAGTTAATTTTCCTATTTTTAAAATAACCTAAATAATTATTGAAGCACAGTGGAGGATGGATAGCTAGCTAGCTAGATAGATATTGATGGAGCTAGTTCAACAACCACAAGAACTATTATCTTGGTTTTATAAAAAGACTAACAGCTAATGTTTTCCACCTTCTTTTAATTATAGTTTATTGTTTAATATAATTTAAGAATATTTAATTTTTGCATAAATTCCCTTTCTAGCTAATGTTAATGAGAAATGAGAGGGGATACCTAAAAATGGAGAAGACAAAATTCATGTGTTGTGTCCTCCCTGGAGTTCTCTACAATGGCTTCATTGTTTTTTTTCATTTCTCAAGAAGTAAAGGTGTTATCTACATATTTAGTGATAATTATCTATGATATGCCACTTGATAAATGTTTATGATCATGCATCTTTGTTTTTATGGTCTTAGTAATTCTTAAATTTAGATTGCATAAAATGACCAAAAAAATCTAGTGCATAATTTTAGTTCATATTTTAAGACAAAAATTTTGCATTTTCTAGCCAAATTTTCTTTAGCTTTGACATTCAGGCCAATTGTTTGTGCTAGATGAAAGCTGATTAGTAATTGCAGTTAATTGCTTTCCAAAGGTAGGCAGAAACTTAGTGTTTCACAAAATCAAATACAATCCTCTGGCCTACTTCTTATTTCGATTTCCTCTACATCATTCATGGCTCAGTGGGGAAATGGAACATTGTTTCTGACTTTCCAGTCTTTCTCCTGCCTTCTCAGTAGTTCTGTAGTACACATTGTTTGCTGTTGTACAGTTCTTCTGAACATTCTGAAGAAATATCTTTCACCAGGTAGTTATTGTGGTTTCAAATCCACCAGATTATACCAATTAATACTCCAACATTAAGAAACTTAACATACTCAAATTTGTGTTTTAGTAAAAGTTTATTGTAAATTTTTTATTTCTGTTTGATTAAAAATGACTAAGAATCTTATTTATTCTACTTGATGGAAACAATCTTAAAATGTCACCTTGAACATGATAATTTAACAAGAAACTGACTAGAGCAATACAATGGGGACCCATAAGGCATTACTGAGTGTCATTCTTTAATTCATCCATTTGACAAAAATTTATTTAATGCAAAGAAGACAATTCGTCTTACGGCAGGTGCATACTGGAAGATTTTCATTACTAACATGGCTAGAGAGATATTCTAGCTCTCTTTCACATATAGTCCCACAACTACTACCCAAAGATAACATCACACTCATACCTCATTATAAGAACATACTAGATTGGAAATTATTTCCTCACAGATGAAAACTTATATTTAGACCTATTTATTTCCATCATATGAATATAAAATCTGTACCATGTAAAAATCTGCTGAAGGAAAAGTTGAGCTCAAACATTAAACTGTCCATATGGTTAACTCATATGGATAATGGAACCCAGTGTACTATTTTACAACATGTGCTTTTGTAAGATGAATGAGAAAATGTGCAATTGGTAAATGTAGAGTGATGTCAGTATAACAGAGAATTCATGTAGGTCTGTAGCAAATTTGTATGCCTTAAAGGAATATCAGTTCAATGCAAAGTGCCCTAGAAGAGTTAAATGCACCAGACCACAGAGAGAAACAGTACTGTCCATGAGCCTATTCATGCCTAGTTCTTTTTCCTGGCTCAGTTTGATCATATGCTCATGTTTTAACATGCATACTGTGAAATTTTCTCTGATTATTTACATTTTACCCTTATCTTCATATCTCAGAAGGCTCAAAGTTGTCTTATCCCATTTTTTATCCATCTACCATCACCTTTTTAAAAAGGCCAAACTTTATATTTACAGTAATTTCTTTCTAGCTATTAGAATTTTAAACCCTTAAAACTGTTCTAATATTTTAAGTAAGATAATTAATTCTTTATTAGTGCTCTGGATCCAAAGAGGTTTTAATGGTTTGCACAACTTTATTTTTTCCCATAAACTCACTTATATATAGTGTTCAATATTGCACATTGCAAATTTTTCAGAATTTCATATACTGTGTTAGACTTGAAAGGATCTCTCCTGTATGATATTGTGAAAACTACCATTGAGAAAATAAAATTCAAAACTTTCTGAGGATAGTAGGTAGTGGCAGAAACATTAGTCAAGTGATATTGTCAGTTTGGATGCCAGGCAATTTTAGATAAAACAATATTCCAACAAAATAGAGATATTTTAAAACAGATTTGTGTCAAAGTTAGGGGAAAATTAATGGAAAACTTCATATGATATGCTTCTAGATAAGTGAAAAACAGCTGCTAATGACATACATTTGGGAATAAACCTGTAAGCTTTGAAAAAAACAGAAACATAATAAAATACTTCATTCACTATAGCTAGACATAAGTGTATATTGAGGCATTTGAATGGTCTCAAAAGTGATATATGCAATATTTACCAATTAATTAAAAAGACCAGTACATACTCCTCTAGTTGATTTCCTCTTTTGGAAAACTACACTAGATTATAAATTTCATGAGGGCAAGACCAACATCTGTCTTACTCACCATCCCATCCCCAGTGCCTAGCACATAGAATATACTCAATAAATATAAGTTGAATAAATGAATTCAGGCATTGCCTACTATATAAATCCTGAGAAAGGTGATTTTTAACTCTTAAAACCAGTTTCTGTTCTGCCTTATAAGATTCCTACACATTGCCTCAGTTCCCTCACTAATAAAACCTACACTTCCTGGTTCTTCCTTACAGTAAGTTTGTCCAACAAACTCTCATGAAATAGATCGTGTCCTTTGATATCTTAGAAGCACTACTACCCAGTTGGACTTGAGGACAGCTGTAGCATAATGGAATTAGACTGTGGGAATTTGAATCTTAAATCTATTCCTTGCTGGTGGGGCAAAATGCTCAAACTCTCTTCAACTCTGTTCCCTTATCTATAAAACTGGAATACATTCATACCTATACCAGAGGATTTTATGAGAACGTGAGCTAATACATAAGAATTTCTTAGTACTAAATCTAACACACATTAAATGATCAATATATATGCCCTAAGACTGCTAATTTTCCTAACAGCACTTGTTTGTTCCTGATTCCATTTCCCCTTTTCTTGTTATCCAAGGAAACTCTGTAGGTATCTTTTCCACATTCACTTCTCAATTTCAGACACCTGTACATTTAATCTCTGCAAGTTAGTAATGCAAATAAACATATTAGCTAACAATAGCTTAATATGTGACTGATCCTATATTCTATTTAAAACTTAACTCTTGAAGATATAATCCTCCAGATAGTGCCAGATATTTCCACTCACAGTTAAGGGATATATAATAGAGAATAGTGGAATTTAATCTCTGAAAAGTTACTAATTTCCTTCAAATATTAAAATGTAGAGAACTACTACTTTTAGTAGTATTCAGAAACATTTCTCCTACACATTGTATTTAAATGATGTATCTCTTTAATTTTATTACTCTTCATACACATGGTAAGCCACATTTGTACTGGAAATAAATTATTAATAAACAATGAGTCAGGATATAGCAGCTTCTTGGTTAGTTGTTTCATCCATGTGTTTGCAATATGCTAGGTCACGCCACTTGCAGGATGTTTGTATATTCACTGGGGAGCCATGAACAATGGAACTGTTGGAAATATCTGGCTCAGTGGTGTACTATAGAAAATGAAAAATTCTGAAGACAGCTGTGTAATATAAGCAGCAGTTGGAGAAACTATGTCCTAAAAAAATGGGAGCCTTGGGCTTCTATGTTATCAACCAACTTGATTAAACACAACGTCTTTTCCTTAGTTGACAATTTAAAGTTTATTTTTGTAAGATTTAAACTTTGTAGTACTGCAACATTTGTACAATAATTTAACAATGTATTTTATTTTCTAAATTATACACATGTATACACAAATACTTATTTATGTATAGATAAACATACAACATATTTCTATTTACTTTTATTATTTTTACATATCCACTGTACTTATTACAAAATACACATAAAAGCTAATATAAAAAGTACGAAGGAACACTAACTTCCATATTATGTTCCCTAAATGCTATTTTCTACTAAAACAAACCTGACTTCTCTGGGAAAAGGTTGATTTCAGATCTGGGGCATAAAATGTACGAGTTAAGCCTGAGATACTTTGTTAATTGATGTAAGAAAACTATCAAAAATCTGTAAGTTCATATTGATGTTTAATAGGCATAGACCCTTTTAGAGCTTGCTCTGGCTTCAATTCATTGTTTTTAATACTGACAAATAAAGGAAAAGGCTCAAATATCTATTCTATCTTTCCTTTGTGGACAAGGCTCAAATATCTATCTATTCTATCATTCCCTTGTGGACTATATTTCAGACTAATCAAATATTTTTTTTAAAAAAATAGAATAATGGTTAATAAAAACAGAAAAAATAGAATTAGAAGTTTATCCTTTTAAAACATCAAAGGAAATGAAAAATCTATACACTGATAATAAATGGCTGATAAACTTGTCTCATTGGGAGACAAGTTGATGGGAAGCTCTGTAAGGAGTTAGACTGACTGCACCTGAACCCACTGATAAGTTCTAACATCGCTAAAAGTGAATACTCAGACATTTAAAACTTCTCAATGTGAAGCAATAAAAAATAAACAGCCCCCATATTAAGTATTCTTACTAACAATTTCTACCTAAATACGATCAAGACTCTGATGGTAATTTACAGGAAGTACAAGGGGGACAGAATCATGTTAAATGACCCCATGAAGATATAATCATCCAAATTAAGAATCAGAGACACTGTTGGAAACCAGTATCTCAGTTTCAACATGTGAAAAGCACAAAAAATGGAGGAATGAATGTTATAAATTTGAAAATACCTAAGAGAAATATTTATCAAAGGAAATGTGTGGATGTGTTTGGATATACAATTAGGGGAAAAGGGGTGAATTTAAATTAATGAATTATTGGTAATTTTGTTGGATGTGATAATGATATTGTGGTTATATTTTGTAAACATTTTAATATATTAGAACAATGTACTCAAGTATTTATAGTTGAAATACTATGATATCTGCAATTTGTTTTTAAATACTCTAGAAAAAATCTGAGGGACAGATGAAACAAGAAGTACAGAATATTGATAATTGTTGGACTGATGGGTTATCAATTTAACTATATAATTCTCTTTGCTTTCTGTTTGAAAAACTTTAAAATATAAAGAAGCTACAAATAAAGGAAAACAGAAAAACAGGACATATTGGCTCAGTATAGAGTGCACAGAAATAAACACCGTATATTTGAAAATCTTAGTGAATGCTAAATATGGTAGTTGAGATATGTGCAACTGATGCTTGTTTTAATATCAGATATAGAATTAAAACCCTGACATATTGAAAGCCATTGCATAAGAGGATGTCCAATATCAGTATACGAAATAATAATAGCTTTAATAATCACTCTTAAGAATTTAAGAGCGTGGTTCTCGGATCAGTTCTGTAGCCACATCTGGAGCTGATTAGGTTCTGGTTAGCTGTGAAGTTTCATCACTTCCCTTGAGGGATCCATTAGATCTGTGCGGTGGAAGTGCTCAGTGCAAATGAGGAGAAAGGTGTGGAATGTGTATTTTTTTTCCTTGTGGAGCTATGGAGTGACAGTAAGTGTAGCAAGTTCAATCAATCCCTTTTCAGTGTTTTCAGAAGAACCTGGATTCCTGGGAGAGATGAACAGTGAGGTTTAGGAGAGAGAGCCAGATTGGTAGATGCCTTGGCAAGTTTGAGGAAAGGAGTAGAAATTTGTAATGGCAAGTGATCAGACAAAACCTAATAAGGAGGGGTAAATGAAGCTAGATGGATGAATGGAAAGATGATAGATAGATGGATGGATAGATTCATGCATATATGCTTTTATATTAATAAAATATGGATGGAAGGATCAACCAAACTAATGCAAAGTTATCCATAGGAGTTTGAATAAAAAGGAGATAGGGGTGGAAACAACTATTCTCTGGTCTATATTTTATAATTTTGACTTTGGAACCATGTATAATGTGCTACATAATTATAAAACAAAACTTAAAAAATATACACATACCTCAAATTTTAAAAATAAAAAATAGACATAAATACATAAAAAGAAATATTCCAGTGATTTTAAAGACAGGGATTATTAGACTCTGGCATATAATCTAAGGATGAAAAACTTTAAGTGTATCTACCAACTATGTTAAGTGTATCTACCAAATATGTTTGTGATATAAGCATTGTACTAAACAAAATATTTTAAGTTCTGTATGTATGTAGGTGTATGTGTACATATATACATGTATACATATATGTATATAATAAAACAAGCAAGTAAATTATGATTAAATATTTAGAGATCAAGATTTCCAAAGTAAAAATAAAAAGATAGTAATATAAAACCAAAAGATAAGTAAACACCATTAATAAACTCATGGTGTGTTTTTCTCTTTCAAAGAAATGTATTTCCTAGCTTAGGCTACTGAAAAAGCCTAAAAGCAATGACCAGTTCAGATGAGTCATGCCCTTGTATAATTCCTTCCCCCACTGAGTGTGAGCGGAACCTATAGCTTGCTTCTAGGCAGTAGAATGGACAAAGTCGATGGGGTGTTGCTCTCATGGATTACACTACATTGTATAAAACTCCATATTAGCAGCCTTTAGTGAGAAAGATTCTCCAGCGGGCCTTGAAGAAGCAAAATGCTGTGATGTGAACTACCTGTCATGTGGCAGGAAGTTGCACATAGACATCTGGGACTGGACAGTGGCCTCCAGCAGGCAACTAATAATAACCTGGACTCTTAGTCTTACAGCCACAAGAAAACGAATCCTGACAACAACCTAAATGAGCTTGGAAGTAGATCCTTCCCTAGTCAAGCCTGAAGATAAGAATGCAGCTCAGCTGAATCCTTGAGTTACCCTGAGCAGCGGACTCAGATAAGTCGTGCCAAATTTCAGATCTACAGAAACCATAAGATTTTACATACACACACATATGTGTGTGTCTATTTTAAGTGACTAATTTGTGGTAATTTGTCACACAAAAATATAAAACGAATACAGACTCTAAATATTCTTTCTAACTAAGAGGAACCAGGAATTCTTGAAAAAATGACTTGTTTCAGAACTGGGTAAAGAAATATACTATATAAGTCTAGAATGTGTTGTCATACCAGGAGGCAGAAAAATCTTTGAAGATTGTGGTGGTTTTGTTAAAAAGTACACAGAAAACAACTTTAAGGAGCCCCCACTGGCTAGATATGAGAAAATTTGATATCAAGAAAGATAATGACAGTAATACATTAAAATAAATTAAATATGTTACATTCTAGAAGTACCCCCAAAAGGTCTCCTTGATTAATTTTGGAAGTTTTTGTTCCCCATATTATTTCACTAACATCATCTCATTTTCCTGAAAACTATTATAAAGACAGAAAGAAGTCCTTTATGTTATCTTTACTAAATGAACTCTATTGTAAGCTCACCAAATAGTGGATATGTAAAAGCTCTTTGTAGGAGAATTCTTAGAAATGCAGAAGAAATGATAAACTTAGAATATAACTATTTTGTAAAAGTTAATGAAATAATGAATATAGGCAATTGTCTTCAATATCTGTTAAAAAAAAATTAGGTGAAAAGCCAATGGCATCTTTACAGCAATAGTATGAATCTAG
Organism: Cheirogaleus medius; assembly: GCA_008086735.1. Classification (NCBI taxonomy): domain Eukaryota; kingdom Metazoa; phylum Chordata; class Mammalia; order Primates; family Cheirogaleidae; genus Cheirogaleus; species Cheirogaleus medius. The sequence goes on from VBSM01001562.1 coordinate 32,043,728, forward strand.
CTACTTGGACCCACTTATCATTTTTAACTTCACTTTAAAAGAGAGACAATCAGGCAAAATGTTCTTCCTGATGTGATGCAGTAGAAACTCAAAGAACTGCCTAGGAAATGATCTTGCCAAATTGTTGAACATGAATCTCAAGCCCCAGATCTATTGGTTTTTAAAGTTTTATTTTGACATAAACAGACTTTCAGAAAAGTTGCAAGAATAATACAAAGATTTCCATATACTTTTTATTCAGCTCTCCCAAATATTAACATTTTGCCACATTTGTTTTATCTTTCTTTTCTTCTTCCTTTTCTTCCTTCTCCTCCTCCTTCTTCTCTCTTTCCCTCTTTACATATACATACATGCCATCACGGGTTGCTTGTCAATGGGGATCTATTCTGAGAAATGTGTCATTAGGTGATTTCAGTATTGTGTGAACATCATAGAGTGTACTTACACAAACCTAAATGGTATGGCCTACTACACAGCTAGACTATATGGTACAGCCTATTGCTCCTGAGCTACAAACTTGTACAGCATATTACTGTACTGAGTACTGTAGGCAATTATAAAACAATGATAAGTATTTTTGTATCCAATCATATCTGAACATAGAAAAGGTAATGCCTTGAGTTACAATGTTATGACAGCTTACGACATCATAAGGCCATGGCAATTTTTTGGGTCCATTATAACTTTATAGGATCACCGTTTTATATGCAGTCCATCATTGACCAAAACATTATTATGTGGCACATGACTCTGTGTGTGTGTGTGTATTTACACATATATGTATTTTATCTGAACCATTCAAGAAATAAGTTTTTATTCCTGCAGGTACAGGAAAAAGAAAAAAGAAAAAAAAAAAAGAAAGAAGTTACATATGTGATACTTTACTCCTAAACATGTCAGTGTGTATTTTCTAAAAACAAGGACATTCTCTTTCTTAACCAAAGTACAGTGATCAGGTCAAGAGATAATACTAATATAATAGTATGAACTATTTACAGACATTACCAAATTTTTACAATTGTCTCAACAATTTTCTTTGTAGCAAAATGAAATCTCTCATTATGCATTGCTCATGTCTCTTTAGCATCCTTTAATATGCAGAAGTTCCTAAGTCATCTTTTGTCTTTTTTATGATATGAATATTTTTGGAAAGTTATATTTCTTTCCTTTGTAGAATATCATTGAAATTTGGTACCTTTCATTATATGGGAAATACAGGGAATAGAAGAAAATATTAAAAAAACATTGCAGGGGCAATCAGCCAAATCCAGAACAAAAGACTTTCCAAATCCAGGACTTAGTTTCTTCAACAAATTAATGACAGTAGGAAAGAAGGAGTGATTATTATGGATTAAAAGACCCAATATATCCAAATGTAGTATGTTGAGCTGGTTTGGATTCTGATTTTAACAAACCAACTTTAAATATATGTGTGGTAGGTACAGTGGGAGAAATTTGAAACTGACTGGCTATAAAGAATTTTAAAATTATTAGATGTAATAATGCTATCATTATATATATATTTAAAGATTTTTATCTTTTAGAGATATATGCTGAATTATTCATGGTCAACAATAACATCTAGTATTTGTTTAAAAAACCTAGTTAGTGGTGAAAACAGTAGGCATAGATAAACAAAAATGCCTATATATTGATGATTATTGAATAACTTGAGACATAGGTACTTGGGGTTTATTATACCATTCTCTTAGTTTTGTATATATGTGAATTTTTGCATCATTAAAGCTTTAAAACAAAAGACTGTGAAGAGATAAATCGGCAGAGCACACAAAATTTTTAAGGCAGTGAAAATACTCTGTATGTTACTGTAACAATGGATACATGCCATTATACATTTGTCCACACCCATAAAATGTACAACACCAAAAATGAACCCTAAGGTAAACTACAGACTGTGAGTGATTATGATATGTCAATGTAAGTTCATTCGTTGTAATAAATGTATCCTTCTGGTGAAGGATGTTTATAATGGGGAGCATATGCATGTGTGGGGGCAAAGTGTATATGGGAAACCTCTGTACCTTCCTCTCCATTTTGCTGTGAACCTAAAACTGCCCTAAAAATATTATCTGTAATAACAAACAAACTAAAGGACTGGATGCCTAACCATGAGACTATTAAATGACTGAACACCCTGAGCTCATGAAGTATGTGTTTTTTGATGCACCTATCCATAAGGTCTGCTAGGCACATTAGTGGAAGTCTAATAGATGGAATTTGGTCCAAGAAAGTTCTGGAAGTACACATAATATGCCTGAGCTGGTGACTCACATTCCCAATGGGCCAATTCTTATTCCAGTTCTACCACTCTCTCAACTTAATATCATGAATGGCCTCCCAGGGAATTTCTTACCACCAGTCGACTAATGATAAAAGTATTTTAATCTGCTTTAGGGCTCCATGCCATAAGTTTACAGTAGCTGGAAGTGCAATTCTGTGGAAGACATATATGAGTCACTACCAAACTAGATGAAAAATATATTTGACTTAGCAATCTTAGACTTTTAATTGAAAGCCTTAGCTGAAGGGTCTCTGGGTTGTCTGTTGTACATGAGATAGGCAAAAATACTTCATGTTGTACAGGAGAAAAGATACATGTTTGTTAGCCAAAGATAGGAATTTTAGTAGACATTTGTCATTCTTTGTTTTTAATAAACTGCTCTATATCCTAACTCCCTTTCATGTTTTGGGGAAATTCCCCATCTTATTAGTCTTGTTGGCAAAAGCAGTGCTCTTCTCACTATAAAACCTAGAGATGCCTGCTTGCTTTCCTAGTCTCCCTTGGAGTTAAGGTGCAAACACAAGACCAAGGTTCATTAGTAGGATGTACACACCTCATACTTTGAATCAGGAGGTGGTGGTGCTAACACTGGAACATACATATTATTCTGCCAAGAGGCCATGGTGATAACAAGATGAAGTTCTTCAGGCAGCAGCTGTAAAGAGTCTGGTGGTAACATCCAGAGTCCATTACTTTCAGAGTGGGTTTGTGTAAATTAAATGTGCTTTTATGTGTAATTGTGTTGCACAATGTCCTGACCGGTTGTGCTGTTAACAGTACACTCATGCCACTGAGATGTGGACGCCACATTAATAATAATTGTGGATCCTGTTCAGGCTACTTAAATCCTGTTCTATTTCATTTGTTCCTGTTGCCTTATACTCAGTTTCTCCAGTTCACCTTTTTCTGATTGGTGATTTGGTTGAAAGGAATGTCTGGACTTGACTTTGCCCCTGAATCACCCTTAGTTCCACTCTTTGTCATGTGAGTGAAAGTCTTTCTTATTCCCTTATTTAGTCAGGCTCTCAAATATATTCATCCAATCCAGGTATAAACTCTGGGTTCCCATTTGTCTTTAAAAGAGAATCTAACATTAAAAGCATGGTACTAGGAAAACAATCTGGTAAACTTATTTTCTTTGTTAACTTTCGCATATTTACTTAATGTCTTCTCAGGTTTAAAAGCAAAATCTCAAAGACATTTAAAGTTTGGCTCAGATAACTTTCTGGTATAGTGCAACTTTAATAATTTTAAAAGATAGATTCTAATTATAAAAAATTATTAAAAATTTTGCTAACAAAAGAAAAAACATAGCAGAAACAAGGAAAAATTCTAGAATAACAGAAGGTGAAAATTCTTATTTATGAAATATTTAAAGACAACAAAATATCAATTGGATCAATGTCTAATGCTGTTAAAAAATCACCTTTTCTCTCTTCCTATTTTAATTTTTCCCTGTTCATATTGAAATATAATCAACCAGGCAATCAGTAATTGTTCTAATCAACCAGTCTTAAAGCCATGGCTATTTAGATTGGGCTTACAGGTTAGAAAACAGGGAAATAACCAGCACGTTGATGGGCAAGAAGAGTTATTACTAAGGATGAAAATAGTATAGTAAGAAAAGACAAATGATACTATATTGAACTGAAGATTATATTTATAACTGCTTATCTGCCATGTTATTTACCCTGTCCTGGTCACAGACAAAGGGCAGCAGCACACAGAGGACTATTTGTCTTTGCACTTCAGCAGGTTAGCAGACTGTTCTTGCTGAGATGTGTAAAGCAGGTCAAGTTTTATTATTGTTTTATGAACTTGGTGATCTCATTCAATAAAACAAAAAACAAAAGTGGTAAACTAAGGGCTTTACGTCCACAGAATTTAGTTGAAATATTACTGCATTCTTTGCCTTCCAAATTACTAACATACACATATGTTGAATGGAATAGTAATGTACTCCTTTTCTAATGACCATGATTTCCCTACAGATTTTTAAGGAACCCCTTAGCAACCCATACAGGGAGGTTGTAAAGAATCTTCCACATGAGAGAGGAAATGCTAAGCCAAAATAAAGGTGAACTTTTCAGATACATCATGCCCTAATGGACGCAATTGTGAAGACCTGCAGAAGTAGAGCATATTTAGTAGTCCATTAGCTCTACTATCAAGGATCTTTTACTGTGGAAAAAGGGGGCCTCTCTTCCCTTGTTTATAAATCAGATGTACTGCGATTATCCCAATATTTTCCTTCTCACTGAGCATAGGAGATTATTGGGAGCAAGTGGAGGTAAAGCACAATACCGCTTATCTTTTTTGCTTTACAATAGGAAATTAAATTAATATGATTTTAAATTGCTGTTCAACAAAGAAATGAGCGGTATATATTTTTCTTTTCAAGCCATTCTTCCTAGGAAAGTACAGAATTCTCACTAGTGCTAAGTGGATTTCTCTAATACTAGATTTTATATTGCTATGAATGAAATAAGTTTTAAAAATCTTCTTATATCAGGTTTCATGAAAAAAATTGAAAACCAGATGTATAAAGAAATATAGCTGTTACTAGACAATTTTAAACCACACTGATCCATCATAAGCAGAAAAGTATTTTGATGACTAACTGTGGTTATCTTAACTAAGCATCTCCCTATTTGTTCATTTTGTAACTCATTTCTTTAAAGATACTAAGTTAACTCTGAGATCCTTCTTACCATGGCAAGAAAGTCTGTAACATGAGTTTTTCCAAAACTCTGTGGGGAGTCTTAATTTTCTGTGGAGGATTTTCCTAAATGTTGAAATGCCCTTCCTGGTTCCCAATGACTAAGTTCCAATTTGGCTTGAATTTTTATAACAAGACTTTGAAAACCATTTTTCCCAGAGAAACATTTCTTATTTAACTAATATTTCTGCAAAACTAGATAAAACAGAGATTACTTGAAACAATTCTCCCCGCATTTAGACCATGTGTCTGTGTGTTTCAGGCCCAGGTGACAGAGAACATATTTCTCACTCCTCAGCGGTAAATTTTAGATTGATTGAACAACCCAGACACCTTCAGCATTTCTAAGTCAGGGAATCAGTCTAGGAATGCGTCGGTGAGATGAGGCTTAGTCCTGGCCAAAGTCTGGAAATAGTCAGAGTAACACTGTGAGCTTCTGGGTCTGGGCCCAACGTTGACTTAAGACAGGAAATGTGTTCTCCGTGGCTCTCTGTCAGACCTAGTTGGGCCTAAGACGTGCAGAAATCACAAAACATACTTGGGTTTTATAGCTCCAACCGGTAAATTCAACATTAAGCCTCCCTTTCCTGCTTTCTGACCTAATAGGAATTCTCTCCTTAGTTGTGTTTAAATACTACCTAGTGTATTTTGGCTTTTGGTAATTAGAAAAGCAGAAGTCTACAATATGTGCCATGTCTCTGAATTTGAGACTGCAGTGATATCATAAAGTAAAGGAGCACCATTAATCACATGGGGCAGGCTAGAAAAATCAGGGAAAAAGACTTTTATTCTGTAATAAAATCCAGACTGAAATTGAAATGATGAGGGGAAAATACTGAAAGAAAAAAAAGGTGACCCTGACTAATACACTTGAAGACTTCAAAATATTTAAACTGAGCTATTTTAAATTTATTTACATACATAGGTAATATACATACATATGCCATGTTTACATATATAATATATACATAAATAACATGTAATTGACATTATTATGTGTATAATAATTTAGTACTTAGTATACACATTTAAAGAAAAATGTAAACAAATATTAAGTTCTGGGAAATGTATTTTGCTTTAGCCTTAAGCAACATTTATTTTAACAATCCATTTACCATTAGAGGTATGATTAATACTTATAAAATAGCCAACCCTCCCCCTTTTACTTCTTATGATGCCTCAGATTGGAACACAGACCACATCAAAGGAATTTTGCAGAGGCAGTAATACTTATAAAATTCGAAAGTGAAACTGTTTTGATGGTAAGCTATGACACCTTGCTCCAAAAGGAAACCTAATATAAATCATTGTCTTAGATTATAGAAAGATTTGTCCTTTCTATAATCTAAGAAAATAAAGATTTGTCCTTTGTATAATCTAAGAAAATGACTTAATATGGAAGTAATAAAATAAAAAACTTGTTCATGTTCATAAACATATGATTAACTGAAAAAGAAATACTATATTTTGTGAATGAAATTAAAAAGCCCCAAACAGTGTTTTTTAAGAAGCAAATTATGATTATCATATAATTTTTAAAACCTTTAGATGTTAACAAGATCTATGAGTTTAAGTCAGAATAGTGAATTGAATTGAAAATATATCTAAGATCTTTACATATCAGGAAAAAATAAGAAATTAATTGAAAATATAAAGCTAAGAGATAACTATCTAGTTCTTTTACTATAAAGAAGTAATATTTCACAATATAGAGTATTTGTTTTGTATTCCATACTGTTTTGTTTTTAGAAAGATAACATTGTAGGCTTGCCTTAATGTTCATATTCCAGTACTGTTTAAACAATATTACTTCTACGAACATTTAAGATTTCTTGCAGAGACCATTATTATTCTAGGGTTCTTAATTAGAGCTGACAAATTTGATTCAGTATTTTCAATTGTCTCCATAAATCCAGTGAAATTCAAAATATAGTAAAAACAAAAATCAGCCAAGTTATATTTCAATTTTTCTTCTATATGAGTTCTTTAAAGGAAGAGAAATCCATGGTTTCATATCTATTTAGTCAGACTTAGCTATTATTGTTGCAAAATGGCCATAAAACACAGTGTCTTTTAATATATCTAAAAGGCATTTGTCCACATATTCATTTATTTGGCAAGGCACTAGGGCCTTGTGAGTTATCTGGCTAAAATAAACAAGCCTATGTCCCGTAAAATCACAGATGTTGTGTCTTGACTGGCTAAAAGAAATTTAAAAGTTACCCTGACAAGTGATATAAATTATTTATTTTACCTTCATTAATTTCTTTAGATGAGATAATGTGTGTCCTAGGGATGGGGATGGAAAGGTAGAAGGTGAAAGGGTGAAGGGTTGTGGGATGAAAGGAATCAAAACATAAGGGAGCTCGGATGGAAGGCAGCAAACATTACTGTACTTACCCACTTATACCTGTCCACTCTGATAAACCTTTGTTTTAATATTTCTTTTAATATCTTGGTTTTCATTTTAGATCTGTGAAGCTTATTTAGGAGTTTTTGTTTCATTAATGAAATTAGTTCATTTATGTATAACCCCCAAAATTGAAAACTGGTACTCAAATAAATACATGTACACACATATTCAGAGCAGTACTATTTACAACAACCAAGAGATGAAAATACAGGAATGGATAAACAAACTGCAGTATATACATATAATGGAATATTATTCATCCATAAAAAGGAATGAAGGACTGATACATGCTACAGTGTGTGTAAACCTCAATAATATTATTCTAAATGAAAGAAGACATGCACAAAGGTATGATTTCATTTATATGAAATATTTGAAATATGTAAATCCCAGAGACAGAATGCAGACTGATAGTGCCAGGGTCTGGAAAGAAGTGGAAATTGGGAATAACTGCTTAATGGATATGGACTTTTCCTTCTAGGGTGATGAAAAGATTTTGGAACTAGACAGAGTGGTAGCCAAACAACATTGTGAATGTACTGAATGCCAGTATATTGTTCACTTTAAAATCGTTAATTTTTTATTATATGAATTATACCTCAATCTAAAACATGCAATGTTTTAATTAACCCTTCCAGTCAATAAAATGCAAAATAAATAGGCTATTCAAAGCGAAAAGAAACATTGTCATTCAAAGAAAAGAAATAATTATGATAAAATTTGGAAAATTTATAAAGCATTTAATATATATATATTCCTCTGAGCATACTGTTTTTCTCACCTCCAGAAGTTATAGCTTTAAGACATTTATATATTTTCAATAAGTCTGAGTATTTAAGCCACAAATATGTATTTCATATTTTCAATGAAGTAATTAAACATCATTCCAAATAAGTACATTTTATTGTAGCTTTTTTACATACAACTTTATCAAATTATCAAATTATTAATCTCTCTATAATCACAAATAATTCTCCCAATAATATTTCAGATTATTTTGATTTGCATGGTTAAGTATAGAAACTATTTCCAAATTTTAGTTCTACATGTGTATATAAAGTCTAGTTTTTAATTGTTGTATTTTCATTTCTTATTTTAGGACAAAAAGATATATTAATATATACACATGAGTTATATATATCTCTTATATGTCAATATATAAAGATATATCTTTATTACATATTATATAAATGAATACAGTTTTCAGATATTTGGAAAGTTTGTGAAGAATTTACTGTTTGCAATTATTATGAATCTCTATTTTCTGAAATATTATTCACTATAGAATGTGATGCATAGTCATAAAATAGCATGAAGAAGTCATATTTTTGCAGGTAGCCACAAAAACAGGCAATCAGCCATTTATTACAATAATCAATTCTTAATGAACTGCACACTGAAGATCATAGAAGTCAACTACAGGGGCTCAGAAATTACCCCAAACACTAATATTGAACCCTTATGACATGCATAATCTCTCTCAAACTTTAGTAAGTATAACTGTTTGTGTGGCTGAGCTATCCCTCTGGATGTAGACAGGTCAGTTAATTCTGATTTTAGTGGACATACAATTCCTGCTTTCTTCATTTTCTAATTGTAGCAAATTCAAAATCACTGGCTAGAGAAAAAGTTGCCTAAACTCTAGAGGAGTTACACTTAATGGTTTATATATTATCAGATTTCGCTAAGAAGTTCCCCTCAGAAATCTTGAGACTGTGCCAAGAAAATAACATGATACATGGTCACTTGCTTTCCATTTCTTATAGGACACATATATGACTTCAATTTTAGTAGCAGAAGCTTTTAATTTTTGTAATAAATGGGTTTGGTGCAGATAGAACACTTAAGGATTTGGGGGGAGGCTGAAATTAACTTCATATGGAGTTGTCTGGATTAACTCTTGAGATATAGATTTCATAAAATCACTTCATTCAAGAAATATTTATCAAATACCAGGTGCATGATAGGCTGTCCTTTGGTTCTGGGATTTAAATAAGTGAAGTTTAGTTTCAGACTTGAAGACATGTACCATTTACCTTCAGAATCAAGAAAAATTATAATATGCCTATACTATAATAATATCTATTCTTTTTGTTAGTGATTTATTGAACCCTAACTATATTTCCATCCCTGAGCTAAGCACCAGGGATAGAGATATTAAGAACAGTAGCTCTCTGTTCCATGAATGTATTATCTGCTGGGAGTGTAAACCACTATGTATGTAACAGGATGGTGAAGGTAAGCACAGGACGCTGTGGAGCTTGAGAAGGGACATCGGACATACTTGGGCTGGGAGTAGAAGGAAGTAGGGAAAGAACATTGACAAAGGTCTCAAGGAGGAAGTGATGTCTGAATTAAATCTTAGAAGGTTTGGAATCAGTCAGGCAAAACTTAGGTTAGGTAATATATGATGATAATATATGCATAAATTGCCTCAGAATTATCAATTAGAGTTTTAAATTCTGGTGGGTGAGAGATTCAGGAAGCCTTTATGAAGAAAATGTTATTAAACCCAGATATTGAAGAATGAATGGGGTTAATCAGGTTGAGATGAGGAAAAATAACATTCTGACAAAAGTTTAAAAACATGAGCCAAGAATACAGGTATGGAAATAATTGTTTTGTTTGAGCTACCATGAGCATTCTGGTGTACACACACACCCTTCCTGAGGGACTCCTGGGATGTGTTTTATTGTAAAAGTGTTGTATCTTCATCCTACAAAGTAAGGGAAAATAGATAATGTTTAAAACTCAAAAATCATCTTCTAGAGTAGGAAGATAATAGACAATATCTAAAGCTTAAAAACCAAAAGACAAACCAACTTTGAGCCTCAAAAGAAATCATGTCATCAACAAGAAGGGAAAACAACAAATATGACTCAAATTTGCAAATATTGGGTGTTTATGATTCAAAGCATTTTCTCATATTCCTAAAAGCTTGTTCAAGAGCTATTTAACTCAACATGGAATACAGTGGTACAGTTTTCTTCAGATTCATGTTCGTTTTGTGAGGGAGAATTTTTCTACATTGAGAGAAGCCTCATCTCTTAGTTCTGTCCTCTTTTACACAATTTCTTGAAAACAGTGTTGGGAGCAAAGAGGTTGCATGCCTTGTTTCTCATTTGTTTTTGCTGGAGAATCATTGCTCCCTTTTTCTTTCTCTGTACAGACACATCACAAAGGGATACTTTTACTTCTCCTTCTGATACGAATCTCTTTCCAGAAGCAATACTCAAAGACCGTAACCTGTGCCCTTTACTTTTGAGCTCTTTCCCAAAATTACCAAGTCTCTAACTGTGCTCAGTACATTGATACTTAATGTTGCCTTTTTTTCCAAAGATAATTTTGTATGTCTTTCATTAAAGTCCTGTGCACCCTTTACTCCTTTTAATTGAGTTTCTTTTTTTTTATTTCAGCATATTATGGGGGTACAAATTTTAAGGTTGGGTATAATGCCCTTGCCCCCACTCCCCCGACAAGTCTGAGCTTCAAGCATGACCATCCCCCAGAGGGTGCACATCTCACTCAT